>JAVJGJ010000032.1:18730678-18791259 GCA_035590215.1 Microhierax caerulescens
GCCCCCCGGCGGCGCTGTCGGCCGGCCCCAGGCGCGGCGAGGGCCACAACGCGGCGGGCGGGGTCTCTCTGCCGGTAGCCCGCGCCGCGGCGGGCTCAGCCGCGGGCCCCCTGAGGTGGGTGAAAGGCCGCGCTAGTTCCACCCGGGGTCCCGCCCGCCCCCGGGGCCCCGGAGTTGTTCGCGGGAGCGGCAGTCACCTCTGTCGGTCGGATGCTGAACGTGGTGCCCCGCCGTGCCGCCAGTGAGCCGTGCCGGAGCCGCGGGGCCCGTGCGGGACCTCGGCTGTAGCCCTTGTTGTGAAGGGACAAAGCACTTGAGCTGTGGGGAAATGGCGTAAATGGCGGGAGTCCCTTGCTTTACCTCAGCCTTAAGCCCCGGCTTCCTGTGAGCTCCTGGTCCCCCGAGGTAGCCGTGTTAACAGTGGAGGGCGTGAAACAAGACCTGTGGTAGTTCCCGCCCTCTAATAAGTGAACTACTGCCTAAGAAAATAACTTGTTATTTTGTAGTCACTGGCACACGGAACTGGTAAATCCAAATACCATGTTAGGGTTAGAAAGTGGGATTTAAAGGGTGCAGTAAAACACCGGGATGACCCAGCGTATGAAGGGGATATAGGATGTAGGTGAGCTGGACAAGTCCGAAGTGCCCGACGCCAGGGAAGTGACGCAAAACCCAGGACAGCAATTACAGCTGACCTTCTGTACCCAAGTAGCTGCTTTGCATCTACTTGGAGAGGCCAGAGATGGAAAAATCTAAGTAAAATCCTCTTATCTGTTTGATCAACAGCAGGAAAGTGGCCTCATTCATAATGATTAACTGAATGAATTTTAGCTGTTCCTTTGTCTTTCCCCCGGAGAAGGCTTATGTAGCCTTCCACAGACTCTCAGTAATACTTGTTCTTTAAAGAAAAGGTTTTTTCCAGCTGTAACATTCATAATCACTCGGTTTCAGTGCCAGAGGCCTTCATATGGTTATTTTTGCCTATCTTTATTTACTTCCAGGTTTTTATATGGATCTTTAAAGCATTTGCTAACCCCCTATAGAAATCATGATCTTGGTAATTAAAAGCCAGAAAGAAATTTCTTTACTCAGTGTTATGCTGTGGCAGGTCATGCTGATGCCTTTCTAAGTGTGTTTCTTTCATCAATTTCATTTCAACAGTTCCTGTTATTTTGGTATACAAAGCCAGTGCTGATTTATCTCAGCAGTTAGGGATGGTAAAAACCCTGGACAAAGCTGCTCTTGCTTTGCCAAAGAAACCAAAACTAAGGTAGGAATCGCCCCTGGCACTGTGATGTTGGCATATATTAACTATGGAGTTAGGAGTGTAAGACTAAAATGCAAAGTATTTTTTATAGTGACTTACTCACTGACATATGCTGCAGTACAGACCTGAGCTGGTAAACACAGCATAAGGGTGTACAATTAGTGAATTGTACTAAAGTCCAAGTTGGAAATGAAATTGAATTTTCAGTATTTTAAGATTCACCTTACTCTTTTTTTCTTTTACTCTTACTTACTCTTACTTTCTTTTCCTTGGCCCTAAGAAACTGTGAAAAGATACTTTTCTTCTTCCTAATTCATTATTACTGAGTTACTAATCACCTTTGTTAAAATTAACTCAAACTAATGGATTGCAGTAAACTGTATGGACTATTAAAGCTGTACCTAAAGCTTTAAATGATTCATTCCTTTATACAAGGATGGATTTTTTCCTTCAGGAAAAAAAACCCAAAACCTATAAAAACTGTTATTTTGACAACTCCAACACCAAATACCTACCAGCCTTCTTTTATCAGGACATATATGCCTCTGTTTTAAATTTAAATGTAAGTAAAATTTAAGCCTAAAACAACAGAAAACACTAATTTTGTGGCTTGTATTATAAACTCAAAGCTTTATCATGTGCTTGCTGTACTACAGAAGTAAATGTCTTGCGTGTTTTAGAAATGAACAATTTTCTTGCTAATACTGCTGCACAAAAATTGACAAGGCGAAGTGAAGTTCAAGTAATATATTAATTTGCACTGCATTAAAAATATTATTTAAATCAATGTGATTATTTATACAGAGTTAACAGTGATCCTACATTCATCATCAAGCTCAGATTAAGTGGCCATTTACTGATTGTTGATACTGACCACTAGCTCAAAGCAAGCACAAAAGATGTTCTGAAATGCATGACAGAAGGTAAAATCTCCTTGCATGTGCTAACACATGAATCTCATCCTGATAATATTTGTACAGTTTAGGTTCTGCAAGCCTTGAGCATGAGAAGTTCTTCAGCATCAGTCCCAGAGGTCACTGCTTCTTCGACGGCTCCATCGTATTGTTGCTGCTGAAGATCAGAAGGTGAGAAAGGTCTAGTTTCTACTGGGGCTTTAGTTATGGATTAGGTCACATGGTGTGAATTGTTTTGGGGTGGATGACTCAAGGTGAAGACTGAGTTGTTGATCACTAATGAGGCTCAGGCTGGGTGGGGAAGGCAGGACAGATTATCTGCTTGGACTCTGAAATTTTCAGCTTTGCTGTTTTATGTTGTGTGGAATCCTCTTAAGTAGCTCTGCAGCCAGATTAACATGGAGTTAGTCCCTCCTGAGACTTGCATAGCTGTGTTTTTAAGTTCACTTGCATGTGTAAGAGACTTTCCTTGCTGACTCTGTTAACTTGAAGGGAAGTGTCTGCTTGAGGAGGTTACTATCACTATGAAACACTGTCTCTCACTAATCAAAATCCTGGAAGAAATTTCATTGTTTAACGTAGTGTTGTCATGGTAACTATGATTCTGAATATTTTTATTTCATAAAAATTAACAGCATTTCTGGTAATGTGACTATATGGAATTAACAGTGACCTATAATGAACAGTTAGTAGTATTAAGTCTGGAAAGTGCTGCCAAAAAAAAAAGAGAAACTAATGCATGGATTGCTTCTGGCACTCTGATGTAGGGATATATTGCAGCAGCAAGAGCTTAACACTAAAAAGCAAAACAATGTCTAGAGTATCTAGCCAAAGGTGGGCAGGAAGGTCATACTCAGCTTCATAGATTGTATACTGCTTTATAAAACAATTGTTTGTAAGGCTGTAGATGTTAATGAAAACTGTTTAAAAGACTCAGAATCCTGCACATCAGCTGTTTATATTGTGTATCATACTGTCTCCGAATTCAACAAAGAGTTTACAGACTACATGAACAAGCTCGCTAGCAAAATGCTCCACTTCTTTTGCCTTCTAATAGAACCCCATCTACCACATTCATTTAAAACTGGACAATTATGAAAGAATTACTAGCTGGAGTATTCTAGGTTGACAGTTACCATAATTTCATGATGACGTGAAGATTTTTGTATTTGTAAATTGAAGTTTCTAATCATATTTGAGAACATTTAGACTATGACCTGAATACAACCGATGCAGCAGCACCTGTTTGAATTTGCAAACACCCTTGTGCCTTCAAATCTCTGAAAGTTAACTGTTCTGCTGATTGCAAAGGGATGTTATTTCCTAACTGAATTTCACCACTGTATCTGCATCACTTCATGTGGTGTGCTGCACAAAACGATGCTGCAGCTGGCGCCAAGGTTGGTTGTAGCTTCCAGTATGCTTTCCTTGATGATAGCAGGAGATCAGCCATTCTCTAGGAAGGAAACCTCCTGCTGCTGGCCTGCCTTGTTGAAAGAGAAGGATTTAGTGCCACAACCACCAACAAAGGGTGATATTTGCCAGGAAGCTCTTTCTGCATTGCACATGTGAAAACATCTAGATACAATATGTTTGTTATTTGCTTGTAATTTCCAAGACAAAGCATTGGCCCATAGTACCACTCATAAAATGGTGCTTGAGTCCTGCAGACTTAAATAGCTGTGACAGGACTTCTAGAGCTTCCAGAAGAGATGTATTTATCAAGCCAGCTTGCCAGTTTGTCCTTCCACTTTTTAAAAGCATTTTTCTTCACAACCTGTATACCCCTTCCAACCCATTTTAATTCTTCAGGAGCATACTCTGTACCTTTCATAGTGGGCTAACAGCTGAAAATTCTTTTTCTCTCAATATGCGTATGTATCTAAAATGTTTAAATGTCATAAAACAAAGGAGATTTTCAACCATCAACCAATATTCAAATTCATCATTGTGAAATTACTTCAGTTTTAAGTAATTAAAAAAACAAAACAAAAATAAAAACCCTGATGAGGGCTAGCAGTAAGGAATTAATGAGCAGAAGTGGGAACTGTGAAACATATAAACCAGTGATTTATGTTTGACTACGTTTTCTATGGTTGTATATAAATCATCTATTAGAGTATACTGCTGATCCATTTCAGAGCCTGCAGAAGTGGTTTATTTGCACAGAAATTAAAGTCACAGAATCACAGAATGGCCAGGGTTGGAAGGGACCTCTGGGCCCCTGCTAAAGCAGATTCTCCTAGAGCAGGTTGCAGAGTTACGTCCAGGTGGGTTTTCATTGCCTCCAGAGAAAGAGACTCCCCAGCCTCTCCGGGCAGCCTGTCCCAGTGCGCTGTCACCCTCAAAGTAAAGAAGTTTTTCCTCATATTCAGATGGAATTTCCTGTGTCACAGTTTGTGCCTGTTGCCCCTTGTCCTATTGCTTGGCACTACTGAAAAGAGCCCATCCTCTTGAGGCTCACCCTTAAGATATTTGTATATATTGGTAAGATAATGTGAGGGTTGGAAGAAAAAATGGGTGTAACTTATATATACTTGACCCTATGTAGCACTGAGGCTTGCACCTGAAAAAGGTAACTAGAAAGTGCTCCTAATTCCCACAGTTCAGATGCAGCATTAGGTCTTCAGTGTGCAAGACTATTATATTAGTATTATAATATTAAATTTATAGATACAAATGAAAAACAAGAAGTACAAGTTTTACAAAATATTATTCTGAATCAATGTATATACATTATACACGGGGTTTATATGTCACATACATCTCTAAGTTTACTCACAACAGTTCAAGCAATGGCTTTCTGTGTTATGCTTGTGTTTTGAATTGTGAGTCATTCTTGTATCTGTATTATATTATTATTCTGGATTAAAGAAGAATCGTGTTCAACAAACAGGATCGTGTTCAACAAAACTATACTAAATACAGTGCCTGTCCAATTTAGATTTTTCCAAAAGGCTGGGTCAGAGAGGGATTATTTAGAAATTTACCAGACCAAGGCTGAAGACTTGCCAAGTGTAACAAAGGCTACAGTGTATCATGAGAATACTCTTTAAATTTACAATAGTTACATGATGTGCTTATGGCTTTTTTTTAAAGAAGAAAAAAAATATACAAATCAAACAATTTGTTCTTTCTAGTCCCGTGGTGCTTGTACTGCAAATAAGGATGGGTGCTGGAAGTGGAAAATATTTTGTATTTGACTGGTTTCTTTAAACAAAAATTCCTTTTCAAAATGAAGGTTATACAACTTGTGTGATTTTGAAAAACAGAGACGAAGAGTTGAAAACGGTTTGGTCCCTGAGTAAATATCTGAAAAACTACTAAAACCTGTGCAATTGTTCCCACAGCCACCTTTCCTCACCACTATCAACAGATGTATTTATTTCTGAGCTGTAGGCACAAGCCACCACCAGTACAGCATAATCCTTAAATTGGCTCATCATCATTCCAGTTCAGGCCAGGTCTTTGATTAAAGGGCTCCTCCTGTTATATAATCATTGAAATTTATGGACCTGCTTATGCTCTAAGTCACGTACATCAAAAAATTTTCGGTCAGTGTAGAAACCCTGTGACAATGATGCGTTACCATGATACATAACCCTTTCATAACAAAGTGGGACATTTAGTTGGTCTGTTGTTTGCAAGAAGTGGCTGACTCCCCATTTCCTTGAGTTTCTGTCCACTTTGAGGTGTCAGTAATGCTGGTGCAGAGAGGTGATGAACAGCTCCTTTCAGCTGATGAAAGTTGTTAATATAGCTGGCAATCAGTAGAGTGATCTCCAGAATCTGTAACAGGAAATACAAAACTCTTTGAAAAACACAGTGATGTGTTTTGACTGCTGAAAAAATAGCTAACTTTTTAGGAAGTGACAATCACCATCAACTGGAAAAGTACTTGTACTTTATCAAACAAATTAATTATGGGGAGAGAAGAGATGCTTAACAGAGATTTTTTCCATTGCTCCTTGCAAATAATGTAATATTTTTCTCATCAGTATGCTAGCTACTTTGTCTTCCACAGTCTTAAATGATTCAAACAGATGGCTTCTTTCACTTGGATATTTTGAAGTCTGAAAGAGGACGCTCTTAGAAAAAGAGTGGTTTGGGTTTTTTTTATGTGTTCCCTCAGTTTTGCTAGAAAATATCTACTGCTCACAGAACTAAAGATGCAGGGTAGATAAAAGGAGTAAAGACTTCTGGGAGCTTTTTACCACAGCTTCTCTTTGCAATCCACCTCTTTGCAACCTCGCCTATAAGGGCCCGAACTGAGGGAAACTTGAACAGATCTATTTTACTATCCGTATTTGTATGAAGAGTCATGTTTTGACCCAAACTTATATGTGGAATTCTGTATTCTGTTTCATAAATTGTTCTGACTGCAATTCACTTTTTAAAAAAAACATAGTCAATTTTACTGGTGAAGGAGAGAATCTAGATTTAAAAAGCATGAACAGTTTCTTTACCAAAGGTAAAAATATCCTAGGATTTTTAAGAAGTGACTGATCCTTCAGATCTTGTGTTCTGCAATTTCACTGTATCTTCTTAAAAATTAGCTCTGGTGCTGATCAAGAAAATAGATTAGTTTTTAGGTACTCCTTAATAGCTGCCTTTGTCCTCCTATGAAAAATTTGGAATGTTAGAGACCGGGACATGAAAAGAAAAGGAACATATCAGTATTGTCACTGCTAGCTCTTATATTACTAATTGTTTCGCTCTCTAAAACCATCTGGCAAAAGTCAATAATCTGGGAATGTTAAGAATAAAGAAGGTGTTTCATCTTTCACATCTGTTAAGGATTAACCACTAGAAAAAGTTGAAAAGTAGCAGATGGTAGGAAGCTGTTTCAGGTAATATACTAACCTTTGGTTTTGTCATGGCAAAAAGGTGTTTTTCAGTTGATTTGTCCTTTGTTTGAGCATTGTTAACAACCAACATAAAATCATCTTGATAGCCTCCAAAAGTCATCAGACTCTTATATGTATATGTAACCGTTAACCGCTAAACAAAGAAAACCAAGAAAACAAAATGCAAAGCTATAAGCAAGACAATGCAGGAATTATGACAGATTAAGACAAATACTTCTTCCAAAAATACAATTGCACATGTGATTTTTCAAATTTTTCAAAATGTTATCCTCTTACAAATCTTGAATTTAATTGTAAATTTTGAGGTAGCTTCATTCAGACCTGTACTATGAGGAACTTCCACTGCAGATGATAACTCTCAAAGGTTTGATCTCTGTTTCTATTCAAAATTAATTAAATCAAAGATATTAGAAGCAGGTTTCAACTCAAGTGTGTAATTCACTTTACACAAGTCTTGACTGACTTTTAGAGAAGTTGATCTTAGGAATTCCATATGAAATCAAAGCAGTGTCTAAATAAATTAAATGGCAGAGTATAAGACATCTAAAGGACTTTAACTCCAGGACTTCTTCTTGTGCAGTCATATAGTTTGCATACACACAAATGAAATTAAACTGTTCTCTTTTTTTAGCATCTAGATTAAGCATAAATGCTCTTGAAGGCTCCTCTGCTTTCCATGCCTCAGCTCTTACTGCTCAGTGTTCAACACCACACTAGTGGCCTTTGAGTCCATGATTAGCATTTAATTTATCGTTACAACTCGTACTAATTTGCTGCAGATGTTCACATTTAAAATTAATTGCAAGACAGTATTTGTACAATGTGACTTAAAGTCCTTTGGTTACTAAAGCTCTTTTTGCCCTTATTTTGAAATAGTTTTTCTCTCCCCCTTGCAACATCATTTCGGGAGCATTTCTTGAATGGCAAGTAAGGCCTGCTGATGTAAACAGGCAGTGCTCTGCAGAGATGCCACAGCGAGCTCTATGAGTAGATGCTGTTTATAGAGTTTTCTGCAGTCTAATGCAAGCTCATTTTTCATGTTCTCCGAACAGAGCTGCTGTTTGCTCTCCTCATGTTCTTTGTTTTATTATTTCTTTAACTGCAAAGAAATGTAATGAAAAGGCCCATATCAGTACAATTATAAAGCTGAGATTTTAATTTTCTGATATTCAATATTAGCACTTGCTAATAGCGCCATGCCATTCTGCTTCTTTGCAGGATATAAATTAAAGCGGGGATCTTCTCAGGGACTGCTTTTTTACACTGATTACCACGAGTCGTTTTCTGTGAAAACTTTTATTGCAAATCAAAGAAAAATCAGAGCCTAAAATGACATAATTAAATAACACTGGGTTATATTACCTGCTATTAAACAAAAATAA
The DNA here is from genome assembly GCA_035590215.1 of Microhierax caerulescens. Lineage (NCBI taxonomy): Eukaryota > Metazoa > Chordata > Aves > Falconiformes > Falconidae > Microhierax > Microhierax caerulescens. The sequence continues at coordinate 18,739,110 of JAVJGJ010000032.1, forward strand.
TACAATGAAAATAACAATCTTTTAAAGTAACTGCTCTTTGCAGAGTGTATGTATTATGAATAATAATGGAAAATGAAGTCTCCAGGAAAAGAAAATTAATGTTATTGTAAGAACTGTAACTATGGATCTCCTGACATCTGAATGATTAAAACACTAACATTTCATTAAAAGATAGAAAACCTGTATCTGATAAACAAAAATAAATTCTGTGCAAATAATTCATTAATTATTTCTATTATTAGTGCCTATATTTGATAACATTAAAGTGTTTTGAAAGGATTGAATTTTTGCTTTAGGAGAAAGACTAGATAACTCCGCATGGAAGGCTAATGCCACCTTTTATGTACTACGGTGGTGAATCTCTCCGTATACTCAGTATTAAAATCTACTTTGACCAAAATTAAAAAAGAAATTTGACTTACCATAGAGCTGTAATCTAGGATGCTTACGCCATCTTCATGTACAGCAAACCATATGAAGGACTTCTCAACTGAGGATGTTACTAGAGGCTGCAAGGAGAAATGTTCTTCAATTACTACTTCGAAATGAGGCAATATGTAAATAATTAATAATTCCAAGCTATTATAGAGCTCTCTCCATCCAGAGATGTTACTGACATTTACACTGGGAGGGAACTGAAGTAAAGGAATTGAAGCCCAAAGCCATGTAGGTGGCCAGTGCCAGAAAGGTGAACTCTATCTAATACTCTTGAAGCCTCCCCTGGTGCTTAGTCCAATAAAATGTATACTCTGATTAATAAAATGAAAAAATCAGGTGTTTTAAAGTTTGTTCACTAGCACATATGTCTACATATGCAAAGAACAGAGTGCTGATAAGCAATTATTTGTGTGTGTATATATATATATATATATATATACAGAGACACACACACTGGGATTACCTAATAAAATATAAGTGGTCAGGTGACAGTTCTGTTCAACATAGCTGTCATTTGAATCAAGAGAATTAAGATGCTAGAGGTTTAACAGAAATTGAGAGAGGCCAGCACAGAAGGGAGTGCTCCAAGTACCCTTAACAACATGTAGTGTTTCTGCAAAGTTCAGCTTCCATAGCCGGTTAATGATGCCTTTTCAATATTCTACTAGTAATCAAGTAAAAAAAAGTCTGAAACAGAAAGGCTATCTCAAACTAAGATATAAGAAAATTAAAAGATACCATCTAAAATAATAATGTAAAACAAGCAGTACGTGTATTAGAAAGTTACTATTATGGTATACTTAGTACCATGGTTATTACATTTTACCAGTATATGGCTTAAGTTACTAATTTGACAAGAGATTCAACCAGAAAATGTATAGCACACTTGTCTTCAACAAAAAGGTACTACTATTTTCAAATTATATTTATATTAAAAAAAAACCCACCACTCAAACTCATTAGTTTCTTACTTTTGCTGCAAACAATTTAGCACCAAAGAAAGACCATTTCCTGGCTACAGTGAGATAAATGCGCACACAGTCTGCAGCACTGTGCCCTCGGAGAGCCATCCATCTTGTAGACAATCGCTGACAAAGCTGTCTGTTGAAATGAAATATGTAATTTAGTTATTGAAAGAAATTTAAATTCTTACCCATATGAGTTTAATGAGCAAAAAAGAATCCATTTGTTAAAATCATACTTTAATACAACTATCACTTATACAGTATTAAATAAACCCCAAACATCATTTAGTATGTTTATGCACATGAAAATTACAAACTATCTTATAATTTCTGCAACATTATGATTAAACATTGATATAGCAGTTGCAGCATAAAGGGAAAAAGTCTAGAACAGTTTTTAATGTGTTTCTATAGATAATCAATCTACCTTTATCAGTACTCAACAGTAATGCCAGTTGTCATTCTGAAAATCCATCCAGCTTAGCACATATCTTTACCTGTAGCTAATAGTAGATGTGCAAGATACAGCTTAACGCTACTCTTTTTTTAGTGTATCTAGGCACTGCTACCAAAAAGGGTGCTTCTGATGCATGATGCATTCACACTGCCTCTTTTCTTTTTTGGCACCATGGTGAGTTGGTTCAATAAAACGATCCTATGGAAAACTAATCCTCAAAAAAACCTCACCCCGGAATACCTTTCTAGCACATTGACCTGCAGGAATGACTCACCCAGCAGCCACAAGATTATTAGATGCAGCCCAAGAAAAGGGAGAGGGAATGTGTGGTAAAGGGAGACCTTGCACTTGCAGCTTACTCTTACTAGAAGTTTATGAAGTCAAACTGCACCCTTAGCAAAAGAATACACACAACAAGGCAGTATAGAGTGACTCTTTTCCCTCCACAGACTTCCAGCTCTGGCCATTGGTAGTTTAGGGACTACTTAAATAGTTCAACAGATGTTTGACTTATCCTCCACGAGTTAGTCTATTCTAGGACTTCTTATACTTTGTTATTTGAAATTAATTGCATAACTATTTGTTGTGCATATACTTTTGAATGAATACTATTACCTTCTGCATATGTAATAATGTTAACTTTGTGCATACAATAGCTTTAAACTTTCTCAAACCTATAGTGAAGAATGAGGAAAACATTTCTATGATGTTTATTGGACTTCAAAATTGCTGTGTCATTTGCTTTGGATAATTTATTACACTGTTCTGCTCTTTCTCATGTTAGCAGGTGTTGATTGAAATCACTTGCAGGTTATCCATTTTATATTAACTGATACCTTACTAGCAAATCCACTGTCAACATATTGCTAATTTGACTGGCTGCCAGAGATTGCACCTATGAAGAGCAAACACTCAGATCTGGTCCCTGCGTCCTTTACTTTCAGTAGTTTTTTAGTCTGTGCACAGACTTAATTTAGATTTGCTGAATAAGAAAAATAAGAATTTCAAAATCGCTGGGTTTTGTAACATTATGTAGTAACTTGTACAGCTTTTGCTGGAATGCATGCATATTGGTGGTCCTCTGTTTAGAAATACACAGAGGAAATGGGTTCTTCAATTTAGTAAGAAAATGAGCTTCAAACACAGGTTTAGGCAAATATGGCATAACAGTAAGTTGTACCTAATGACAATTTAAAACTTCCTCATGTCACTCCTAGATTTTTAGAGTATGAATCAGAAAATACATCTCACCTTAACTGTTCCTCCGAACAACCATGCCTGTATCTCTTAGGGTAGAATCTCTCCAAAATTTGTTTTAAAGTTTGATTGGACTTGGACTGGGAAGTGACTTGCCCTGCTGGAGTTGAAAAAGGCCGTTCAAAATCTCCAATCTCTACCTGAGGGGAAGATCATGAAGAAGAACATTTTGTGTTACTCCAGAGTAATTTTCCAGCTGGACATTAGGAGCTGTCTTCTTCTCTTTCTTATGAAGTATAAAATGACAAACAGTTTGTCAATTAATGTATATTTTTCACAGATATAAAAGTCATGCAAGTAATTTTATTTTTCTTATATTTACCATAAAAAATATAAATATCAAGTATAAATTGTACAAATATAATATTTACTAGTTCTGTTCTGAGACTGCTGGATCTCCAGCTGACACAAACCCATTTAGATTTATTGATAACACCATCAAACAACTTTCTCAATAACCTTCCCTTGAGCCTTTAATTTTTAAAAAATAATTTATTTTTTTATGAAGACCATGTCTAGAAAAGGAGTCATAGGCTTTCATTAAGCAGCAGTTTGGTCTGTTAACTTGCAGAAATCATATAAGGAACTGTGAAGAAACGGTACTTGATTACATAGCATTTAATCAAAGAGGGCCTGACTGCATAGGAGGTAAAGCAAATTTTGTCTGTACTGGTGCCAACAGCAGCGTACACTGTTAAACATATTCACTGAAGTATAGAGTTAGCCTTACACAAAGATCCCAGCCCACTGTATTTCCTGCACTATTATGTGTAAAAGGTGGAGGTCACTTGACTGTCAAGCAATCCTGGACCAGTTTCTTTATTCAAGTTTTTTATCTGTGAAACTGCTGTGTGAGTCATTAATGCACAAGGATTACCTGAGCTAAAAGAGCTGTCAATTCCATTGCTAGTTCTTTGTTTACAGGGAAAAGTCCATTGACTATTTGATCATTTGTCTGATATACTAGCAGCAGCTTCTCTCTGTCTGTCTCCCCATGGACTTGAACTGAAAAATAAAGCCTACAGAAAAGACAGAAAGTTATTAAATAAAGAAAATAGGGAAATGTATTAGCCCTGAGGATCAGCAGTATCTGCCCCTAATGTGACAAGTTTATGTCAGCATCAAAACACATTAGCAGAGCAACACTTGTACTTGAACCAGTGGGTAAATATTTAATTTCAGTCTTCTGAGTTCAGTGTTGCCCTTTTTTTTTTTTTTTTTTTTTTGGGGGGGGGGGGGGTGGGTGGGGCAGCCCTGCTGTCCTCTTAAGAACTAGGAAAAATAAACTGTATTTAAACAAAACCCAAATTATCCAGTTACACCCATTTACTTTTTTTGTTGCAAGCTTTGAGTCAGCCAATATTTTTCAGATTAAGAAACTGCAAAAATAAAATAAAAATATCTTGGGACATGGCAGAGATGTTGTATTTGCTAAACAGACCTGTTTTTGTAAGTAAGGCGGACAGTCCTTGTGCCTTCACATTTCCCAGGGTGTTGTTCTTTGGAGGCTTGCTCCCATTTTGAAATTATGTCACAAATCTAGAAGGAAAGCAATACAAAACTGACTTTGCCATGTATTCCTCTTTGAAAACACCTCTGAATAGAAACTGTCAACTTAAAATATCTTTTACCTATTACATATCACAAACATACATAGCTTGAATTTTTAAACCTACTGGAAGATAACTTTATTTGCATTTCTTAGTTGGAGCATTTAATAATTAACATTTTTGTTGTTTGTTTATCCTGCAACACACATACCACCTTTGGAAACGATCCATAACATGCTTATATGGAAAGACCAGGTATTTGATTTAGCAGCAGCCAATGAATGTGTAATTACAGAGTGAGTTGTTACATAATTAATTAAATGCCTTTGGTAACTACCTTCTCTTTCTATTGTATACTGGAGTTTTTCAGGTCCTTTCTAGTAACTGCTATGAAATTTGCATGAAGTTTATTCACAACAAGTGGGGTAGGTGGGCAGATGGGGAGGAGGTGGAACAGAGGTCCCAGGAGCCCTGCTGGGCTGCATGTCGCTGTTCCTTCGTAAAAGAGACTTCCTGGAAGCAGTAACGTGAACAGTTTCTACAGTTACATTTACCATTACATTGCAGTGTTACCATTTTTACACATTTTGCTTTCATATGGTAATTATTCTGGAAGAGGAAGAGAGCTGATCATGATGACCCTGTTTGTCACTAAGGCCTGGTTGTACCAGAACTTGTAACTCAAACAGCTGTCAACACTGGCCAGAAGTTGCAAAAGACTACTTGGTAGGAGCACAAAAAAATCATTATTTATTAGTTGCTAAAAGGCTTAAAAAATATATATTGTACTGAAGAATGATTATATTGAATTTTGCCACTCTTTACTGTAAAGAATTTAATTCTAGCAATAGAGGGAACTAAACTTCAGAATTCAGAACAATGATAAACCAAACACTGGAAATTTCCTGAACTGAGCCCAATTTATTTTGTATGTAGATATTTTTTTCTTCCCTAGGATCTCCACCCCAGTGTCAATGACTTTTTGGACCTCAAATGGTCATATTTTGGAGCTATACCAAAAATGTTAACTGAAATCTCTAAATGCATGTTGGACTCCAATTGCTTTTTAGTTTTAAGGAACTGTGAATAATAACAGCGTAATTTTTCTTTTTTCACCCAGCTGTTACTTCTCTGAATAATATCAGTCTCCTAAACAAAGCTTATAAATATAATTCACTGAATGAATTTGAACAGCTGAAAAAGTTATTTTTTTAAAAAATCTTTCCTTTTATGTTATGAAGAAAAAACGCTAAAGACAGTTTTTAGCCTGAAAAATGTTTTCCTTTACAATGTCTGAAGAGAACTATGTATAATGAAGACACATTGTTGTTTTACATGCAAGACTCATTCAAGGCTTTTGTTTACCTTGATGTTTCCTTGAAGACAGTGCTCTATATCCTTGCCAGAGGGATCATCAGAAAACAGTGCAAATCCTGACTGAGCTGGTTTCCTCATTCCTGTATCCTGATTCAGGGTGTTGAGAAATTCCTCCACTGTGGTAGAGGCATCAAACCCAACAACCTAAAAAAGCAGCCAAAATGTATTTTGCTTTCAAACAGCCCCCCTTAAATCTGTATTTTTGAAAAATAATGTCTCTAGAATAACAATGAGAGTGTAAGACCCATTCCATCCTCTGTGAATAACTTATCACTGTTGGAAATTATTTTCTACAAAGGGTCTGGAGAAGGTTCAAGATTTCCACATAGGAAGTCAATTTCATGGAGTTTTTCTCTACCCAAAAAATGATTAACTTCACAGCAGATTGTACCTTACTGCATTTTATTTATAAAATCAAAGTCACTACCAAAATGCTTTCAAATGTACTATTTTCATTTTCTTTACAGTGGTTTCATTGCACTTGCTGCACTTGAATTTCTGCTACAGAATTTATTCAATAGAAAGGAGTCTAGTATCTGAGCTTTTTGTGACAAATACTACTTGAAAAATGCAAAGTATAACTACCCACACATTCCAATATGGTAATGAAACAAGTAAGATCAATTAATCCTTTTTCATCACGTGCAACTGCAGATGGATATTAGATGGCAGATCTACATTGGCAGATCTGAAATATTTTACCAGTGTTGCTCTATCAGTACTACATAGTCAGTAACATATAAAACCTTTTAAGTTTTATTTTACCAAATCTGAATTTTTGTCTGTTGTTACTAGTATTACAGCCTTTTAGCCAGAGATGGCAAATGTCTTTTGTACAGGTACTAGCTGCTGATATTCACTTAAATCTGTTTTGAGAGTGTTCTGTATTTGACATGCTGAAGATATTTTACTCTTTTGGTAAAGAAATGTCTTGAAAATGGATCTTGGACTTCTTACTGGTTGGCATTAAAAAAAATATCTGCTGAATCTAGCTTCATAGATGAATACAATAGTTTTCAATACCACTCTAATTGCTTATTTACTGATCCCACTGAAGTAATTTACATATTCAATTGTAATTTTCATAGCATTTGGAAGTATACATTTTTGAACGATAAACAGCTGGGCAGTTGTTCCTTCTTTTTTGTTAAAATTGAATTTTGAAACCTTTTAGGATGATTTAAATACATGGTTTTGCTGTTTTACTGGGCAAGAAGTAAGCAATTAAGAAGCTCGGGGCTGGGGGTGGTGGTGGGGAGGGTTATTCTGTGACCTGAAATGGAAAGTGTATTTGATATAGCTTTGATTTCATATAAAAACGTGCTTTCTGTCTAGGAATACTGTGAATTATTAAAAAAATCTTTTTTCAGTCAGCACTCACAGTCAGAAACAGAAACCAGGTTGTGAAGCCCATGGAAAGTTTCCTACAGGCTTTGACTGATGAAGTCCCAAAAGAGTTAAGAATGAAGCTGTGTTTGTTCTGTAAGGAATATGGTTATCCTTCATGACTGATAATGGGAGCTACAGCTGTGCTTCCAGGCTTTCACTGAGATATTTAACTTTCAAGATGCCTGATGAAAGGAAGTGGAATTTAATACCTTTCCCTTTTCTTCAGTCTAATTCATTCATCTGGTGGTCAAGTTAAATAAGAAACAGAACTTTAGTATTTCTGACTTTTAAAGAAGCTTTGGGGTTTTTTTTCTTTCTTTTAAAGATTTTTCCCCAAACCTTTACTCTTTGTTGATCAAATCAGATCACAAGGACCTTGTGCCTGTAATTGCTAGCACTGACACAGGATGAAACTTGAACCATGTTTACCTTAACACTTACAATTCTGTTTCTAATATCCTACTTCATGTGTATGCTAATAGCAAGGGGTTGGAACACCTCACATTTCATGGTCTAGTTGTCGTTACCTGATATATGCCATTCATGAAATGAACTGGAATACTAAAGGGCAGCGAATGGTGGTAGGGGTTTCTTAGAAGAGTGGAAAGGATTTCCATTCTGGAAGGTCTGGCTTCTCGGTCTCCATTCTGCTGGGTACGCTCTACACATCGCTGACAATATATTGCATATTTCCCAAATTCAGTTCTGTCACAAAAAAAAAAAAAAAAAAAAGCAATTCTTGGGGACTGATTTAAATGATAGTAAACTGTGAGTAAATCTCTCCGGGGATGCCAGATAGGAGGAGCACTCAGACTTCACTCTGAGATTTCCAACACACTTTTCCATGTGGAATTATAAAAAGAATTAGTCTACTGAGACCAACAGAATAGTGCCAAAGATGAACGTGGCTCAGAGTGTTTTGTGTAACTGCCATATTTTGGTTTTCATGGTTTTGCAACATACCGAGTTTCACTGCAGAGTATTTTTCAAAGCAAAGGATAACAGTGATGCATAGAAATAACGTACTACATTTTAGTAGCACTGGAGCACAATTCTACTCAAATTTATTCTAAAATATGTGTCAAAAGATCTGAAATATTAAATGAAGGATTGAAAATATGGTACTTCAGAAAGACTAGTCAACTATCTGGGTAATAATATTCAGGCACACCTGGAATCTGCATTCTTCTTTAAATGAAGTTTAAGAAGCCAAAGGAATGGGTGCTGGGGCAGAAAGAGTCCAACGCAGAGAGCCAAGAGCTGCAAGCCCTGGACAAAGGGAAGACATTCACTGGTTTAAACATGTTACAAAATAAAACTTCCTGCTGTGGCTGCTGGCCAGCAGTACAGCTTTCTGTGCCAGGTCGAATAACAGACTGCTGTAAATGGGAATAAAAAAACAAAACACAGAGAAAAAGCTGAGTAAATAAGCATGTCACCTCATTGGAAGGCAAAAATGCCCTCTTTCTATTTACTTGTGTACAGTAAGTTTCTTTCAGGGCTGGAAATGGGAAAGCAGATCAATTTGTATAAAAAGCAGTTAATATATAGGAAAAATACTAAGGCTGCAAGGCCAAGCACTAAGAAATGAGGAGAAGCCTGTGCAATTTTAATTCAGCTCTCCTGTTACACATATTATGAAGCAACCCATAAGGCATTTTCCTACAAAGTAGACAGTAACCATTGAAAAACAATTATTCGGTATTTTGTTATATTTTCTTTGCTCAGTATGTATCCATTATCACTTTATACAGACTACTCTGTACTCTGGATATACTTACTAACATTGCAACTACTTTTCTCACAATTATATCAGTGCATCATATTGTAATTTAAAAAATGGGGTTTCTCTGTCATGATTTATCTGACTTGCCTGGTATTAAATACAAATTTGACAGCACAGACAGAGACATTCCCTTTCATCAAATACCTGTACTTTGATGGAGGATAGCATCGGCTCTGTTTCAGGAAGACACTGCAGTAGAAGCAAGGGTGGGAGATTACAGGATGCATTTAGGACTTAAAAAAATTAGTGTGAGGCTGCAAACATTTTACAGACTATTTTAACTCTTAAAAATCATGCCAGTGGGTTATGATAGCAACAATTTATTAATCTGTATCAAAGAGAAGGCCTTGGTAGTGGTACAAAAAGTACCAAATAAATATTATGGTTAGTTTAAGTACCATCAGCCATATGTCGCTTCAGTGTGTGCTGACTGACATGAATGTGCTATGTCTGTTGTAAAAGCTTTGAGGATGTTTTAGCCATGCACACATACAGGCCATATCCCAGGTAAAGGCTGTTTCTAGATAATAGGTACATCTGCTAGTCATGTTCTGCTTACTGTGGCAAGAGAAAAATGTGTCTATTACAAAGGCCTTAATATGGTAATTTCCTTTCTAATTTTCTGATCCATCTCCTAGTTCTGTAAGTATTGCTCCATTGTAAGCCTAAGTGTTCTAGTTCTGTTAATTCTACACAAACTATAAGTATTGGCTTTCCTTTCAATTTCAGTCCATATAATTGTTACGTATTTGGATACCAATGAATAGCTGGCCGTGGACAAAGTGAAGAATTTTAGGTATGTATTTACAACCTAGCATGCAGGGTACATGCAGAACAGTATGACATACAAGAGGAGATTCCACAACATGGCACTACAGCTTTCCTTCACACTTATGCTACAGAGATACCTGCCATGTGGTTTAGCTTCTTGATGCAGCACCTCTTGCAGTAAAAAAGAACTGGGTTCCATACATCTTGTCTTACTCAACACTTAACTTGAAGATAGCCCATTGTATGTCCAGCCTTTAAAACCAGCACAGGAAAAGATATACTCTTATCACCAGATTCACGTACTTTGAAGGAGGATAGCATCAGCTTCCTTTCAGGAAGACACAGCAGTAATAAGATGGTGGTTCAGGTTTTTATCTGATTTTAAGTAAGCAGATGCTACAGAAGAGCAAAGCCCCTTTGCCATTCTAAACAGTCTGTGTAGTTCCTTCACTGCTGTTGAAATAGGTACCATTAAAATAAATGCTGGGTTACCTGTATTGGTCCTGCCTGGTTTTGTGGATGTCGACGTCTAGTCTGCTTAATAAGCTGACAACAGATCTCATTTTGAAGTTCAGGATGTGTAAGGCAGATCTGCAAAGCACTTTGGGCCAAAGATACATGGTAATCAATGGCAGGAGAGTCAACTGCAGCATTTATAAACAACTGGCAGGTCTAGATACAAAATAATAAGCAAGTGAGTTTACACACAAAAAGCCCCAACAGATCTTGTAGATGTTCTGCACAACAGAACGTCTAAATGCTTAACTGAAGCCACAATTAAGTGCGTTTACCTGTAGACTAAGGAAACCCTGCTGGCCCTGCAAAAAGTAGTGAAAGGGGCCACAATGGATGAAAAGCTATACAGAGAGACTTATGATAAAAATACCTCTTAAAAAACAGGCTTTTCATTCTGTATCCAATGGAGTGAGCTCTAGCAGCAGCAGGCAAGTTTAAGGAGATGCTGAACATAGCTTAACCCTCTACAGGACTTTAAAATGCAAAATGTACAACTCTCAGTAACAGCCAGTGTAAAGTAATTGTGCAAGTAGTGAGCACAACAAGGCAGAATACACACAGGTAAGAAAACCATAACTTGGACCCATTTGTTTTACATCTTGGCTTTCACTGGTATTTTAACTGTAAGTCTAACCTTTCCTATCCCCAGTACTGTCTTAAGAAAGCCAGGTGTTAAGCATGTGTTGTGCTGCTGTATTAGAAGAAAACTTCTGCATCACTCATTGGCTTTACTCTGTAAAATAGCTGATGAATTTTCAACATATTTTAGCAAAACAGAAGAAATGGATGGAAACCCAATCTATTTCTAATTTATATGAAAATATGTGGATGCACAGGACTAATTTTTATCAGCAGTGGAATAACTGAAACATGACTTGGTCTATTTCTAAATCAATTCCCTACCTTACTTTTAAACTGATTTACACAAAGTTTCAATAAAGGTCATATAAGTGATCTTTTATTTATTTATTTTAGGCAAGTGTCTGTGATTTGAATTAGGTCTGAAATATATTTCAGAAAGTGATTTCCAAATAGATATAAATTTATTTTTATCAGAGTACATTCCCTTTTAAATGTCCATGCCGCAGGATTGCAGAAAATAAGATGGATGGGACTCCTTTAAAGTCCTTCAAACATTTCAAAAAAACAAGCTGGAAATTTTGTCTACAAGTGTCTGCGACTGAACACATGATGCTTGTATTGATTCCTTTCTAGATCTGAACCATTACATCAGAATTCTCCAGAAAGCTGATGCTTCAGGGAATTTAGTCTTTAGACTTGTCTATGTTTTGTGGAGAAAGTTCATTTATCCAAGCTCCGTGATTTCCAACTTGCAATTTACTTCACCATTTACAAAAAAAGGAACAGCAAGATTTGATTTTGTCTCTGAAACAGACTGTATAGCCTGGCTATTAGTTACTGTTCAGGAGCAGTTTTACCTGGGTGAGGGCAGGAGAGACAAGAAAGAAGGTTAATAGTATTGCAGTGTACTGTTCGCCATAGATATCAACCACCTATCTGGCCTTTAACTGGGAAAGATAGAAGTTCTTACTGGCATACAAAAATTCCCAAGAAACTAGCTGCAGCACAGCAGTTATCAACCATTACATGTCTCTTAATCATAAAGCCTTTTCACTGAAGGTGTATGAAAATCTTTAAAAGTGAATTCAAAAAACCTGCTGTGAAATACTTTCAGTAATTCTACTCTGCAATATTTTCTCTATTTATATTATTAGAATACCTAATCAGTCTTTTAAGAATAGCTACTTCATATGAAAAAAAGATTTTATTAAAAAGAGCAGTAGAATCTCTGCCTTCTATCTCAATTTGAAATAATCCATGACTTGGTTAAACTTAAAACTTTGCTTGATGTTTTTCTCCAATTTTTAATATGTCTTCTAGCTGATTTAAATCAATCTACAACAAAACTTTTGCATACCATTTGTTTTTCCTAAAATCTAATTGAAAACATAGTATTTGGATACAGTTCTCTGAAGACAAAGACCCATCCATGCTGTTAGGTTGTTTGGCACTTAAGAACTGCAGGATAAAATTATTCTCATCCATGAGGGTTGTGGATTTTTCTACTAACTTGCACTTTATCACATCTCAGTAGAAAGCCCAAAAGTTGAAGCCTGAACTGCTCCCTCACAACTAAAAGCCATCTCTTTACATTTGAAGTGCTAGTCTTTGGTGAGATAATACAGGAACATTCTGCTACTGTCCATCCATTACCTCCACTAAAGGCAAGAATAAACTTAATTTTTCTTTTTTCTTACCTGCTGAACATCTCTAGTAAGCCAACTAATACCCATTCTTTAGCTAGGAGTTAAAATAGTAAGTCAGTTAATAAAAAAGGCATCTGCTATGGTTTTACCTTAAATAATTTAATTGCTTCAGTTTGCAAGGCTTCTGATGGCAATGTTGTAAGAGGGGAAGCTATTCCTTCTTTGCTATGGCAAAGGGTAGGATGTCTCCAAATCTGAGATGCTAAATGGATAAAATATATAGGTTTTGCAATTAATTCAGTTCATAAATACATTCAGTAAATAAGTATTAGAAGATTAGTATGTTGAAACAAAACCCAACTTACTGATATCGCCTTCCATATTTAATAATTTACAAATAAGTTGTTCAAACTCAGATCCAACATTTACACTGGTACTTCCAGCTGCAACTGTCAGATGATAAAGCCACGTGTCCTAAAGCAGAAAAAAACGGCAGCTCACTCAATCTGTGTTGGAAGGAACTGCTTCATCAGGATTTTGCTCTTAACCTGAAACACTACCATGCACTCCTGTTGAAGCTCAAATGAGTTTCCCCTTGTTTGAATACATCTGTATTCATGGTCTCTATGTTACAAATATTAAGCAAAGAAGATTGGACAGCGCTCTCTTCAGAAGTCTTTTACCCTCAGAAATCATGGCCAGTTATCAGGGCATTGTTCCTTTCCTCTTCAGAAAGCTAACGTAAGTGCCTTTTTATCACTGCTAGATCCTGCTAACTTGGAGATAAGGCCAAAAAGCAAAATGAGATCTATAAGATTACTTGAGAACAATGAAGTAATAATAATAAGAAAGTTTTTAACCATTATTCTCATTTCTCCTTCACTTCATTAGGGCAGTCTTGCCTACTGTTAATCTTATCAATGAAAATGGTTAACAGTATTCTAAAACCTCTCAGGAAGATCTACTACAGGTCTGTCTACAGGTTAGTGTGATTGTGAGCAAAATTCTCCAGTTATAACATACTTGATATTCTGCACTATCTCCTTCTGTAGGCAGGCCTGCTCGTCTATTTTAAAAAAGATTACCTACGATAGTTCTGGTTCACAGACAAACTCTAATCGATGTTAATGAAGCAGGACCTTCTCCTTGCTTATTATATCGAACTACAAGCTGGATGACTTGCAGGTTCCCCTCCTCCTCCTCTCAAAGAAATATCCATATCACAGCACAATACTCACAGATCTGTTACTGAAACTTTATAAAACTCTTTTTATTACCTTCTCATGTTTGGATCCTATAAGAAGATAAGTCGGTCCTTGATCTTTGGGGTGGATAACAACAGTGTAATGTGTTGATAATAAACTGCGACCACTAGCCTCATAATCTTCATCAGAATCACATGATCTATCAACTTCTTCAACCTTCGCCTCAAAAAGCTTGATTTGACCAAGAGGAAACTAAAAGTAAATATCAGAATTGGTGAGAGAGCAAGTATCTGCTTCAGTGCACAGTGATTTTATATTTCTTATTCTACAAACAGAAAGGCAAACATGAACGACCATCAAAACCCATTTGTATTTATCAATTTTCACTCCTGCCAAGGAATGTCAGATAAGCCAGCTATTGCAGACAGCAGAAAGAGAATGATATGTGCCAAAGTCTGAAAGTGAGATTTAAAAAAATTATTTTCCAGGTCTGCTTCTGCATCTAGTTAGTGCAATAAATGCCTGTTAGGGTGAGAGAAATAATTATTCAGAGTTTCCAGACCTGGTTCCAAGCAAAAATTCCCTGTGTCAAGCCTAGAACTTTAATTATAACCTTGTTATTTCAGAGGACAGCAGTGTATTGTTGACATATCTATTTCACCCATGCTATAAATTCAAAAGGTACATTTTTTGTGTGGTAGATCATGTCAGTTGGTTTTAATTCTCCAGCCTGATAGACCACAGTACTTGAAACTTAACCTGTATATGTAGCTATGATCATTTATGAGGAAATACTTTATATAAAAAGCCATTCAAAAGGAAATTTTCACAGAAGTAATTATTTCATTGTCATTATCAAGAGGAAGCCACAACAAACACAAACACAGCCTGCAATCTTCACAACGGGTGATAGAACTAACAGAGGATCACAGTCTTTACTGGTTATTTTATGCAAAGCTCCCTCCCTTCCCACAGCACCACTGCTCTTTCTCTAGCTGTTCAGACATCAGGATGTTCAAGTGTTACTTAATGGTGTAGTGAAGAAGCTTTGGCTGTTGTTTCCGTGTTGTTGTGTAGCAATGTTCAGTGATTCAGCAGAAAGAGAGGGAAGGTTTGTTTCCCTTTGGTAGCAGGATAGTCGGGCACTACAGTAACTATAATCTTATTTGTGCCACATTCAAGTGTAAGCCTAAAGTAAGTCATCTTGAAATATCAACACCAGTGAAAAGCAGATGAGGCTTCTCAATAATACTGTTTACAAGTTGAAAATAACATACTGGAGAGTACTGGCAAGTTTGACTCATTGAGGGTGGACTTCTTGTATAGTGATTTGATAAAGTCAGCTATTAATAATATAATCATTTTGAAGAAAACACCGTGTAGTGGTGGCTCTTTATTCCAGTGCTTTCTTTTCTGAGGTGCTTCTGAAGCATTCAACTTTTGGGACAAGATAAGATTCTGAGAATCAAGAGATGCCATTTCACATACAAATAGTCAAGACTGATTTATTCACTATGTTTAGCTAAAACACAGTTGGCTGATTTTTTAATTAGAATTCAATTTTGAAAGGAGACCACTTAAATGGACTCTATTATTGTATTAACCACTGCAGATTGTGTAATTTGTTTCAGTACAGACACATTCAGCTACAGCAAACATGGTTTTAATTAGCAAGTTGTTGAACATTAGAAATTAACGAGCTTTGGAAAAATTTTCATACAAATTCTGATTACAAAAGCTAAGTTCTTATTCTATTACAAGCTAGCATATTAGTTTCAATTTTGCTTTAAAAGGGCAGTAAAACTGTTCCTTTTGTGAAGGAAATGTTCACAAAAAGCCAGCAAAATTCTTAGATGTTTCTAAAGGGCATGCTAAAACTCCCAAATCTTCAGTATAAAAACGTATAAATTCAGATATAGACATTTCTTTGTAGGACAAAATGCAAGTTAATTTTAATGTCCCTGTAAGGTGAGCTAGAGTTTAATACTCTAGTCATTTGATTCCCCAGCCCTGTATTACTTTTTTTTAGACAGTAATTAAAATAGAATGTTTTGATGGATGGTTACTGCTATCTTACATAATTCTAGAAATAAGGTTTAGTTGAATATTTAGAAATGACTAAAAAAAAAGGGAAGGGTAACAGAGGGTATATAACTAGCTTTATGAAAAAACTAGAAATTACTGGCCCCAGTGTGATTATCTGGTTAGATTAGAAGTTACAAATGAGATTTTCTCTATTTTTTTAAACTGGTGGTTATAATGGCTCAGTGGACTGTCACCATTTTGTCAAGCATCAGTAGTGGTTTTGGTAGAGCTAGATAATAAGGATATGAATCAAATACTCATAACCTCAGCAGTATTAACAAGAACTCTTGTAGAAGTTTCCAAAATCTTGTGCCTGACCCACCTTCATTAAAAAGATGTTTCTTCATGACAAAATACAACGCCTTGGAACAAAAGGACAGGTGAAAAGTATGACTAGGAAGTGTCCTTTGTCTTGTTTCTGTAGGTATGTATGACTAGAAATATTAGGACCAACAATATTCAGACGAGTGGGTAGAGAACTAAACATCAGGCCTAATGTGGAAGACCCAGGTCTTGGCTTTCCTTAGCTCCTTAGGTCCTACATGATATAGGATGTTGGAAGGTTAACTTAAAAGCTGACTGGATCCCCATTCCTTCCTTTTCTTCCTCAAACAGTATTTTCCCTAGGTTTTAGAAATAATTTTCTCTTCCCTTTCTTTTGCTGTTCTCCATCTCCATTTCTGTCCACCACATCAGTTGTAGACAGGGAGCTCCTCTTCTGTAATCCTGATGGGTCATGGAAAAGATCCCCTCCACAGACACACATCTGCAAAGCAGCAAACTACATGCTGCTAAGCTTTTTTTTTTGGCCTTTCTTGCAGCCCTGTTGGAGGTACAGTGGCATACCAAAGACCAGGATTTGGAAGTCAATTGAGGGATAAAAAGAACATTTAATTTCTTGAAACTTGCAGTCACTGCCCACTGCAAACACATTGGAAAGTGTCAGCTTCCAGAAGTAAATGATAGCCAGGTCTTTTCTGACGAGTCTCATGCTGCTCAGAAAGGGAGACCTGAACTGTCAGCAGATCAGTGTCCCTCTTTGGCTAGGGATACGAAGATGCAGATGTACCATGTTCTGCAGGGGAAGGAGACCAATGGGCATGTCCTGCACTACTGTCTGTGAGACAGGAACCTTCCAAGTTGACAATCTGTGAAGCCTAAATGTTTGGCAATCAAGATAAAATGGGCATATACTGCCCAGGCCAACTGTACCTCAATAAAGCTGTAACTATTTAAAGTTTACTTCAGTATGTTATCTTCCATTCACTGCGGAAACAATTAAGGAACCTACCTTGTCTTCTTGATTACGGAAATAATAGAGAATTTTTCCAACCAGGGTACACCAAACTCTTTTGGAATATCCATGTTTCACCTGAAATTACAGAACATTACAAACAAGCACAGCAAGAGCAATACAGACTACATTTCCCCATTTCTGAAGTTTGGTGATGTTGGGAGTAAATGCTTTGGTTCAAATTTCTTTCCAATTTTTTCCACATCACTAGACAAATAATTAAAACTGCATAACTCTATTAAGGGCATAAGAAAGCATTAGATGCTTGTCTCAAACCAAAGGCCAATGTGAGTTTTTCATTTGACTTTGGATCAGGCGTAAATTAGTGGAAGCAAAGGAAATGGAATAATTAAGAGAGATAAATTCCTTTTATACCTATTTTTATTATCATTAAATAATTTGCCCCAGTGAGTAATACAGAAAAAGAGAGCACTCCACTGAAGTAAGGTAGGTCAGTTAGCTACTGAAACATAGGCTGAACTAGGATACCACTGAATTGCAAACGGAGAACTGAACACAGGAACTAATGAATTAAAAAGACAAGAAGAAAAATCAAATCAACCAACCAGAAGAAAAATACTACCCAAAGTAGGTGAGCTGGTAGTCCTCCTGGATTGTTCACATTGTAAAGTACTGGGAAAGCAAATACATGTCTGTTGTGCTTGTATTTAGTTTATTGTAGGGCCATTTTCATCTAGATATTACTCTTAAGATATATGGAATAAAGCAGGTTGGGGGAAGAAAAGTATTCTTACCTTTGTAAGCAATCCTTTCATGGTTGGCTTGATTTCAGGCTGTATGAAAAGTGGGCTGGCAGCCTGTATTTTAAGAACATTCTGTAGTACTTTGATCCATTCTTCTAAGATATTGGGAGAATCAGCAGTCAGGTAGTATGTTCGTTTTTCTGTGGTCAGCTACGTAGTAACAGAAGAGTCCTGAGCTTTAGGAACATTATACATTTGACCCCACAGTGTGGGGGCTGAACAATGTAGTTTCAGAACTTTGGGGGGGTTCATTTTCCCCAAAGTACTTTTCATTAACAAAACATTCTGTGGCCAGGCAGAGCAGACAGACCTTTTCTAAGGCTTGATCTGAACAGTTTCAGGACAGCAGAACTGAGAAAATTCAATTTGTTTCCTTTCAGACAAACAATTTATCTTAGCCCTAATGGCTGGCCCCAAGATGACTCTATTTTTGTCTCATACGTGACAAACTGACCTTTGCAACAATACAAACAAGACTACATGTAGGACTTACTAGTTTCTGTAACTGAAATGATTCTTTGGTTATGAATGAAGGGCAGTGATTACTTTCAAGTCCACACCTGGACTTCCAACAGGACTGGAACAAGGGGTTGGTTTTGGGGATGGAGGGAACAAAACCCCACTGAAACGCAGATGAGAAAATCACGCACCTGAATTGTTTGTTTTCCATCACCCCTTTCAATATGGCTAGATGCATTTAGCTCAATTTGACCTTGAGGTTTTCGAATGACATCACTCTATAGAAAGAACGGGAAAAGAGTATTTGAAATCTATCAAAAAAATAGCAATAAATAATTATAGAACTAATTTAGACATTAATCTTGATAAATACTTCCTTGTTAGACATTGAGTACCTTGTAAACCTCTTGAGGAACTGAGTCCTGAATCATTCTCTAACAGCTCGGACACCAGGACTGCATTTCTTTTCCTTCTAGCAGCACTTGATTATCACTAAAAACAATCTAACATTAAATAGCAGGTAAGTTACTGGTACTTACTGGAGATTTGTAGTATAGTAATTCACCTCCTTTAAGCACAAACCACCGTCGTTTCCAGGTCTTTACTTTACCACCCATTTTTAACAGATATCCAGATTTTTCCAAAGGTTCCTGATTTAGAAGTATGTATTTATAAAAAGTAGTTAGGTACACATATAATATACCCCTCAGAGATATGTATAAATACATATGCACACACATACTTTAATGACTTAAAAGCATGCTAAAGAATAATTTCAGTATTTGATGAGACTTTCAGTCCAACAACAAATTTTTTACAAGCATCAATTAAGACAAATGCCATGCATGTGGGAGAACTAATTAATATCCCTACTTACAGTTATAGTACATGAAGGAGAGTAAGTGATTTGCCCAGAACCATACAAAGGAATGAAGAATATGATGATTCCTGATTTTATTTTCTAATTATTTATATTAAACAAGGAACAAAATGAATATCATGTATATATACATCTTCCCGCAACTTCAGGGCCTAACCTACGGACCAGATAAAGAGCACTGTAATTCAGAGCTCGACACAGCCATACTTCTAGTGTGTACACCTATAGAAGAGAGTTCACAATTTTGCTCCATGAAGAAAGCTTAAAATACATTATCTTCATCACCAGGCAGTCAATACACTTTTATGTTAAAACACTAACTACTAATACAGGCCGTTAAAAAACTCCTGCAGACAGACCAATATCCCATAATGGTTTCTTTGACCTTCCTTGCATGTTGCTCTACTTCTGATTCCTCTGATGCGTAAAGTTTTCCCTGTATGAGGAAAACTATAGAAACATATTACCGCACACTGATTTCTACTGATGCCTTCAGCTCTTTCAGTGGAATGCCTATTTCCCTGAATATTCAAATATTAATTTTAAGCTGATTTCAGTATTTCACATGCAATCTGATACCAGATCTGGTTCCAAGAAAGGAAAATCTTAAGTGCTCTGAATTGTCTTCTGGAGTTGTCTACCTATTCTCAATCATTATATAGAAAGCTCAGAATTATCCTCCACTTTCCTTCAATCATTATAGCCTTACGTGGCTAACATACTGTTGGTATATTTTGCTATTTGTACTCATAAGGCATACTGTGAGTCTCCAAGACAGAGATTTGGTAGCAGCCTTTGAACATAAATATACACACAGCACCACAGGTACACTTTTTCACAGAAATTCAGTACTCACATTTTTGCCATTATCACTAGGTGAGGAAGAGGTCTTAGGAAGTTTCTGCTCTGGCTCTGAATAGTCTGTATCTACTGAATATGCATCTGGAGGAATAGCATAGTCACTTTCTGAGGTCACAGAAGATAGAGACACACCTGTGTTAAATGAAGAGGAACATTTCTTCATATTTTTTTATCACATTACATACAAATGAGATCAGAATATCCACGCAGAAAGAATATCTGAACAGGATCTGCAGGCAAACACAAAATCCAGCAGGAACCAAGCTTTTTTTTAAGTATCAGTTTATCAAACTATTAGCAGAGTGCTAATACCCAAATCCCATTTTCTTCAGAATTAAACTGAGTTTAAGTCACTTGTGAATGAAATTAATAGATGTCTTCTACGTATTATCACCTTCTGGTATATTACAACAGCTTTTTTAAGGAGGGAGTTAGTGCCACGCATCATATTCATTCTCTAGAAAACGAATACAGGATCTTTAATTAAACTAAGCAACTCTCCCCTTCCCCTTTCTATCATTTACTTTAGTCTGTATTTCTCATTGAACTGCTTGTGTACTAAGAAGCTATGCCCAAGATCTGCCATATGTTGAAGCTGTAAGTTACTGTCTTTATTTTGCAATTGGTATGATTTTTATACTAAGGTTTTCTAAAAATCTGAATTCCAGATACAGGATTTTTTAAAATGTTTATTAGCTTTAATCCCCCTCACCAAAAAAATGTACCCTGTTTTCAGTTGTAGTGAATCCTCAATTAAAATTCAAACTCCTCCCTTACTCATCACAGAAATAATTCTTTCCAAATATTGTGAACATATCCTTCTGTAAGGACTGGTGTTCTACTCTGAAAGGTTACTCTCCAAGATTGAAAGAAAGATGCCTTATTTCCTTTGTTTCATTAATTTCCAAACTCATTTCCCAATTTTATTTAAAAAAAAAAAAAAAAAAGGCTTTTCTCATTTATTGCTTTAATAACCCACCTGGGCTTTCAGAGTGGGTTTTTCTCTCCTCATGTACGATCCTGAATAACAAATAATGCTGCAAGCTAATTATGTACCTAGGGAAATTTGTGACTGCCCAGATTTTTAAACAACATGATCTCAACAAAGATATGTACATATGTTTTTTGTGGTTAAGAAAGGTTTCCATTCATGAAACAATGGAAGGACTATTTTATGAGAAGAAAGCACAAACAAAAGGAATGGTTCCATTTTACAGACATGGATATAAATTGTAGGTGAATCTAGCTATGAAATTAACTAATTTACCTTTCCTGTTGTGCAACATGTAACATGAGATTTGTCTGCAGCCATTGCACTGGCTTTTGCTCAGCAAAATGCAGCCGCTGGGAAGCAGGAACTATGGGTCCTTTTCACACTAATGTAGCAACTATTCATCACTGGCAACAGGATGCAAAGCCATGTGGGGCTGGCACTGGAAAACTATGGTTCTATCCAGCTGCTCAAGGGTGACTGAGTGGAGCTTCTGCTAACTGGGATTTTAACATACATAACAGAGACTACTGAATAATGCTATTTTGCTTTTCTAAAGCAATGTACAATGAAGGATCTTAACCCTTCGCCTCAATGGGATCTTAGATTTTAGACTCCTGTAACACTGATACTGCCACTCCATAAGGAATCATTATAACTTTATATAGTGTTAAGAAGCATATTATTTTCATTCTTCAGATGAAAGACACACAGTTGCCTACAGCTGTGAGATTTGTCTTGCACAAAAGACAGAACATTACTCTGTTCAAGTGTTTTAATTATATCTTTGCACAGGACCTTGAGACAATCACTGTAAAACTGAATGAAGTCCTTTACTGCATGAGATGACAGAACCAAATACTCTGTTGAGGGAACTTCACCTGCTTTCTGATCACATGCACCTGCTACTGGCTTTATAAACTTGAATATATGTGGGGTTTTTTTCTTATGGCAATTACTTTTCTCTACTTTTTACATACCTACAGTTAAAGGTCATAGGAAGTCCTTGGCATGACAGAGTACAGATAGATTGGAGCTTCTTGCTTTAAATGTGCAAGTCACTTTTCCCTCCTGACAGTAGCCAGCTACTAGATGAATGCCTTAAAAAGACATCTATAATAACAGCAATAAAAGAAAGCCATGTAAAACAGTCCTTTCTCCTGCTTGAATAATAGATCTAGGCTTTGGTATCTAACGTGAAAGCCTAGATTAAGATGTCCGTGCTGTTTAAGGAAGAAATCCTTAAGAAATTTCTAATAAGATCGCGTAAACTGCGTACTTGTCCAAACTTCCCAGAAGTTACTTGTTCTTAGGGTTTTTGCCTACCTCGTTTCATAGCCCGAGGACTACCCGGACCACTTCTGCTTCGAGAATCAGACTCAGAAGTCCTTGAGCTGGAGCAAGAGCTGTCTTCTTCCTCAGATCCTGACAACTCATCTATAAATGGGCTGTTGCTTATTTGAGTTGCTTTCTGCAGAAATTAACACATTCTTTGATACCTTGCATAAAGGGTATCAGTCATTTCCTTCATGCTGTGGCAGAGCTCTGCTGGCTTCATAACATTCAAAGCTGTTCTTACTTGGGTTGTGAGTTTTGGCACACAAATATTAACATAAAACTGGATTCCCTCTTCCCTCTGTATACTCAACCATGCCCACACTTTAAAACAGAAACCTGAGGTAGCTCAAGGCATAGGTCTTTCCAAATCACAAAAGGCTTCCTGAAGACAAACAATGCTGTGTTTAGTTACTATCTGACTATGAACAGCTTTGACATGAACACAAAGACATTTCTGCATATACACACACTTTTAATTATGGCGCTGAACACCATGTGGATCTATTTAATAATTAACAAGCCTTTGCAAAAAATCAGCAAGGAACCTAACAAGAACTGACCTAGGCTACTAACATTTTATAAGCAGCAATAATTTTTTTCCAGCTATTTGACATTTCCATTACTTCTGGGGTTCTGTGATCTCTAAACATCATCTTAGGACATATTTGGCATGGTAGCATCAAATGTGCAACAGTAAGTTCCTGGATGTGAAGCCTAATGGTGTTTAAAAATTTCCTTTAACCAGTAATACAGTTACCCCTTTCAAAGTGGTGTAGACAGGAGTGGTCATGTTCTTATATATCAGAGATGTATATAATCCGGATACGGAGTATGAAGTTAGTGAAGCAGCACCTAAAAAAGCAACATATTTTATAAATGACCTTCCTAATTATGCCTCAATTAACCAAATTCAAATGTAATTTGTTTCACTGTATAGCTGCTATAAAAAACTAACTCCAGAACTGTTTTGGATGTGAGATTTATAGCTTTTTGAAATTTACAATGGTTTTAAGGAGTATAAATAAATTGTAGTCATGACCACTACCACTTTCTAAATTGGATGTATAATCTCTTACCTTGGTACTTGGTACAGAATCTTCAAAATTAATTGCAAAGAAAACTGGAGTGAACAAAGTACAAATTCAGCCCAAAGTCATAAAGCAAGGTAATAGAAGACAATGGAAAGATAACCAATGATCTTCTAGATTTTAAACAGCAGGTAACTCAATCTTCATAGAAATATCTGAGAGGAACAGGGACATTTTGTCCTTGCTCACAAATCACCGTAAGAAGATAATTTTTGTGGATGAAACAATGAACAGCTAAAGCACTTACTTTTGTTATGAGATTCCGTGGTGAAAGCTTCAGACATTCTTAAACCAGATTTGGCTACAGCATAAATTCTGCTTTCCTATGCAAGCAGAATGGATTTGATGGTAGATAATTAAAACACAGCAATTTCAGTTTAGCCTCCCCATAGCCTCCTAGTCTTTGTGTTAGTGGAACAATATGATAAAATGGTTTATAAAATGGCATCATCAATAGCAGCTGAAAAATGCGTCCTTGTTTTATATGCCATACCCATCATATCCATGACCAGTTTGAATCTTTTTTCACACAATGCTTGCCCTGTAGACAACATTTTTAAAAGCTATTATCAGGGGCCAAAGAAGGTATTTTTTAATGGAAGACTGTACGTTAAGAACAGAGAAAAAGCCATTAGGAGGCAACTTTTCAACTGTTTTCTGCTAAAAGGCCACCATAAGAAAATCTATAATGAAAAAATATGCACTAAAATACATACAGAGAGAAGGTGTTAAGTTAATGCATTATTCATCTCTGAATCATTAATAAATCTTTAACTCTGGAACTGCAGAATCAGTCTTGACACAGTTAATTTTGGATTTGGCATTGGCAAAGGCATTGACACTAACCCTCTAAGGCTCTGTTGGTGTTAAGATAAATAAATAAATAAATGCACTTTCACAAGCATTACTTCCCTTGATACACTCAAACGGATATATGTAACTTAGATGTGACATGAAAAATACTGGTCATATCTACAAAAATAGTGACAATGTTTTTGAGTGGCAGAAATACTCTCCTTCAAATCAAACTTGCTTCTGAGTGTGCTGTCTTAGTTCCAATTAAAGTAACACCCTGTTTTGTCATCAAACAGAAAATAAGAAAGGTAGAGGCAACAAATATCATAGAAGAGAGGCATGAAAATGAGTTAGTTTCACCAAAAGGAAAAATATCTATAATTACCCAAGAAGGAAATCGATGTAATGGAGGGGTTGGTGGTTTGGTGCTAGCACCCTTTTTTGTCGTATCACAAGGTTCTTGGGCTTCAGCATTTTGTGCTTCAGTGCAGTCATAGGTAAACACTCCTTCATCACAGCCAATCTCCATTTTCTCTAAGATATCTGTATCTTCTCCATCCACCAGATCAATGTCTGTTTCCTGAGGTCTCCATGGACGTATCATGCTTATGGCATTTCTATTTTTACCAAACATTCTGTCAGAACTCAGCTGGGGCTGGCTTAAATGTTTCTTTGCTAATGCTGAATTTATACTAAACATATTAGGAGTCCGTAGCTTTGGCGGTGGCAAATTTGAGGGAGAGTCTGATGGTGTTGTGCATTGGGAACCAGCAGAAGTTGCTAGAACTGGATGTTTGGGTGTCAGAGCAGGGGTTAAAATTGGACTTGGGGTATTTGCCTCACTGGATGAGGATGAATAATCTAGCCTCTGAGACTGAAATTTCTTATTCAGTTCATCTGAAGAACTGTCTTGGTCTTTCTTTTTACCTGTGAAGTCAGAGTTGCACTTTCCACCTGGATTGTTCTGACCTTTTCTTTGGGACCCTTGCTGCCAGGAGTATAACTTCTTGTGCTGAGCCCTCTGAACACCAAAAGTCTCCTCTTCAAATAGAGAACTACTGTCATCAGATGCTGTCAAATACATTTCACTTCCCACTCTACCGTACCTTGCATTCTCTTCAGATGTGTGGCTTGAAAGAGTTGATGCACACCTGGATTTCAGTCCTTTAGTGTCTCCTCCATCCTCGTCTGAGCTCCAGTCACTCCCGGTAGTGCAGGAGTTCTTTGACATGTCGCTGTCTATATCTTTGGATGAACAGCTAGTTCTCACATTTTTGTTCTGCTCTGATCCAGAGGAACTTTGTTGCAATGACTTCTGACCTTTACTGGTCTGGTGTGCCGGAACTGCAAAGGTAGTTTCCAGGATATCCTTCTCTAGAGGAGAAATATAATGAGCGTGACAAAATTACTTTAGCAAACCTGACTGCTAAAAGCTTTTGTCATCATGTCTGCAAATGTGTAAGCACATTTAAGTTTTTCACTGTTGTAAATAATAAAACTTAAGAAAAATGTTGTAATTTATGAATGCAACTGAAGTTGCAACAATGTTTGCCAAACAATGGTAACAGGCATTACTCCAAGGTTTAGCCCAACTAAAAATGGCAGTAAATGTAAAGAAAAGCAAAGTGTAGCCATATCTGAAAGTAAACCACATATGTATGAAGACAAACAAACAAATCACCAGAAACCCCAAAGATGTAAGAGGGCATATAAATTTAGCTGCTTTATTAAATCTAAGGAAAATTAAAGTTTACTAACAGCTCGTCAGAAAATATTTACATTAACAAATAAAATATTCTGAGCATTTCTACAGTGTTTATACACAGAAATTTCTCCTGTAAGCTATTATTGTATTCCTAGTGATGAGTGCTTAAGATATACAAGACAGGATCATGAAAAATGCTTAGGAAAAATGCTGTATTGAAACCAGCTTTGCTTCTGCTGTTCCCTTTTACCTGGTTTTGCAAAAGAGCACTATAGGTTGCAGTGTGTCAGTGATGCCTATATGCTCCCCTCAAGTAAAAACAGATGCAAGAACTAGGGCTTTTCTACACACACACTTGGTAAAGTTGATGTTTAATAGCTGTATGAAGTGGATTGGATAAGCCAAAGATTTTAATTTATTCAATGTAATGATGTCACAAAAGTTGATCTGTTCCTGTCTAGGCAAGCCTAAGGGTCTGTTTCTTATCCTTTTCTTTGAAAAAGGATTCTCATTTTAATTCTCTCATCTATAAAACCAGAAATAATAATACATACCCACCTTTATAATGAACTTTATAATGAATACAAATATACAAAATATTAATAGGACCTATTTCAGTTTCTGATTTTCTACAGACCTCAACTTGCAATTTTGGGTACCATGACTACTGAGTCATGAACAGTACTGTGGGACTCAAATGAAGGACCAGAGCAAGTCTCCTTCCTGAGCTTTTTATTGCTTAAGGGAAGTAGCAAACTGCAATGGACTTGCTTATGCTTCTAATAACCTAACAGCATGCCAGGCCAATTTGCTGGCATTACCAGACTTCGAGCCTTGTTAGGGAAATTGTATGGCCTGATCAAGGAGCATTCTCCTTCTTCAGATAGGAAAAGATGTGAAAAGATGCCTAAGACTCTCTTCTGTTTTTTTCTGACCCTGATCATACTAATGAAAGATTACTGAGTTGATCTTGTTGAGTTAGGGCATAAAAGTAACACTGGGACATCAGTGATAGCATAGATAAAACATACAGAAACTGGACTCCGGTGAGATTATGCAGGCATAAAACTGTAACAGCCCTCCCTGAGGGACTGGCAGACATAAACTCTTTATGCTACTGTGGAGCAAACCTGGGCCACAACAAATTCTTTCCTTTGCAGCCAAAGCACCCATCAGCTGCTGCATGCTGCCAAACAGTGTATTACCGGTATTATGGAGACTACTGCTCAACAGGATTTCCTCCTAGTAACAGAGACAAACTGGTTCGGATACACTGACATAGTTGCCGATCTTAGGTTTTCCACCTGTGTCAGAATAAAATGGCAATATTGGTGACTAAGTACCTGGCGTGTTTTTGCCTTCAGTGTAGTCTGACGCTTTAGATGAAGATTTGCTTATTTCTTCAAACTTAGGAGATGGTTGAGGACTTCTTGCTCGATTTGAAAAGCATCCAAAAGTCAAACTGCTTAGTCGCTGACACTCCCCAGGCTTTTGTGTTGAAGTAGCAGACTTCTTACCTGTAGCTTCTGAAGAATAGTAATTCAGAAATACTATGTTAAAGGGATACAGCACTTTACCCTACTGGTCTCTAGTATCTCTCTCTCTCTGCAGTGTAAACTTGTTTTTTAAGACAACTAAAATCTAGCAAAAAGATAATTAAAAAATTATTATAGGAGTAAAAATCTATCTGGTATCTCCCCATATCAAAGTAAACCCAGAGCTACACTTCTGGTTCTTAAAGATTGATTATTTTTTTAGTATAGAAAGAAAAAGCGTAATCTCTTTTAACAATTTAACAGCAGTAAGATATGAAACATGTATTTAATACAGAATGAAAACCTAGTGGAAATACCTGATTTTATTCTGCTGTGACTGAAGTAAAACCTTATGGATTGGTCCAGGATATATAATGGGAAAGACTGTAGAACAACAGTATTAAAATATGTAGTGGACTTCCCTTCAGATAAAAATATTAAGAGAATCTGTAATAGGTGCTACAGCAAACATAAAGAAGTTACCAGGCTTAGAAGGGTATATATGGAGGACTTCAAGAGAAGATGAAAGCATAAAATGGTTAAGTGCTTCCAGAATATGACATCTGTCCTTAGGGACAGCTATTCTGCCAGAAACTGACATGAAACAATGCTGTTCATCCCTGTTTATAAGAAGTTCTGTGGCAAATCAAGGAACAAAAGGCCCTTATCCATACCTGTAAACTGTTTAAAACAGTACCACATGATCATAATTTTTAGCCTGTTACCAGCACGGACACTGCAAATAGTAATACATTTCTTAATATTTTTGAACATATCAGTAAATGTGTGTTGAAAACCAGCTGACAAATGCTTAAGTGTCTCAAAAAGCCTCTGGATAGCTTTCTCAGAATAGGATGACTAAAGCTGTTAAGTGCCAAAGTATATCAAATTGCTACTGATCAAAAAACAGCAAAGAAACAAAACAAAGCAGTTCCCTCATTAACAGAGAGGTACATTTTAGTTTAAAAGCTTCATATTGTGCATGTATGCATTTTGTATATATTTATATTTTTCACATATTATGCATATTACATGTGTACACACACATGTATACACATTTCTAAATGTCTGTGTATGTATATATACATGAGAGATATTATCAAGAAATGAGGGCTAGGTAGCAAACTAACTTCAGACAACAGTACATTGTCAGGTCAGCTATCTGTGGAAAGGGTTGTGGGAACCTTCAGAAAGACTTAAGAAAGTTGATGAGCAGGCACATGGTGGCAAGTAAAATTCAACTTTGATTAATGCAAAATAATGCTCTTTAGAAGATATTCCTCTTTTCCACATTACATTTTATGATTTTTAAATTAACTAGCTCTACTTGGAGAGGAACTTGGTGATAATGTGGCTGAATTGACAATTTGGATTACTGTAGTCAATGTATTAATTAAAAAAGTCTGATCAGAATTCTGATTCCCAGCTGACCATTTGCTAGAAAAAGCAGGTGCAGATTGACACTCATCTATTCCTTAACAGTGCTAGGACCACCTATTTTATAAAGAGGTGAAGGCAAAGATCTGACATAAATCCAGTCAAATCTTACTACTTGCAGAACTCTTAACAGAGATATCCATTGACCCAAGAAAAAACAGCTGTGGTTTGTCTGTGTGTCTTTTAAATAAAAACTTAAATTATTGCTTGCCTAACACCTTATGCACAGTCACTCTGATGTCAATTCATAGTAACTGAAATCTTTGTGATTTAACAGAATATTTCAATTATGTGGATGCAAAAGTTCATAGGGAATAGAAGAGGTATGCCATATACAGAGAAGTTTTAACTTAAAAGATTTGTACTTTACCTTGCAGTTTAGACTGTACCGTTTTCATCTCTTTGGTTTGCTTTTGGTTGATCAAGCGAAGGTTCTGATTTTCCACCTCTAACTAAAAGCATATAAATGTAATCTCATACACTGGTGAATAATTTTTAAAATCATTACATCATTTAGATTTTCTCAGAACTTCTGCCTATCTAAAGATAAAGCTAGTTTAAATGGTAAATTCCTCTCTGCTACTTCTCTTAATGCCAACTCTAGGCATTTGTTTATTCTGAAGAACAAAATTCCTTGCAATGATTATTTGCTCAGCTTCTGTTAAAACCATTCCTCCAACCAAGCAAACCCAAGACTGCTCTAAAAAGCCTTAATAATTAGAGAAAAAAGAAATCTGCACTGGCGTTTTTAATAAAAACAGAGGGCAGAATTACAAACTTCTGTGCCACCTGGCAAACCCAAGAGCAAGCAGAGGAATTGGAGGGAATGATGGTGCTAATGCCTCTTACCATCCCACGGCAAAGGTTAAAAAAATAGATACCTAAAAACTTTACAGAGAGCAGAAGACCTTCTACCGGAAGGGAAATACCCAACAACCCATTGCTGTAGCCCACTACCAGGAGGTGAAAAATGTTGGTTCAAACTCCTGCTGCGAATCAGGCAAAGAGAACGCTGGAATCTGACTCTCCCACATCACACGTAGGAGAGCCAGTAACTCAGCTTCCCACTGGGTGACACCTAACAACCTCTGTGAAACTAGCTTGAGATTCTCCATGATTCAAACTAAGTAAATAATTTGAGTCATATTTGATTTTGTCCTGAGTTTTTCAAGATAATTTTAGCTAAATTTAATTGCATTTTTATTGAATGATTTCAAATACTCCCTCACAGACTAATGGTAAATGTTTCTTTTAGTTTCCCATTTTAAAAATCGTAATTTAATTGTTTTTCAACTGGAGTGAGTGTAATTTCCAGTTAACCACAACAGAGTGGTTTTTTTACAGGTAACTTTAAATTCTATACACACAAGGAGGAGAAAGCACAGCTGCACACCAAAACTGACACCCTTAGGCAGGGCAAAGACATGGTTATCTCACCACAGCAGAGAAACAACGGAGACACCTGGTCTCTTTTGAGAACAGTTGGTGCCCCTGAAGCTATTCACGACTAAGAGTACTGTGGGCATTGGAAAATAAAAATGATCAAGTCTTTTTTTGTGCCAGGCCCCAGCAGACTTGGTCAGCTTTCTGGGGATTATTCACACTTCAGGCATCTGGTTGAGCAAACTGTTTGCCAGCTAATCTTAGTGGAGACAAGCAGACCTTCCAGAGAGCAGTTCTGGGCCCTTTCTCCATAAAAACAATCCTGATATATTAGCTGACCAAATTAAACATCAGAATTTAAGTGGCATGGATACTCTGCTCTCTGTGCTGCTTTCATTTTTTCTCTTTCAAGCAAAGAACTATATACATAAATGACATGGGGAAGCATTTTTTTTTACTATGGCACAAAGCCCTTTAACAGCCAAAAAGCCTAAGGGATACCCAGTCACACCACTCTATTTTCTTTCTAAGTATTGTAGCAAGAGTTATACCTCATGGAGCTTGACTGTCACCCATTCTTTTATTTTAGCTGCTTTTTCTTCTATGATTTTTGCTTCTTGCAGTCTTATTTGCTTCTGGAAAAAAAATTGACAGAAGTGTATTTTTCACTGAGTGTTATAATCTGCCTGCCTAGTATCTTTCAGACACAAATCCTAATATTGCTTTAAGTAATTCAGTCTCTTGGGCAATACGTGGTGTTTGTTTTTTTTTTTTAAATATGAATAGGCCCTTCACAGAGGCTGCTGTTCCTCTTTCCACCACGAAAAATGAAAGCTCTTCAGAGGACACAGTGAAGAGGAAGAACACCTTTCCTATCTTAAAAGTCAGATGTTCTTTCAAAGAAAGCCAGAGCATAATTTGCAAGTGAATAAACCTTATTCAGATTATATACTTCTAATGGAAACCTCTTTAATCAAACTACAGAAATAGTGATAAACTTTACTGTCGTCTATTGATCTTGATTTTTATTTTCCTTTTGTATAATTAAGGACTGAACTGATGCTCATCTTTTATAACACCATTATATAACCATTTTATAACACCATTCTAACCTGTTCTTCAAGTTGTTGCTCCAATTTTTGTATTAAGTCATTTTTATCTTGTACCAGGATTTCCAGATCTTGACATCTCTTATACAACCTGGTTTCTGATTCGCTTGTTTGAACATTAGCTGCTTTTAATTTTTCTTCCATGACCTGCACCTATTTGGAAGGTCAAACATAAGATGTTAAGAAACATAACACTCTAAGTTAAAGGTAGTAATTTAATCACAAAATGGACTGTTAAAATTGCTCCCGTATTTAAGATTCAAGATAACCCTGCAAAATTCTGAAGCCTATTTGAGAAGTTCCACAGTTTGTTATGTCTCCCTATGCATCTAATACCAATAGGACTGGCAAAACACTGACAGACCTCGTACACATTTTGTTAGTATCCGCGAGGCTTCTAGGCCTGTAACACACAAGCTGTTAGAAACGCCAATAAGGGAACAATGCAATTTATATATAGGGAGCTGTTGTTAGGCTAAATAAACGTTTTAATAAACAATTGCAGTGTAAAAAACCCCAACAAATTATCAGAAGCATTCTGAAAAATGGCTTAAAAGTACTTGGCTTGGAGTCAGGAATGTTTTCCAACTCCAAATTAGTACATGAACATTTTTATCTTATGATTTTCAGTTTCTATCTGTCTCACAGTAAGATATGAATAATTTTTAAGGAATACCAGAGACATGTTCATAAAATGTCTGCAGTAGCTGTATCTGCCATTTGGAATCAAAAGGCAACTTTGGTTAAATATTTAGCCATGATCTAATTCTTTAGATGATATAACTTTAACAAAAAACAACATAAACCAATCCTATTTAGTATTGGATAGCCTCATTTTATTTTCTTACAGATTTACTAAAATAGGTCACCATTTCCTCTCCCTTTTGTTTCCACGTGCATCATACATTCAAGACTCATGATGCATCAATGAAGAATATATAGATTTTTTTTTCATTTGTGCTGTTAGCTTTGACTTTACTGAACAGAACTGGATAGTGAGCAGAGAAAGGTGTTAGAACATCTCTGGTAAGACAAATCAACAGATGTAAAAAAAACCTGTATTCTCACTTTTGAGCAATACTTAGCAAAAATAGACCTTTTCTGAATTTCCCTTCATTACAGTAACATGCACATAGCTATGGGAGATATTTTTCAATTTATAAATATACCTGCTGAAAAGCTTTCTCCGCTTGACGATCAGCGTCTATAACTTGTTTCTCAAGCTGCTGCATCTGTAGGTACATGAAAATTTACAGTAAAATTGCCATGCCTTCTGCCCATTGCCAGAAACACCATAGTGAAACATATTTCCATGGTGACTTTCGAAAACAGGAAAATACAGGTTGTGCACAAAAGCATAAAAATAAATAAAAGGATAATGAGTGTGTCACACTGGGAAGGTAATTCATCACTATGATTGTTAACATTCTTCTACATAAAAAGAAACCCCAAAACTAACAACTTTTCTTCATAGTATGATTTTGTGGCTGCTATATGACATACTGCTTTTTTTTCCCTGCTACCAGGAGTAGAAATTCCTTTGACAATAGCCCTGAAACTTTCCTCATGCAGGTTCATAGTCTTAGAAAGTGCTAAGCTCCTTCATGTCCTTCCAAAACTGGCAAGAGTAAAGGGTACTTGGCACATACCCTTTGGCCGCTAATTCTTCTGAAGTCAACAAATTTAGCTTTTGGGAAGAATCATGCTATAAGGCCTGTCCCACACTCCTCCACCCTCTGCATGAAAGAAGGAAGTGTGTGGCAGAATGGACATAGTAGACTCAGGTTCTCCACAGAAAAAAATGTGAAAAGCCACAGTAGAGATGGATGAAGACAGAGATCAATAGACCATCACAACATGGAAGAGTGCTGGTCAGTTTTGAGCAGTGAGAGACCCTGATCCATTACTTTGTAATGATGCATGACAAACCACAGGCTCAAGCTTTGTTTGCCCTGGGCCTTGGAAAACCCCTGCATTTTACAGGGATTATTTTGAAGGCTTTTCCAACAATATGGAACTGAAGAGGCAAAAAAAGAAATATTTACATTTTGTTACGTTTTGTTAAGAGCTCTCTAGTCTGAGTTTGGTGAACCAAACAATTATGATTTCTTACGATTCTATGAAGTAACACTAGCTAGTACGTAAGGTATTCCATGACTTAATGACTTACTGGTTTTCAGGAAATAGCTAGCTAAGACCCCAGTTCATCCAAAGAGGATGAAACATCAAATAATTAACATTGTGATACTCAGTATTCAGCTTCAAAATTGTTCATAGAAAAGCATATGACACATATAATGCAAATTAAAACCATTTATTCCCTCTCCAGTTTACTGCTTGGTTTTAAAATAATCAGTTTCATTCTGGCATCTTGCAGTTTCTTTTTCACTCTTCGTCTCTTTTTTTCTCTTTCCAATTATGTTGTCAATTGCATGAAACAGTATTGCATACTTTTAGCACCTCATCCAGACAAGGACAGAGAGTCATCATTTTCTATCAATCAGAAACTGAAAATGGAGAAAATGAGTCTTCAGTAACATAAAAAAAAAGCTGTGACTGACCTTTTAGTATTTTCTCATAAAACACAAACTTCCAAAGTCTACATCTTAGTACCACAACACACCATTGATACAAGAGCAAAAAACATTGCACAATATGCATGGTTATGGTCTGGTCCCCAGTGAGTTCTTTTGCAAGAACACCTCTAAGGATATGATTGCCCCAGTCATTCATGTACTAAGTCTGGCCAGACAACAGGGAGATGAGCCTCCTTTGTTCCTCTCTGGTCACATGTATTTCATTTCATATCTATATGACTTCATGTTGAGATTTTGAGTTTAATTTTTAGAATTTTGAATTATAGTGGTTTTCTAGGGTCTTTTTGGTTTTATGTTCAAATAGAAGTTAGTTTTGCAATACTCACTTTAATACTATTTTTAAGACATTTCTTGTTTAGTGAGCTGAGGATTCAGAAATTGAGGTTATTTCTGAATATATATGGTCAGCTAACATTCCACTATAGTAAAAGCACTATGCTAAATAATGTAGAAGTGCAGCTATTATATCAATAATGAACATTGTTAATACTCTATAATATTATGACAGAAAACTCCTTCGGCTATTTATAATGTGAAATTCATTGTTGATGAGTAGCAAGTTGTTCATCAGTCTTTACAGTCAAACAATTTGTACATGCACCGGATTGCCATGGCAGTAATTGGCAATTTATTGACGTCCCATAAGTAAAATTCATTTCAGCTGTAAGGTCATATCAGAAACATGGAAGATTCAATAAATGGAAAAAAACCTAAAAATGTTGCTTGCCAGGTCCACTAAGCTGCCACTGCAGCTGAGCTGGCTCTGACTCATCTTAAACCTGAAAATAGCTAGCAGTATCTAATCATCACTGAACCACTGCACAAGGATTAAGCAGTAGTGCTGGTATTCTACACTATTTGAGTTCTGGATAATACAGTGCACTAAAGACCTACGTTCTTTCCATGTTTCTTCACTGAAACTGCACAATGCACCCTTTGCTAGGAATACATGCTGTTGCACAGGACCAGGAACATAGTAATATATTACTGTAGACTACTGGAACAAAGAATATGCTTTGAATAAAGCTGTTGCTAAGATGAATGTAAAGAAGCTGAGAGAGTAATTACCAAGAAAAATAGCATTCAGAGATTAAAAATGGAAGAACAAGGTTTATTTTTGCTTCATTAAGAGTTAACCATTTCAAAAAGGTATGCTAAGAAGCTTTGCATGGTCTCACAATATGGATACGTCCATCGGCTTCCTGGCAACAACTAAATGTGAGATTTTATTTGGAAAATTTCTAAAGGTCTTCAATTTATTTTAGAAGGCTCCTCTTAAAAAAAAAAAAAAAAAGCAAGCAATCTGTATTATTCAGCAAGAATGAAATACCATATTTAACAAACATGACCACTTCTATTACAGTTAAATGGGCCAGCATTTCAATAATTTGATGCTACATAACATTTAAGTCCTGATTTTCTCTTTATTTACAGTTTATAGAGGTTTGTTTTGCAGTGTCTATTGTAACAATAATGTAACTTTAAACATATGTATTTTTCCCATTTGCATAAATAATCTCTAACCATTCCACATAATAGTTTTGCCTGGAAAATGAGATTTACATCTGTACTCTGACTGCTTTGCTACTTTTTTTTGCCTGTAAAATTAAAGAGAAAAAATGATTGCTTTAGGATACTCTGAAGGTTATCAAACTTGTTGGGCAGAAGATTGGAACTAGTTCCAAGGGAAGGATTTCTCTTCACAAAGAAAACCTAACCTTTAAACCTTAAGTTAGTAAGAAGTTTCATAACAATGATCACATCATTACTGAGAGAGGAAGAGGAGAGAGAGGTGAAAATATGTGACTGGACTAATAGCTAATTGTTTAAATCAAGTCATGCTTTGAGCTTGCCCAGAATAAAATGCAGTGGTAAATTCTCTTTACCCAGTGACAGTTGGACTTGATGGTCTTAAAGGTCTTTTCCAACCTAAGTGATTCTATGACTCTATGATTCTTACTTATGACTGCAACTTGATTATTGATGACCAAGTCTGACTTTATACAGAAAAGTTATTTGAAAAACAGAAAAGTCTGTTGAATTAGACCTCTGTCCCACCAGATTCCTTCTATATACATCTATGCAAATTACCAGTATCACTGGAATTAAATGGCATATATCAGCTGTTAGGCTTAGACACTCCTTGAATGAATTAGTGTCTGTAAAGTATCAACAGACATAAAATTGGCTTCCCAGGAGAAACATGAAGGGCCATCATGTCACTGATAACATCTGGCTTGTGACGTATATTTAAGCTTAATTTTCTATCATGTCCTGAATGAGATAACTTGAAATAACACCCGATTTCAACAAACTTCTTGTAAGAAATACTCGTCACACACATCTGACTAGTGCAGGCTCTTTCCAAAATTCATTAAGGATTCAGAATTATCCTGTCATAATCTATACTGGTTTTGATTTTACAGTCTTAAATGTAAAGAATAAATGTTTTAGGCCCATGGACAAAAAAATATATGCATATTGACTAAAGAACAATATCAACACTGGTACCGAAGAACAGATTGCTACTTTCAGCTGCACAATCTTTTTCTGTTCTTATGTGTACAAATCCCCTTATAATTTTCAGAAAATGTGTTTGTGCACACTGCATCAATTATCTCATTTATGGAAAATGGCATCTATTGTTAGAAACAGATTTGGTTTTAAACTTAGTAAGGAAATAACCACTCTACATATGACACTCATCAAATTGAGCTATTTTTGTTCAAACAATGAACAGAGAAATGCCACATGTGAATAAATACTGAATGCTTTGAAGAAACATGGCAGCAATAAAAACAAAGACGTGTACTGCCTTGGAGGTCGACATTGAAGCACAACACACAGTCACTGGGAATTTTTTGCACTACAAAAGCAAATCATAAAGTGATTCTTCTTCGAAGGTCACCTAGAAGTTAATCTTGACTGTATTTAGCAATGTTCACAATACATTTTTGTGCAAGTAAAGAAATTTTCATGTCATTAAAACACGTATTGCAGGAAAACATCAAAAGGTATAAACTCAAAAGTCATCACTCATAGATTTCAAAAATACTCCTTTTCTATGCACATATTTATACATATATTCTTTCATTCACATACACATATACACACAGATCATAGTTCCTGTAATGTGCATTACAAAGAAAGTAATGCAACAAATTGATAATTTTCCTGGTATTCGAAATAGTTACAGTTATTAATGTTAAAGGAAATATTTTAATTTTTTTTAAAAAAGTTGGAATCTTTTCCTTTTTGAGATCTGAAAACATATGTTTTTTATAAGAACAAAACCATAATTTTTTAGCCAAGTCAGTTTTCAACATAGTAACTTGTCGTATTCCCACTTAAAATTTACATTATAATCAGTGCATTATACTTCTCTTGTGCCTCTTAATTTTTAATGAAGACTTCAAATGAAGTCTCTTCATTTTTAATATTATAAACAACACAGTTGTATCATGTAGACTTTGGAAATCTTTTTGAAATCAATACAGGAAAAAATACAACCACTAATGAATGAAAAGCACCACTTCTCTGTAAGCCTTTCAAAGCATGCTGATAATAGGTCCGAGTTTTCAAAAACGAACAATGAGTTAAAACCTGATGTTTCTCAAGCAGAAATACAGTCTGTCTATTGATTAAGTGCAGAACTTCCAGTGACTTGAGGATGGTATGTTTAGAGTCTGCTTTCTTCCTTGCATTTCAATTTTTCAATTCTTCTTTATCTGAAAAAATGCCCAAACCATCTGCAGTTGAAAAGCAATGTTCCACATAAAAAGAAAAGTAGTAAATCTGTCCATTTTTAGATTTAGTGAACTATTAGTCCTCACACCACATGGGACTTGCCAAAACCAAAGAAACATGCATATATGGTTGCTTCTATAAATAAACAAATAGGAGAAGCAAGTGAGGGATACACACACCTACAACTCTCTTTCAAAGGTGCAAGCAGATATGAACAGGTGATTAATAAACGTAGCATGGAAATTAGAAGACTCTCATTTTCCACATTGACTAAAAAAAGATTTGGAACTCCCTTATAATAGAAGCTAGAAAGGCAAAAGGTCTGACTTTTTATGTGGTGCCTGATAATTTTATAAATGGTTTGAAGAATATGCCTGCCAGCTAGTCCAGAGCACTGTATATGACCCCGATTTCCCCTTTTGGTTCTATATTCCTACGTTTAAACCCAAATATTTAAACAAATACCTGCATTTTCTTAGAAACGAGCCAGTACTGCTTAAAAGCAAGTCATCTGTTTGCCAGTGGCTTTGACGACCACCAGTTTTAAATGTTTTAAAATAGGCTATGCCCAATCTATACATGTATAAAGCCTTACATGCATTTGTTAGTTAAAGGCAATGGTAAAACTGTTTTAGAAGCATGACTTACTCTTTTTACAAAAAGGTCTCTCTTCTGGTGGTTTAGCTTAGGAAAAGACAGTAATATTCCTCCTACTTCTGTAACTCATTTATTAAAAAGCTGACTAGGTATGTTCCATCCTTATTTTCAAACATTATTCCTTCTGTCTTGAAACTGATTTCTCTTTTCTGTATTAACTATCTTCCATAAAGACAGTGCTAAATCATTATAAACTACAACAAACTTTAAAATATGACCTTACCATTTAAGCCACATAGACATAACACCTAAAGAACAGAGATGTAAAATCAAGATAATATTTCACAGGAAAAATAATAAAGAAGATAATTTGCAAAGAAGGAATTAGCACATGCCTTGCCTAAGATATACTTTGCTCTTTACTGGATGATTTTTTATCCCATAGGCAACACAATAATTAGAAAGACTTATCTTTTATAGAACAGCTTTGCATTTTAACTAATTAATAGAAATCCATCTCGTCTCATAAATCTAGAAGTGATACTTCAGACCTACCTGTATTTATAAAATTAAATATGCCTTCAATAAGAAATGAAATTGAATCCTTTGGCATAAAAGCTTTTCAATAGAGCAAGATAAAACCTATAAAAGTATTTCTCAGTGGAGTGGATTTAGCCATCAAAATGAAGAACTGCTTTCTGAACCCAGTCTTCCTTTTGTCACAGATCTCCCTAAAAGGGCTAATGCTAAAGGCTAAGTCTTAATGGGGCTCAAATGTTCCTTTGGCTACTCACAGATCAAGCATGATGAATTTTCTTCACTATTTTAGTGGTTCAGAGTATATTGAATTTTACTGTTTGTTATTATTTCCTATATTAAAAGAAAAATCTTTAGATTAAAGAATTTGTTATCTGGCTTAAACCCTAACAGCTACAGCCTTATTTTTCCTTCAGATCCCACCTGAATGCCCACCTAGGTTATGACTACTTCAAAAATCAGCTTAGTGTTCACAACACGGCAGCCTGCAAGCTGCCACTTTTCAGTGCACTCCCATTTTTTCCTTCTCCTGTCTTCTCCATTTTCAATACCAATCAAAAGGTAAAGGGCTACAATTCTCATGAACAAAGAAAGCAGTGTCAACTATACTTCTGTAAATGTGCCATCTAACCAACTCCTCCCATTTCACCTCTTTCTCTGCTCAGAATTCACCACAGGGATTCTCTCTTTTCTCTACCTCAACTGTAGTCAGAAATATGGAGTGTGAAAGCAATTCGGGCCTTTGATGCCAACTTTATATATCTATGTATGTATGTATACACACACACGCACGCGCGCGCATATATATACACTCCGGCTTCTTCTGAAGATGGCTAGTAGTTCTATAGTCTTGACGTGCAGAATCACAATCCTATCTACTTCTACCTACAGCAACTTCAGGCACTGCTCTCCTAGTTAGGTAAAAGGCACTTCTTAATGGCAAGTCTCTCTTAACTGTCCTTTTTAGTACTTCAGCTCATTCACATGAACTCTGTTTAGCACAAAACCCTCTCCTTGGAACAAAATGAAACCAACAAAAAATATAAATCTCCATTTGCTCAGTTTCCAAAATCACAGAATCATAGAATGGTTTAGGTTGGAAGGGACCTTATACATCATCTAGTTCCAACCCCCCTGCCATGGGCAGGGACACCTTCCACCAGACCAGGTTGCTCAAAGCCCCATCCAACGTGGCCCTGAACGCTTCCAGGGATGGGGCACCCAGTGTCTCCTGACCCTCACAGTAAAGTAAAAACGATGAGGCTCAACATTTTTATCAGTCTACATGACATGAAACCATGTCTTACCGCTGAGTTATATTTTACTTCTTTCAAATTCTTTTCAATATTTAAACAACATATTAAGAATAATTATTTAGCTCAAAAGGTTTTCCTAGTGCTCATTAAATGAGTGAAAGTACATATGAAAAAACAATCTTTCACATTTCAGCTGAGATCACTGTAGTAAAATTAATGATTTCTTCTGGAAACTATATAAATTAAAAATACAGAGCAGAAAAGCCGAGGGAGGGAACTCTTCCAGAATTAGTAGCCTAGGACAACTGCCAGTAAATATACAGACTTAAAAAAGCTAAATTCAGCAGTGGGATTTAGAGAGGCAGCGTACTGAAGGACAAATGAGCAGCATGTAATGTTAGCTGAATAATTGTGCTTTTCCCAACATCAGTCACAGGACTTTCTTGAACCTGGTAAAATACTAGGAACATTCACTCTTTCTGGCTGTCGTCTTTTCCAACTCAGACCTTGCCTTGATTGTTAAATTCCACAGATACAATCAAATATAAATTAGGTAGACCACCACTCCATCACAAACAGGCATGATCATAACTTTCAAAATCTTAAAAAAAGTGAAGATACTGTTAGCAAGATGAAAGAATGTACCAAAGCACTTTGGCAGGCAAGGAAAAAGAAGTCTTACATAGTGCTTGACATGAAAAGTGGAATGTATCAACAAGTGGTTGTTCATCTGTATTAAAAGGCAGCTGCCTGCTTTGTTTTGTTTTTATCATTGTACTGTGATTGGCGAAATTCTGCTACTTCTGTCTCACTGAACTGTGAATTATGATTAGAATCACAACATGAACATCTGCAATAGGAGGCCTTTTTTCCTTGCCACTGCCTGAGAGGTGATGGCTTAAGAATCAAAGGCACAAGTTTAAACAATTGAAAACTTGACTGAAACTGAATTTACTCATGAAATTAGAAGTCTACAGGACACCTAGGAAACACAGATGGTAAGGGAGCAAGAGATTCCAGAAATATATGTAAGGCAGCATAATGCAGTCTGAGGACATGACAACAAACATTTAAAGCCTGAAAAATACTCTCTGAGGGAATGAAAATTAAAATGCATAATTTCTAAAAGCAAAAAGAGTTCCCTCCACAAAAAATGGAGAAAAAACATCTCGTAGCTCCTACAAGTGAAATGCTAAGCAAATACTAGATAGGCTAAGGATATGCACCGGTGGCTGCCCACTATCACAGCTTCCACAGCCTCCATCAACTTCCCCATCTCAGGTGGGCTGGAATAGAACTGATGCCCTCTTCTCTGTACCACCAGAGGGAAGATGCTCATCCTCAGGCCTCAGCGCAAGGGCTGTGCTCTTCCTGCCACTACCCAGGCTGGCCTCTACAAGAATAGCTAATTTATTGCTTCCCGAGTTCTTTTTTCCACTCCACCCCCCGCCCCCCATCTTCAACCTATGTAGAAAGAATGTCGATTTAAGACATACAGAAACAATGAAACATCCCACACACACACCACTGTTACAAAAAGGCATGGCATATACTTGGTAACAGACACGCAGTAAAAATGCAGCTACAGGAAAAAAGGTATAGGTATTAAAAAGGTGTAAACAAACCTAACACGCTAACCATATAAACTTTTATTCTCTTTAACTCTCTTGCTTTCTTGTATTTGTATCTTCCTAATTGCACCTGAATTATTTTCCATTATAAGAGATCTTTTAAAAGCAACCAAAATGCTGAGAAATAACTTTCATTTGAATAACTTTAGTACTATGGTACTTTGCTCCCTTTTACTTTACCCTTCATAATCTTTTGAATGCAAATAGAAATACTCATTGTGCTTTTTAAATTTTTTTATATTGTCAATCATTGCACAAGTCAAATGTATTACGGACTTTTCCTCCAAAAACATTAATCTTGAGATTTTCATGCCACAGTCAACAAAACACACTGCATCTGCTTCATTCTGAAATGTCAAATGACTTATCATAAATATGACTGCAAAATTAATAAAA
Organism: Microhierax caerulescens; assembly: GCA_035590215.1. Taxonomy (NCBI): domain Eukaryota; kingdom Metazoa; phylum Chordata; class Aves; order Falconiformes; family Falconidae; genus Microhierax; species Microhierax caerulescens. Next base: position 18,781,534 of record JAVJGJ010000032.1, read on the forward strand.
ATACAGTGGGACATGGATTTAGCTATTAGTTTGTCAGACAAAGTCAGGAATGTGTTATGCTTTGGAAAATATTGGAAATAGTATTGGTTAAAAAAATCAGTTATCATTCAACTTTCATAATCTATACAGAAAGCATAAATATTATTGGATATGTCATTTACATACTCGGTTGCCAGCTGAGCATGTGTACAGAGAATATTCAAATGGAAGGTTAAAAGCAAACAAATCAATACATACATGAAAATAATCCTCCCTCTTAATCACTTATATTTGTTAAAAATCACTCAAAGCGTAAAATAACGACCATCAACACTGCAGGAAACAAACCTGGAGATGTTCGTATGAATGCTATTACTGGACAGCCATAATACAACAGTTGGGATAGTGCCATATTCAGTCCTTATGGGGTCTGACGGAAAAGAAACTCGGTGGAGGCTGCCCAAGTGGAAATTTAATACAGTGATGTGGTTCCTCTACTTTATACCTGATGTTGCACACATATTTTAGGTGAAAAATGTACTATGAAAAGAATAAGGGTCACCAACTTTTCCTATGACATGAAATGCTAGCTAGGAGCTAAACTTGCAGTGCGATACTGTAATCTTTCATTCAGCAAAAATTTTTTTAGTAAACTCTTCATATACATAAGACTCAAGCTGCATTTAAAGGCTTCTACTTAAAACTCAGTTCCACAGCCATCCTAAATTTGGCAGACTAGGGATACTTTCTACATCATTCCTTAAATTCCTGTAAAGACCTCTCCCACTTACAGCAGCAGCTTCTGCTTGAAATTCCAACAAGGTCTCTTTCTTTGCATGTTGGATTTATAAATATAGACTCTTTACTTGGCAAAATGAAAACAAATAAAAAAATAAACAGTAAATTGATTAGTTTTCTGAAAACACTGTATGTACCTTTGCTCCTCTCCCTTCTTCTCCCCAGGTTCACTAAAAACTTTTAAGTTCTGGTAGCCATACACTTACATGTGAAACACACTTTACAATGCAAACTTCTCAAACTCCTCAACCACTGAGGTTCAAGGAAGACTACTTGCTAGACTTAAAAAACCCAGTAAATAGCTTGTTTTTCTTAATTAGAACACTTCTATTAGAAGAATATACTGAAGACTTCCCATGTGGATCATTCATTTATTTACAGGGACAACAGTAAATGAAATCACTTTGAAAAGTTATTTGACTTCTAGTCAAATAAGAAAAGTATTTCAATCAATCCACTGCCCAAATATATTGACAGAAGCACATAGGTCACAGACACAAATATTGAAAAAGGGTAGATTCAAGCAAACCCTTATTAAAATCTGGGTGTAGAGTAAGTTATAGAACAAATGTAAGGGGAAAAACCCAATGGCTTTTTCTGAGAAGTCATACACATGGTGTGATAGGATATAAACTCCTTTTCCTAATTCACTGTCTTGAAGAGATACCTCTCAAATACACACAGAGAAGAAATGATGGAGAATTACCACAAAGTTATTTTTCTAACCTTCCTGTAGAGACCACCTGTTTTGTCACAGTATCACTGTCGTTTTCTACAACAATTTCACAGTTCAATACCCATGGGGGTTTTACATCTGTCATGCCATACTACTATGATTTCTGTTGCTATTTTGAAGCAGAACACTCTCCAGTGCTATTGTTCAATGTTTTAGCACCCATTTCACAACATAGAGATGATTGTGAACAAAACCACAAATAAGGCCTGTGCTAATTAAGGTAAGAGTGAGAATTTGTTTCATTCTGTAACAGGTGACCAATCTAGAAAGCACCTATAACAGCTGACATCAGCTGTATTCTCCTCTCATCATTAGTATCAGGATGCCCACCAAGTACAGACCAATTAGGTCTTCATTATTCACTCTACTATTTCTCAAATATATTTTTGAGTAACAATCCCATGCAGTTTAATTTCAAACTAGTGTGAGTGCATCTTTCCTCTTACAAAACCTGAGAACTGTTTGTATCATTAAAATTTTAAAAATATGTGAAAAATAACCACTGGAGTTTTACAAATTAAACCAAATTTACAAATAAAATTTACAAATTAAACTATTTAAAAATAAAACACAAATAAATACAGCTAAAACTTTAGTGCCCATTTTTAAAATTGTTCGGTTTGAATTGTGCAAGATTGATAAATTTGCACATGAATATGGTCTAACTTTGTTGAGCTCTGACCGGTCTTTGATACCTGTCCTAACTGTATTCCAGTTTATGAATGAAAGATTCATATTAAAAAGTCAAAGTGACAAAGTGAGGAGAAAGATTATTTTTCATTAAGTCTGCTAATGCTCTTCTCTGTAGAGTAATACATCAAATTATCCCAACTGAACACTTGTTGAGCCTGTGGTCTTCAATATAAAATATTTTTCCCACATTTACCTCCTGTAAAGACTTCTCTTTTTCTAAAGTTTCTGAGAAAGCTAAGGCAAACTAAAAGAAGAGGGCATAACATGACATGTTCTTAGGATTTTTTAATTTATTTTGGAGTCATGTTTCCCACAGATGAGAAAGAATAATTTTCCTTCGAATGCTTTGTTTCAGGCACAGTGCTAAAGATTTGTGATTTTATGCCTCTTGTTTTTTTAAAAAATTTCTTTAATTTAAAATTGCCAATTTCTGAAATTATACGAATATGCATACATTTCTATTAATTTAAGAGGCTATTTCTAGCACTTAAGAGCCTGTAAATGCAAACTGTAAAGGAACAAAGTGAAAAGTCACATAGAAAGCATTCAAGCTTCTAAATTCTTTTTTTCTTTTAAACTCAGTTTTGTGAAGTGCTGTTCATGAATCTTAACTTTTTGGTTGCCAAAACTATAATCAGCAGCAGCTGCATAAAGCATGGTTGTAACAGCTGCTGGAAAGTCCCTACAAAAGTCATGTCCCGTGTTTAGCCACTTGACTTCCATCCATGTAGTGATCCAAGTGGGGTAAAGAGACAGAAGAAATACATGACATCCAACAGCTCTGACTGTGTAAGCATCCAATAATCTGTTGAGTGTTACAGCAGACAGTATTGTACTCTCTGATGGATATTCTCCTCCAAGACTGATCATAATGATTTCTTAACTCATCTGTGGGCCTTGCTAACTGGAATGAAGGACACAAGTAGTTCTACTTTTCTTTAAATGTTAAATGACATGTCAAAAGATGACATTTGTACAGCTGGTTGCTCTTTCAAAACCCAGTATTCTGCAATATCTGTTCAATGAGAGTTTGCCATACAGAAGAATTGCAGGATTGGATAAACAATTAAGCTTTTCAAGTATACTGCTTTCTAACAGCAATATTTTTAGTCATGCCAAAGAGCTATTTGGAGCACTAAATGTAAAAACACAATTCCAGCAGAACTCAGTATTATTAAACATTGATTTCATATTGCAGTAAATTTTCATGTTCACTTTAGTAAAAAATACTGATAATTAAAAAAGCCTAATCCAGAAAACAGTAAATTTTGTTATTCCATTTCTTTTTCCATCTCAGATCTACATTTTGCACCTCCATAAAAGAGATAAGGGCACAAATGGATAAAATGAATTGCAACAAATTGCCAGATGATATTCAGTCAAGAACCGGATGATATAGTTGAACCAATTACTGATTTGTAATACCATTGTCTGTAGTAAGGAAATTAGTGGGAACTGTAAGCACAGAACTAGGAGGCATGTGGATAAGTATGACTGACAAGGAATGAGTCAAAGTGGCCTCCATCAAGAAGGGTGTTGGCTCACAAAGCTACTGAAGATCTTTGAAGGGATCACCAAGGCTGCAGATAGAGGGGATCTGTTTTATATAATTATTGGGATTCTGGAAATTTTAATGTTTAAAGAGAAAAATAGCCACAGGGTAAAAGGGACTGTCCCTGCATGAATTAAAAAATTGGCTCAATAAAATAGTAGGTTATTGACTACTTCACACAGTGACTGGCAGCTACAAGTATAGATTTGCAGAGATTTGTTCAGGGTACGTGCTGTTGAATGCAGTCTTTTGGTAACAGGCACTGGGCAGTGAAGCGGCTAAGGTTTTTGATGGTACTTTGTTATCCAGGATAACAGACGCCTTCTCACAAGATCTACAAGAAGGTCCTTACAAGATCTAGTGACCAGTCAATAAAAATAACAAATGACACGTAACATAGAAATCTAAAGGACTTTGAGTAAAATCCCGGAATTAAGATAGATATTGCCATGAAAACATAACTTGATGGCTAATTTGGCTGTCAAAGAAAAAAAATATTAAGCATTATTAGGAAAGGGCCAGGGCACATAACTTTGTACATCACCCATGGTTCTTCACAAATGCATAGATATCTGCTTCTTCCAACTTTAATACTATTTAGTTCTTGTTCCCACCAAAATACAATAAAATGGGAATGACTGGGAGAGGGTTAAATGTGGATGCTAGATGTATTTATGGTTCCAAAAGGAGAATGGATAAATTGACAAAAGAGAAGCATCAATATAAATGTATAAAATAAAAAGTATTGCCGCTCTAACATGCTAAAAAATGATCTGATTTTTTTTTTCGAGGGGGAGCAAATGTAAAATTTAGCTCTAAGAAGAATAGAGACGTTCTGACAGAATAACATTTTAACTAGAAATTAATTGAGGTGAATATTAATGACGACATAGTTCCAGTGATTCTCTAAAATGTTTTGTCACTTGCACTATTTAATTGCCTTACTCTCTCAAAAAGTTACCGGGTAAATACAGTGGTGTTTTTCTGGTGTTTCAGATACGGGCTCAATTATGGCTGACTGTTGGGATTCACATATTTGAACATGCCAAGGGAAATGTTTCTCTATTGCAAAATAAAGTATATATTTAAACAGTATTCTTCAAATTAAATTATATAATACTTTTCAACTTCCCTAGATGAAGATGATGAGCCATAGTTGGAAATGTCTTATTATAGGAAAAGCAAGTCTGGTAAAATACATGATTTGGTAAAGAATACTGGGGAAAATAATACTTCTGGATTTTCTCCCCAATGATTTCTGTGTCTTAAATCAGATGTTAAATATTAACTTTGATGTTGTAAAAGTGATTACTGGATATATATTTTTCTCTGCAGGAGAGCTGCCAGTGTGTTCTTACTTGAAAATGAACATTTCTTGCCGGCAATGTGTGAAATTCTTTCACAGCATTAAAACATACCTGCTTTCCACATATTTTGTTTTAAAATTTTTTTTCCCCCTCCTGAAAAAATCCCAGTACTTGTAATCTCAAAACATGATGTGTTCAGCCCCCATCATCAAATAAAATCATTTAGATAGCATTAAAATTCATACCATGAGACCTACCTTTTCTGCTAACAATTCTCTGATCTTGCTTGCCTGGAGACGAAATTTCATTAACTGTGACTCCAGAGTTAAACATCTTTCCTTCCAATTTACAGTATCCTCTAGCTCTGAAAGTTCAGCCATATTTATGCTGGAAAAAAGAAAGGGAAAAAATCCCCATGTCAAAGTGAGTTTAATGCCTGAGTTTTTTAATATACACGGTAACTTATTTTATACAAATGTCAACAATGCCCCCCATTTTTGTACATGTACAGCTTCATAAAACTTAGTAAAAGTGCATCAGTCTACAAAGGCCCTTATCATAACTGGGAGATTTCTGAAATCTGTGTTGATAATATTTAGGTTTATCGTAATTTAATTTCTTCAATTACTTTGGAGCTGCAATATGTTTTCCTTGATAAGCAGAGATACATCACGCATTTTAATCTTCAGTTTCTGTATATATCCTTGCTTACATAGAAGACGCTTATGGAGAACTGTGCTTTTGCTAAGAAAATGCCTTATATAGGTGGAACTATCTGTGAGTAGCACATTTGGGTTTATGTAAGCTTAATGTTTGGCAGATGAGTCTTTAAAAAGTGTTCTAAAATTCTTATGCTTAATCAAATTGCCTTCACAATTTAATATCCTTAATGAGATGCAACAGGGAGTTCATGGTTCCAAATGCAAAGGCAGGTGGGCAAATGGTCCCTAGTGGATCCCCCATGTGAAAAACAACCCCTTTACATTAGCTGTGGCAGATCTCAGGACATCCTGGTCCATGCATGTTTCAGGTTCAAATCTGTGCTTTTACCTACATGTAACGGCTCATGGAAACTAATCTCAGTGCCCTTTTGGACAAGCACTGCTGGAAAAATTATTCAAGATGAGAGCTGGCTCATCATGGTTTGAGTCTGGGAAGCCAAGAAAATCATCTGTGTGTAAGCAGAAGGACTGGGCTTTGTTATATTCCAACTATTTGTAGACAGCTTAATAAAGAGTAAGTGGATGGCTGGATGTAACTTGAGGGCAGGAAGTTCCCTTGTTTGCAGAGCTCTGAACACTTATGTTCGGCTTTGGACATAAAGCTTGAATACCCCCAGGGTATTCAATTTATCTCTGAAATAATGGACAAATGTAAAAACACCATTCAGTGGAAGGCAGCTGGAAGATCACAGCAACCAAAAAATTACCAGCCATAGGGTTCTGCTGCATGTTTGTCACCTATGTCATGGACAATGGGACACTGACAAGGGTAGGCAGGTAGCCACTCTTTTCAGTATAATGCAAGAGACTGGCACTGGAAAATTGTGCATAATATAGATCTCTCTACCACAAGTCTTGACGCAGCACGGATTAATGAGCAATGTCTCTGAGAATCCCTCTCCTCATGACTACTCCAGTTCTCCAGAAGCCTGGGTTCTAGCCCTCCCCTTCCTCCCAATGTCAGAGGAAGCAGCCCCAGTTTCCCTCCTTCCCCAAAGAGGGGGGAACTCCTCAGCTGGTGGCAATGGACCTATGGCTTTATCTTTGCCACTGTTCCTGGCACCAGGAAGAAAAATGGAAAAGGCAAAGCATCATAAGACAATTCAAAGTCACGAGCAGGATTCCAAAAAGTGCTTAACTTTTCTTCGATACATGAATATTTTCCAGTTATCTTCTAAATTTCCTGTGTCTCAGATGACTCTGAAGTTCATCATAGCCAAACAGGTAAAAAACTCTGTCTCAAAACTTTCTTTCCTTTCACATACCCTAATTTCCTTGTTTCCTTCATTCCATATCTTAAGTTAGAAGGAAAACAAGGAAAGAACTGACTAAGGTTTGTCAGTTTTTCACCACAAGCACTTGTCTGAAAGTAACTGCTCCATTCCTTACTCCCTCTTCCTCCTGGTCCTAGCAGCCTATCATTCAAGCTGTTAAACCTGAGGTTACAACCATCCTTATTCAGGAATCCCCATGGAATCGCTGGGATTTAAGCACATTATTAAAACAGTTTCCTGAGCTGATCCTACAATAGCTGAATTCTAAACTTTAAGCACACAAGCATTTCAACTGCAACCCTCATAGGTGAGTGGTGTCTTTTACCACTTCTCCCTTCTTTTAAGCTTGGCAGAAAACTCCCCGGGCTGTCAGGGAACCAGGTTGCTCACTGCTGCCCTGTCCCTAATCCTCGCTCCTCTCTCCTTGTGCAGAGCCCCCACGATCAATGAAGGAAGGTGGCACTTCCAAACAGCAGCTTCTCCTACTTTGCAGAGGAAGCAGAAGTTCCATCCAGATTAATTTGGACAGACAGCCTGGATTCTGCTCTTCTAAGTAACGAGGAATGGCAATTTCCTATTAGACTGTCTATTTAGGATTTTTAATAATGTTTTTCCTTTTTGACTAATCACAGCTACATAAGACAGAGCTGAACTCAGCTAACATCTGGTTAACAGTAGGATCTTTCAGTGTTTGTGGTAGCGAAAACACAAACAGATCAAGTAGTGAAAGAATTTTTGCTTTTTCGTAGGGCGCAATATTACAGGGTGGAGTTGAAAATGTTCATCTTTCAACAGACAAAACATTTGAGTAGATGTGATTTCTGGCACTGAACAATGCCTCCAGACAAGTAGTTTCTCAATGTCCAAGCTAATTAATATTCCACTGTATAAACATTACAGATAAAAAGTTTGAAAATAACTCTTTTTATTGTGGTTTGTTTGTTAGAGATTATAATAATTTACTTCATATTTTCCAACAAGCCAATGGGTTCTGGAAATATTTACAGGCACATAATACACTGTTTACAATTGCGGAGTGAATGATCTTATTTTGAATCAATGACTTCCTGTTTCTTGTTTGATTCCCCAAGGGAGGAAAAAAATGAGTTCATCTCTCTTGGCTTATAGAGTACTCTGAATCAGCACTCAAACCTACGCAGAGTCCGCCCCTTCTTCCTGCTCCAATTCCCACTGCAAAGCCCTCCGTTTTCCCTCAGTCTTTACAAATTTAAATCTTTTGAAAAGTAAACTAAAAAAGCGCACATTAAAGCGGTAAGTTCTAATTATGTCATCAAAAATTAATTGAGACAAGTCTGACAAGTCTGGAAAGATTAAATTCATCTTTTTCATTTTTTAAGTTTATAAACCTCTTTATAGGCTTCCAGAAGTCAGAATGTCATATTCTCCCCAAAGCGATTGATACAATTTCCTTTTCTTTGCTGTCTGCTTGGAAATTATCAAAATACATTTCAGGGGGAAGGAGGGAACAATGTTCTAGCTTTTTGAAGCGTGTTAAAAAATTTACATATTCCTTATCACACTGTCAGTGTTTTCCTCTGTTTTTAATAAAGCGCTGTGTTTAACTAAACACTTCATACTCTGTCCATATGTTCTGTATGTCCTTTCTCTGCCAGAGAAAGCTTGATCAGTCCTTCGGTTTCCATAGGAGTGGGTCTGCACAGTACATGGTGGGCTCCCCACACCATCCTAAAACGTTCACCAGCCCAAATGCATTTGGACCATACCTCTTTAATTTCAGGCCTGTTTCTTCCACCCTTTGCCCAAACTCGGCACTTGCAAATATTTTTTGAGCCATAAAGGTTGGACTGGAGAAGGGAAATGATGAGACACAAAGTGGACCTGTTTAGGAATCAAGGAAGTCATTCTCAGGTTTGTCACTGGCCAGGGCCCTTCCTTATGCTGAAACACTGGTAACTTTATTTTCCACTTGACTCATTTTGCATAATTCTGTGCTCAGACAGACTGTAGCCTAAGCTGTTGAAAACTTCCTTCAAAATCTGATTTACGAATAGTTTTCTACTGCTTCCTAGATAGCGATGAGGGTGTTGCTTCCCAACACGTCAGCCCAGGCTCCCCCACACGTCAGCCCAGGCTCCCCCACGGCAGCACTGGGTGCAGAGCCCCGCAAGCCCCCCCAGTTCCAGGGCCCAGGCTGCCCCCTCCCAGCCCATGACCCAGCTGCTGCGCGCTGGGCTCCGGGCTCCGCAGGGCCGTGGTGTCACAACCGGGCTCTGTCACACGCCTGGAGCAAAGCGTTGAAGCACACAGGACCATTTTACATCCTTGTCCTGGTGACGGCAACTTTAAAGGCTGCAGCGTGGCATCGCACTAGGTGCGGACATTGAATTTTTAAGTGAAATTCCGAAAACTGACGGCGTGGATATGTAAAAAAGTATCTTAATTCTGCGGGGTTGCTTGGAAGTTGTGTTCTTCTCGCTCTTCTTTTTCGGGGGATGGCAGGGATACGGCAGTGGCACGGCCAGCACGAGGAGAGGAGCCCGGGCCCTACGGGACCTAACGTGCCCTCAAGCTCCTCAGCGGCGGGGACACGGCCCGGCGCACCCGCGGAGCGCTGCCCTCAACGCCACCGCCGTGACCTGATACAACGTCACCCTCCACCGTGCCGGCGCCGCCTGACACGGCC
>JAVJGJ010000032.1:18803408-18907256 GCA_035590215.1 Microhierax caerulescens
TCTATTTTGGAGTATACAGTTTAACTTGTCCTACTACAAAAAAATCAAGGTAATATTACTAATAATTTAGAACTAACAGAAATACTTTTGAGACTGACTGAATGTCTGTGCCTACCAAAAGTTTTGTATCTATGAATTACGCTGTCAGAACCATTTATTGATGCACTATAACTAATAGTTTACTGGTGTTTACAGATTTTTTTGTACAGTAGAATTTAATATAAATCTCAGTAAGCTCTGCCACAGTCCTCCTTGTCTTACAGGACAGTTTATATTTTCTGTGTGTTTAAAGGTATTAATAGATTCCTATTACACTAGAGTAAAAATTCATTAATACTTGCTATTCGTATGGACACTATGGATTTGTGATTATACAAGTCCAAACGGTCTAGAAGAATTCAATACCGTCTTTATAATTTTGATACACAGCTCTAGCACTTGATGTTTGCTGCACTCTAATGTAAAATATCTTTTTTTGCCGTGTAGCAACTCTCCTGCAAACTGTTCAGACTGCCTCAGGACTGGCTGTTATTCTCTTTAGTAAAGCTATGTATGAGCCAGTTGAAGGATTACCTTCCTTGGTAAGTGTATTTCTTTGCTAAAGACTGAAATTGCATGGTGTCATTAATCAGTGCTACCAGTGTTGTTCAGGGGCTTTCCTGGTGTGGATAGCAGGGCTTGCCAATCTTTGTATCAGTCTTTTGCTGGAGTGTAAATCCTTTATTCTGTCCTTGACATATGACGTAATAAGATTAGGGTTTTGAATTTGAGAAAAACGATGTACAAGAAGTCTTCTGAGATTCTCAGTTATGCACGAAATTGCTTTTCTCCTGTGCTAAGGTACTTCTGATGGGTGTTACTTTGCTGTTGCAGGTCAGTGGTTTGCTGCTTGGGTCAGTGAAACACACGGACGTGCCAGCATGGTTTGTGAGTAACTGTGGGACTCTGTGTACAGAAGAGCTCCCCGACTCAGTCCTTCTCTTTCTTTGCCATGGTGCACTGGCTATGCTGGAGTGGAAGAATGGCAGCATGGGTGAAAATGGAGAGAAACTGTTACTAGATATTGCATCAGTCTTGTTGTCTTTAAGTTCAGAGTAAGCCTGTGTTTCAATTTATGTTGTTTCATGTTTGGGTGCAAGGGTTGGTTTTTTTCACTTGTATTTTTGCATGGCTCATATAGTCCTGGTAGAGTATCTCTGTCTTCTGCGTAATGATACCAGTTTCTGCCACAGATTGTGTCATCTTTTTAATATATTCAGAATAACTCTGTAAGTTTGAAAATACGTCTTGATGTCACATGGATAGTTCTAAGTTACAATTTCCTCTTGTATGCTGAAATGAAATCTTGTTTTTCCAAAATAAGTGGTATTAGTTTACCAACTACCCGATGGTAAGGTATGGCAGAATCAGTTGTTATATAGACAGATAAAGCTTAGTTTCAGGATACCACCTCCTATACTTTTAGAAGTACAGAAGAAAACTAAGTGTGCCAATGAGTGGAATGCTTGAAGTAAGATGAGTTTAAAATTTATTTTTCTGGTTGCAAGCATTGACTGCTTGCATCTAATGGACCACCAATACTGTTGGATAGGAGATAAAAATGTGTATTCAGTTCAACCTTTGTTCCTGCCTTGGAGGTCAGTTTTGTGATTTTGTTTTTGCAATTGAGGAACTCAGTCTTTGTGTTTTTATATGGCAATGAAAAGTTTTTCCTTATATTTTCAAGAAGCATGCAATAACATAATGCTGCTCAAATATTAGCATGTGGATATTAATTTTTATTTTTGTTTATAAAATAGCAAGTGGAGTGGATTGTCAGGTTTCTTTTACCCATATTTAGGGGTTTTAGTGTGGTGACCACTTAACAGCTTGTCAGGTAACAAAGCATACACTTCACAACATCCAATTCATCACCTCCTTTTTGTGTTAGTTCCCTTTACCTATTTTAGTGTGAGGTAATGTGATGAGTAATTATTTTGAAATTAAAAAAAAATATATTTTTTGAAAGCTTTGGCAAATACAAATAACAAACTTTTTTGTTTGTTTTTTTATTTTAAAGGTTAAAAGAATCCAGTATGGCAGCATCTTTGTCTAGAATCCTTGCTATTTGGACGAATTCAGCACTGGCCGCCCTCATTTTGGGTTCCCCAAATCTAAAAATCAAACTTAATGGGAACTCTGACTTAATTGGGAAGCTGCTGGAATACATTTATACACACTGGGAACACCCTCTGGATGCTGTTAGACACCAAACCAAATTGATGTTCAAGAATCTTCTTCAGATACACCGAACCACCATTACTGGATCCAATGAAAAATCAGACCCATTCTTTGCAAGGCTGGTAAAGCATTTACTAAGCTTGGAATGGCATGTAAAAGGGAAATATGGTTCTCTTGGCTGTCTAGTAGAGTGTGTGGGCACTGAAAATATACTACAATTGGACAGAACAATTCCAGTACAAATCTTGGATGTGATGAGTGATCAGTCTCTTGCACCCTATGCTAGTGATCTTTTGGAAACCATGTTTACAAATCACAAAGCCCATTTTACTTTGAGTTTTCAAGAAAGCACCTGGATTGACCAGTGGCATGACATCTGGGTTTCTCCTCTTCTAGTAATACTGTGTGAAGGGAACCATGACCAAACTACTTATATTATAGATTACTATTTACCAAAACTGCTCAAATGTAACCCTGACAGTCTGGGCTACATGATTAGAATTCTTCTGGCTTCTACAGATGCTAATCTAGGTAAGAAAATAAATCTTGTATATGTAATTATGAAATTTTTTTAAAAAAATATCTCTCAGAAATGTGAATTCTGAATTGTTATTGAAAGTAACTCTTTCGTAGTTTTGATATAACTTAGTGTAATTCTGAAATAAAGCCTTGTGAGACCTCACAAGGTCCTTTTTTCATATGACCAAGACAAAGCATTTTGGGAACCAAGCGATTTAGAGTTCGTTTAATCTATGACAGACACTGTCTTTTGGGGTTTATAGGGTAAAAAATAAAGGGATAGGGGACATGTGTTGGAAGTATTGGGGATTCCTGACAAGCATTGCAATTAGTACATTGTGTTAATCAACCTGTAATTATTAATTACTGGCTTTCATTTTTGTCAGGCTCTTGCAGTGCTAGAGGAGCTCTTGGAGCATTAATGGCATGCCTGAGAACAGCCAGGGCTCACGGACACTTGGAACTTTCAAATATCATGAGCAATGGTCTTGTATCCACTGAATGTATAAAACAGGGTCTAGTTCATCAGCACAATCAGGTAAAAGGACAACTTTTTTGTGTGTCTTTAATAAAATTAGAAGAATTACTTAGATCCTAAATACTGTCACATTGTTTTAAACCAAAAATATCATCGTAGGTACTCATAACTCTTGTGGTTAACATCTTAATATCTTTCAGGTTTGCATTGATGCTTTAGGTTTGCTTTGTGAAACCCATCGTAGCACGGAAGTTGTGTCTATGGAAGAAATGCAACTAATTCAGTTTTTCATGATGTACAACTTGAACAGCCAGTCTCCTTCAGTAAGGCAGCAGATATGTTCTTTACTGAGGAAGGTAATTTCAAACTATAAATAATGTGTAATGTGTCTATTATGTTCTATAGAATTTAATAACATAGTAGATTTTTTTAAGTTGCTCATCTGAAAGAGTAGAAGCTCTAAGACCAGGACTATGTCATATGTATTATCAACTGCATGGTGATAAGTCATTGCAGGCAAGGATGGCTTAAACAAAAATTTAAGTGATAGGCACAGTAACTTGATCATGAATGGTAGTGAGCGTTACTTATCCTGTCGGCATTTGCATACTTTACCAGCAGCAAAGCAGCGTGCCGTAGAGTAAGCAATGAACATCGTGGTGCCATTGTTGTAGGCTAAGAGTGTAGTTATGTAGACTTGCCAGACCTCAGGCAAATTCAGTCACTTGATCAGCCTCAGCAACCTGACTTGGAAGGCAAGGTAGAGGAATACTAAGAGAACAGCAAGACATGTGGCTCTGCTGTTACAGTCTGCAGGGATTGAGTGTGGAAGTTGCCGAAGTCACATGTAGGTCACGGTAGAAGGATATGGATGAAATGAGGAAACCATGTATGTATAAAGAATGTTTTGGAAGATGTTAATGGCAAAAGAAAGCAGTGTGAAAGAGAAAATTCATTTGACATGGGGGAAAAATGAGAGAATGGACTTGGAAACAAGAGAAGTCCATCTCTTTCCATTCTTGCCTGGTGCAGACTGAGGATTATGAGATAGGAAAATTGTGTTAGAGGGAGTAATAAAAAAGGAAATAATACTAGTAGGTCATAAAAGGGGTGGGGGAAGCACTCCTGAGGTAAGTCAAACTCCCTTGTAAGAGATACTGAAGCTTCTTTTATAGAGGAATGTATATTCCACAGAAAAATGGGGAGGTGGGAGAAGAAGACTGAGCATGAATTTGAGAAGATGGAAGAAGGTGTTGAGACCTACAGAGGAAGGAGGAAAAAAGCTGGTCACAAGAGACATGGGGAGCGAACAAAACTTGGCTTTGGAGTGGAGAGAAGGATCTGTTCTGAGTTAGAATATATGCAAACTTCTTAAAAATTACAAGCAATGCGATCTGGAAAATAAGCTGAAAATCCCCTTTTCCCTTATTTAACCGTCAGTGATACTTGCCTTACCTATGTTTTGCTTTTGTTTTAAAAGTTATTTTGTAGGATACAAGAAAGTTCCCAGGTGCTTTATAAATTGGAGCAAAATAAAACCAAGGAAGAATTACTTGAAAACTCAACTAAAGGGCATCCTTTGGGGATTTTGCAGCAGTACAAAGTAAGTTAGACTGCTAGAGATACAGATATAAGAGGTGGATAACATTTCTGAAAGATCATTGGCTTTGAACACTTCTGGATAAGTTAGACTGTGTCTGTTAGGAAATAGTGCAGTGCAGGAGGAAGAAACCTGTAAAGCGAAACAGTGCTGAGGACCTTGTTCACTCTCTATGCGCTTACGCAAGTTAATTTTGACTGGTAAATGTACTGTTATATTATGAACTGCGTGCCCATTAATATTTAGAGGATATCTTTAGGGTTAGTTTTTTCTGAAAGCAATAAAGGTTATTTTCTGAGGGATTGCTTCGTGATGTGGACTGAAACAGCTGGAAGTGGGGATGACTGGAGATGGAGCCCCAGTCCAAACAAAAATTTTCAGGTAAACGTGCTGTCAGCTGCTGGCAGTTTACTAGCAATTTTTAAATGATGTGCATTACTTGGGCTTGAAGTGGGTATCTGTGGAGCTTCAGCCTTTGTCTAGCTCTCCAGAATGATCAGTGAGAGAATGAATGACAGCTTCAGCACGAAGACTTCAGTGTGAATGCTTTTTTGTATTTATCCTTTTTTCCCATTTGAAGCCTCATGTAATCAGTTTCTTTGTGTTAAACTGAGTCTTGTCTTGAGTTCTGCTTTTCTTGTTAAACTAATTTTCAAGGTTTTGATACAAGGGCCATCTTTTTGTGGGAGTGGAGAAGGAAAAGTCTTTTTTTTCTTTGAAGAAAAAAAAACCAATTGTCCAACCTTCACAGTACTCCAAGGAACAAGAAATTTGTCAGTACTATAAATGTAGGCCTTCCATTCTTCCAGAATTAACTGTAAAATCATAATTTTTGGGGGTAACATGTAAAGCAGGATGTCCTGAATTCAATTACTTAGACTTCTGTTTATAGGGCAGCAAGTCTTAAACTTTTTTCTTGTGATTTTTCAGGGTTTCATGTCATCTGTATGTGACAGACTTTTTGAGGCACTGTTTCCTGGTTCATCACACCCAACCAGATTTTCTGCACTAACTATTTTAGGATCAGTAGCAGAAATATTTTCTGTTCCAGAAGGTGAGAAGCCTATAAGGCTGTGGGATTGGGAGGTATTGAAGAAGTTTCTTCTATGCCAGCTAGTCAAACCAAAGTAAAACTGTATTTGTGGTCCTAAATTTCTATGGCATTTCTTTTATTGCTTTCATTTTACCTTAATGAAGGATAGTAAGCTTTATTGGAAAATGGAATATTGAAGTAAAGGCAAATATTTGTGACCTGTTGAGTATCTTCCATAAATTGGGATTTTCTTGCATAGCCTTTTTTTAGCAAGGTGTTTCAATTAATTTTTGTTATTGTAAAAAAACCTTTTGGACAAAATTCAATATGTTTGATAACTTTACCCCCTTTTCCTGTTCTAACATCTTGGTAACATGTAATTTAAAACACTGAGACCATAAAAACTCTTGACTGAAAAGGCTTGTGTATCTTTGTAATATTATTATGCTAAATAAGGAACAACTTAATTACACAGTTTATGATGATGTGCTGTGGTTATTTTAAATTTTCTTTACAATGTTATGGCAACCCCAGTTCCAGAAGTATTAGTTAGAACCCTGGAGTATTGATGGTCTTGCAAAATCTTGTCTCTGGATCATGTGGCCGACATAGAAGTGTTTTCAGTCTTAAATTGTAACTGGTTTTTTTTCTTTATTTTTGTAGAGAAATTATACAGTTAAGATAAAAGTTGATTTTTAAGAGGGAAGAAAAAATGTCTTGGTAGACATTTTCTCAGAAATCCTGATAAATCATGAACACATTAATGTTATTATGAGTTTGTAGTATGTTACTGCTTTTTTTTTGTTTTAAATAGAAAGTTGTATTGAGAGTTGTTTGTAATAGCAGCTTTAGGATTTCAGAAGCCTGACGTTACTTCTGTAAAGGAGATTTAGCTGCTATTGTGTTCTGTGCTGCAATGTGGTGTGCTTGTTTACGTGTTAAAATTTCTGGCTTCATTCACAAGTCAGTTGCATGAAGTCATGACTCCTTTAAATCAAAATTAAAAGCAAAAAATTGTCATGGCTTCCATTTTAGAGGATTATTCCTGTGAAAGAACGACCCCCCAAAACCAAATCCCAAAACACCCTGAATTTTTAAGCTTTTTTTTGAGTAGAGATATTTTCTAAAATTACATACTTCGAGGAAAATAATTAAAGCTAAAGTAAAGGTTATTTTCAGTGCTGAATTTAATGTGAATAAATGGGATTCTGTTTTTGGCAACAAGTTACTTTCTGCATTACTGAGAGTAATTTTTTTTATATGGTAACTGTGGTATTTTTTCAACAGTAAACATGGCATTTTAAGACCTATAAGAGAAGTAATCTGTATTATCATAATGCTTTAGTTAAAAATTTATTTTAATGATTTTTTAGTATAGCTAAGGAAAATGTGAGTACAGTGCACATTGTGGAAAGAATTACAGCAAAACTATGTAAGACATTGATTTCTTTGAACAGGCCAGGCACAAATTTTTCACTTGGGTAAGGAGATTGATTCTACTCGTGTCCAAACTTTGATCCAGTGTTTGGCCAGTACTTTTGAGGAAGTAAAAGGTCTGGCATTCAAGCTTTTGATGAAACTGCATGATGTTGCATTTAAATTACAGGTATGTTAATAAAAATAGTTTAAAGAGAGTAACTTTGTGAAAGATTAATTATTTGGGTTAGGTATAAAGCGTAATTCCTGAAAATTAGAAGTCAGTCCAAGTTGCCTGCAGTAGTGTTAATCAGTAGCATCTTCTATATATTTTTACACAGCTTCTGCCCTTACTTAAGGAGGCTTGTTTCACTAATGGACGAATGAATTTGGGAAGTTCATTGGGTATAGCTATGAACTATCAGATAATTAATGCAAGCTCCTTGCTTAGCTGTGACTTCCATTTGTAAATGATTGAGGCATTTTGACTTGGTTAGTCTTGTGTTTTAAGCAGTTCAGCTCTGTGGGTTTTTTTTCTTTTCTGATTGGACTTAGATTTCATTATCTGATTGTCTTTTTTGATGTCTGCCAGATTTTGCCCTTTGACTTGATACTGATTTTTCTGTGTATGACTTCATAAAAAAATAATGATAAATTAATAAGTACTGGTGGACAAATACTGCTTCTTGATAAATCATGCTTCTCTGTGATACCCATTAGCAGATAAAACACAGTATTTTTTTTGGGGAAAAAAAAACAACAAAAAACCAAACCAAAGCAGATCACCAATACCAATCCTCCTGTGAAGTGTGGTGTGTTTGGATGCTGCTTTATTAATGCCTATCCCCATCCTCAGTATGTAATTTTATCTTTGCTAGATACACTCATATGCATGTTTTGAGTGTAAGGTGATCAGTGTACAAATTGTTTCTTAAATAGGTAGCAACAAACTTAATGAAAAGCAGCAGATTCCAGGGTGCTAAGTAGCTTAAGTAAATCAATATGGAAACTCAGTAAAATGAGTAATACTGGATTTTTTCAGGATTCTGAAAATCTAGGTCTCCTATTCCAAGCAGCAGTGGATCTTAGCACAAGTACGAAGCCATATGATTGTGTCACTGCTTCATATCTGTTGAACTTCTTAGTACATCATAAAGGACTACAGCATATTTGTTTAGAACAATGGGTTGAGCATAATGGCCAGATGGATGGAAACACATCAGTAAGTACGGTGGAGCTGAACACTTTAGCAGGTAAGCTTTTGGGGAATTGAAACTTTACTGCTTAAGGCTTGTGGTAGGAGGCATAATGAATAAGATGTGCTTATTTCTGATAGGATTTTGTTTTGCTGTTAAGAAGCCAGGTCCTTGCTTCTGTTGCTGTTGAGGCTATCTTAATGTTCTTAGAACATGGCTTTTGTTATTATTTTGATCAGGGGGAAAGAAACATTGAGGCCCTGGTAGCTAGGCTGATAAAACTGTGTACATAAGGTGCAGGAAGGGTACCTCTGCTTCCTCTAAGAGCTTGCTCACCCAGAGTGAAGGCAGCCATAGTTGGTATGTGTTGCGTTCCAGTACTTGATGTTTGTAGTGCTGCCCCTTGGAGCTCTGTTCACTTGGAACCACTTTTCTGAGTGGTTTGCAGTCCTACACAAATATTTCTGCAGTAATTAGGCTTTGTTCACGTACATGTGGAATATTTTTCTTTGGTTTAGTGCCTCTGGGTGAAAGGTGAGAGGCTTTAGATATGGCAGACTTGGCAAATTTGTTAAACAGACTTCTTCCACCTTTTGTAACTTGCAATAAAACTAAAATCTTTAAATTCATTATTTGTAATAAAACATTGGATGTAATTTTTAGTAGACTCACTATTGTATACTTTTTTGTGCCACTAGTGGCTTTTCTACAGGTGCCTATTAATACTCTTCATATGCAGTGAAATCATGATTTTGAGGCATAGTAGTGGTTGCCATAAATGAAGCAAATGCATGGCTAACCTCATGTCTCATTGTTACAGATCATTACCTGCTGTTGGTTATCTGTAGTTCGTTACTTGGGTCTGCAATTCATTCTGATTCTGACCTTGAGATGCCACATGGTATAAATATAAAAAAATAGGCACATGTATCTTTGAAAAATGGCAGGTTCTTTAGCGGCTAATGTAAGATCAAATACTTAACAGTAAACTTCAATATTGTGCTGAACTATTGGTTGTATTAACCTGGCTCTAAGGGTGAAGTTTGACTTTCAGTATGTGGTAGGTGACTTCTTTTGACTTCATGAGCTGTGGAATTGTCCCTGAGTATAGGATCTGGGCTGTGCTTTTCACAGCTACTGTTTCGATTTGGTCAGACTAAATTGGCTATAACAAATATTGCTGGAGTTTACGTAACAGAAAATCAACAATAACTTTTATTTAAATGACAGAAGTGTAAAGGGTGTAAACAAGGAAATTGCTGTGTATTTTCCATTGAGTTGTTGTGTAAACAGCCTTTATTCCTGTTTCTTTAAAACAGATTTGTTTCCTAGAAGATACAGTATATGTAATACAAATCTGTATTTTTAAAAATTTTAGTGATCAAGCTTTTGTTGGCAAATGTTGAAGAAGAAATATTTCGAGCTAGGAAGTCTCTGCTTCAAGCAGCAGCATCGTTCCCAATGTATGGCAGAGTGCACTGTATAACTGGAGCTTTGCAGCAATTGCCTTTTAAGTAAGTAAAACATACTGCTGAATAGTAAGTCGTAACTCTGTATTTAAGCGCAGTGGAAGAGCTGCTCAGGAGAGCATAAAAACATACTGTAGTATTTGTCATGAAATCCAGTATCTGTGTGTCTCAGAACTCTTACTGGCTGCTGCACTGTTTAGCCAGCTGTTGGATACTTCCTTTGTGTGCATTAAACTCAGTCTTAGGACTTAAAACTGTACCCTTTTTATAGTTTTCATAAATAGTGTTGAGGAATTGTTTGTAATGTCAGTTCTTTCTTTTAAATGTAAAGTAGTTTTTAATTCATGTTGTATTGCTTTTTGTTTGCGATTTTGTTGTTTGGTTTTGGTTTTTTTTTTTAAGTAACTTGGCGTTGGTAGCTGAATGGAAGGAAATGGTGGCCAGGCTCATTCTGATGTCATACAGACTTTCTGCTGTAGTATCACCAGTAGTGCAGAGCTCATCACCAGAGGGTCTTATTCCAATGGATAGTGATTCAGGTAAACAAGCAAAACCCCAAAAGAATTCAGTTAAAATTCTGAAGCTTCTGAAGTTCTGTTTGTCTTATAGCAATTCAGAACTAGAGCTAGCGCCCCTCCCTTTCATTTTCTCATTCTGTGTCATAATCTTAAGCCACTCTTAACTTCTGATAGAGGTTGTCTTGACTTCTGCACTAAAAATAAAATCAAATTGCAGATTGTTGCATCTGTTTCAGAACAGATGACTGCTAAGTCCAGCTTCCTTTCTTCCTTAATCCTTGTAATCACCATAGTTTCGTATTTATTTTTTTTTTTAGTGCTAATAGCTTTGTTCTGTACTTAGATACCCAAAAGGAATTAAATTTGAGTAAAGAGCTGGAAGTGAAAAACAAAATTATCTTAAATATTCCTCTTGTTTAATGTGTAGAAAGTGCAGGTCGCCTGCAGATGATTCTGCATGAGATACAACCGCAGGACACGAATGATTATTTTATGCAAGCAAAAATTTTGAAAGAACACTGCAAAGTACAGTCTGAAAAGCTGGCTGACCGCAGGCCAATGGAAAATGTTTGCACAGAAATAAGAGGTAAATCCAATGCTGTATTAGTAATTAAATCAAGATATTCTTCATACAGCAGGCATTTTAAGTGGGTGATCAAAATTGGAACTTACTTGCACTGTATAACGTTTCACTTCTTCAATAAATCTGTCAGAAGCTCATTCATGGGCATGGTTTTAAAGACTATTCGCTGTGTTTCTGGAAGATTGTGGTTAATCTCTCTTAGAGCAGAAGTGGAAATGAGTTGTTTTGATACTGGCCTAGCCTCTATTGCCTTAACTGCCCTGGCCAGGTAATCTTTAACACCTTTTCTGTCACGCAATGCTTTTGATTTCTTGTTGAAAGATGTTGGTGTGATTTCTCTCTCCAGTGCTCACAAGGCACGTTAGTGGGGGGAATACGTTAATGCAGTAAAACTTGTTGTATGAAATTATATAAGCAGAAGCTTCTGTTTGAAAGATTCCAGCGGTAAAATGTTAGTATTTGTCTACTTCAATGAATAACAGCTATGACATTGAGCCTTACACTGATAAAACCACTGTAAACGTCAGTATATTTAGTGTATGTCAGAATAAATTAATAGAATATCTGTAAATGTTTAAATTTAATAGTTTTTTCAAGTCTTACATATTTGAACTTTTTTTCCTTACCTGTTTTTTCCTACGTTTAAAATAGTTCTGGTTGGGCCATACGCTTTGTTTGGGGAAGAGAGGTCTGGAAATACGTTTTGGTGGCCCAGTGGCCGCCAGATGGGGATGTTGCGTTAGAAACGCGATGCGGTTGCCAGGCCTCTTGCTGTGGGGGCACCTGGGTTAAAACTCCGGTAACACACACCGAGGAGGGATTGATGATTGACGTGGGGTTTGTTGGAGCCTGGCTCTAAAGTTTGTGTAGTTTGTGTTTGTGTAGTTCAGTGTGCAAGTGAATATCAGTTGTGACTAGAAGACCTCTTCTACTCTTTAAAAATAGCAGTTTCCTTGTGAAGTGGTGTATTGGTGCCTTTTCCAAGTAGAATAAAAGACAGTGAATGTTCAGGAGTGGAAGCAATTAGGGTCAGCAAAACCAAATTATCTTCTGGGTTAGCTAGTCTAGAAATTTTTTTCATAGTTAATTGTGTTTTATAAGAAGATCAAGCTAAATGAAGTTTAATGTACAAGTTACATTTGAGAAGCTTGAGTTACACTATTACATTTGTTGGTTTTTATTTTTAAGGTGAAGAAAGGCAAACATGTGACGTCACAGCTCAAATGGTTCTTGTATGTTGCTGGAGAAGCATGAAGGAAGTATCTCTGCTCTTAGGGACACTGTGTAAACTTTTGCCTTCACAGGCTACTTCTGAACCTTCAGATGGGTTGATTACTGTAGAACAGGTAGGGATGCAATTTCTATTATAAAACCTTCACTTTATTTTGGGGTGGTGGTCAGGGGAAAGGCAATTTTCAGAAAAATTTTTTCTTAAATGTACATTCTGTATGGGAAAAGTTTGGTGTGTGTGTGTGGTTTTTTTATTGCCATATTCTTACAGTTTTCTTTTTTTTTTTTTAATACTTGGTTAACAGTCTACTTTTTGATAAAGTGGTATTTGGAAGGCGTAACTGTAGTAGTAACAGAAATTATTACATAGCTAACAAACTCAAGGAATCTTAATTCTATTTGGTTATTTAGAAGATATATGCTGTGTATAGGGATACCAATGCCTGCCTGCCTTCCTCCCTTGCCCTCTGTATCTCTTGGTATTTATTAGGCATTAACAGAGTTGCTAAAAATCCTCTGTACTGACTTCCTATTCTAGGTGTAGTTTGTTTCATTTTGAACTCTAGATGTTGGAATTTGGTTTGAAACTCTTTGTTAACTGAACTTCATGATCAATAATTCTGAAAGTCGAACAAACATGCTGATTAGTTGTACTCTTGTCCTCCACAGGAGGCTGAATTATGAATAATTTGTATGTAATGTGACTTTCTTTTTCCTCCAATTTTTTTGATTTAAGAGATCAGAAATGTTAATATGCCATCTGGGTCTCCTGTAGAATGTTGAGTGCAGTGTTTACAAGAAATTAGATTACCGCAGGCATTTATTTGGGAAATATTTTGTGTTTATTAAATTTCTGTTCTTAATTGATGACCTTTTCATTTCCATATGGCTTCAACACAACCAGTCTCTACATGGAATGTTGAAATATGCAAGACATACTACTTTTTAATCTCTTTCCAACAGAAAATACTGATTTAGTTTTTCCTAAGGTGTTAGAACTTTCCATCTTAAAATAAATCATAGTATAATGTACTGCAGATCTTATTTCTTATGTTATCTAATGTTGTGGTACCATGGAAATAATGTTAATATCTTTATTATTGCATTGTCTCTAGCCTTCACATTTTCATCTGGTTAACAGCTGTGCTTGTATTGTTGCAGAGGTCTGGAGGGTAGATGAGAGAACAGATACGTGTTTCCACCATTATGTTCCTTAATCTGCTCCAAGTGAAAAATGAATTGGTATTTAAGAATGAGTCAGCTCAAACTGTAGCATCTCTATCTTTATTTAGAAAGCAGACATTAGTAGCTGCCCTTTCAGAAACACTATGTTGTTAAGCAACATATTTTCTTTTCCTATAGATGTCTCATTGAGTTCTTTATGCTTCTGATGTCTTCCTGTAAAACAGAATGTCTGCATTCTAATTTGAAGGATGCTAACTGATAAAAAATCAGTTTGAAATCCTAATTTTCCTCAGGATTGCAGGGGAGTATGCAAGGAAATCCAACTTGACTGAACGTGTAATAAATATTATAGGAAAAAGTGTGGGCATTTTCTCTGCACTTTTTGTAACTGACTTAATCTGTTGTAAAAAAACCCAAAACAGAGAAAGAGGCTGGGGGGGGGGGTTGATCATAAATGAATTAGAAGCACCAATACCAGAACTGCTGTGGCTTCAGACTTTTGTTAAACGTTTTTCAGTGTTGTTGAATAAGAGAATTGGATTTTGGTATCTTATGCATGTAGAACTTTCCCTTAAAGTTATTCATTCTTTTCTTTAATTCTGTAAGTATTAAAAAAGATTTAAGAATACAGAGGGAGAAAACTTGAGAGAAACCTTGATCATACTGCCTCAAGTCAGGGCTACGTTGAGAAAAATCTGGTAGCACCATTTGGCCATTCTGTCATCCTGTTGCAAAGCCTTCCTTGTTTGGTACCTTGGTTGGTGTCTAGGCCAGTAACTGTTAAATTGTATCTTACTGGATCAGTGTTAATATTGCAATTCATTCACACAAAAGAGCAATACTGAGTGTTGAATTTGTGCATAGTCTTTTGATTCTTTTTTTGCCCCCTTTTTTAGTTGACCATCCAAATGAAAAGACAGTGTCTTTCGGTCCACAGTAAGAAACAACAGAACTGTGCTTCTTGGTAGGCAGTGTGGTGATAGCCAGCTTCTTGTGGCACTAATTCTCATTTCTTCTTGTAGCTCTTAATGCTGTCTGTGATATGTACCTATATAGGAGAAGTTTACAGAGGCTTGTCTTGTTTGATTTTTGTTTTGTTCTGGAGCTTTTTTTGTGTTATTAGGAAGTTGGGACAATATCAGATTTGCACTTTCCTTGTTTTTTGGGTAAGAGATTGGGTCTCCGTGGCATTCAAATGCCATTGTACACATCTTCAGCTCCTTGCTTTAGAGCTGCATGTGTTGAGGAGCCTTAGAATACTGTATTTGAATTGTCAGTCTTCAAAGCCTAAGCCATTTGCAATGGCTGCTTTGCCTTTAAAAATGCACATAGGTAGTACCTAGTATATCTGGAAGAATATTCAAATATAGATTCTATCTTTCATTCTCCGTCTGACCCTTAAAAGTCCAGAGGTGGCAGACTCAGAGTTTTGCCTTTTAAGACAAATCAATACAATCAGTGTCATGTCCTGGTAACCACCATGTAATTAACAACGTGATACCTAATGAAGACTGTGTTTCAATTTTCTCATACGGCCAGCAAATCATAAGACAGTACTCCAAGCCTGGAGTAACTTTTAACTCTTCCTCAAACTCCTTTTTGTCTCACCTGTGAAGTCTGCAGACAATTTTGGGAGATTAGCTTGCTAGAACTGTGAACTAAAGTGAAAAGAAACAGGCAGTAGAAGACCTATGTACTGTCCTAATGCCAGGGGTTCTGCTCGTGTTAACCGGACACTTGGAGAGAGCTGACCTGAGCCCTTGTGGTGGAGCTTTAAAGTACTTAGAAGACTTTTAAGTTCTGACAGCCCTCAGTACTTGTTGCTTATCTGTGCCATCAGTGCAAAGGTGTGGCTCCCCTTGCTGCTTTGGACTTTGTCCTATTCAAGGAAGAATTTAAAACAAAGGAAAATCCCAATCCCACCAAAAAAAACACCTCTCCCCAGTTCTTAATGTAATCCGTCTATCTCCTCTGGAGTTCATGACATTGGCAATAGTTCACTGGCTACTAGTTGTTTCTAACCAAGGTGCTTTTGCAGTCCTTTGTGGGTTTAAAGCCGTCTTCTCCTTATGGTTTGCAACGATGCTCTCTAGAATGTGGGACCCTACTTTAGTGGCATCTTATTGCCAGGAAATGAGATATGAAGGCATAAATGTACCAACACTTTCTCAGAGCACTTTCAGAACCTTTTGTACAGAATTTGGTGTATTGAATACTGAGATTCTTGATCTTGGCAGCAAGCATGGCCCTATAAATTGTTGAGTATTGCATTAGTAAGACTAACCTGTTGTACTCTAGGTTGACCAAGATTATTAAATGTATTCAAGATATTTGCTCCCTACTCCATATTTGAATATTTTAACTTGAATAACGGCGTTCTTTCCTGTGCAAGCAAAGTTAGTGGGATCGCCTTTTCTTACGGTTGCTGTGGATCTTTGTGATGTTGTAGAAAATGTGAATTCCTTGACTTACTCTCCATCCCAATATTGAAGCACTGTTTCTTATGACTCAGGGAAACTGGATGGTCATGTGTGGCGTGATGCTGTTAGATAAGAATCCATGCTTATGCACTTGCCTCAGGATCAGACCTATGTTATTTACGAGAACTAAGTTATGACAGTGCTTTTTCTTCAAACTGTAGCCTGTGAGTGGAAATGGATATATCACAGTTCAGTTTGAAGTAAGGTTCTAGTCAGTGGCTGTTGCAAAAAGCTCAGAAATATAAATAGTAAAGTTGAAAGTTAAGTGACCCCAAAAAAAAATCTCCATATGAATGATTCTAAAAACAGAAGGGTGGTGGTGGAACAGGACAGTAATTTGATTTGCATGTGTATGGTTTTCTTGGTTTGGTTTTGTTTACACACCTGGAGAGTTGGTCTGTCTGTGGGTCAGTTCCTGCTGAAAAAAGGACACTTACTCCTGCTTTTGGGCTAAAAAACCTGAAACAGTCTAGGTACATAAATTTCCTTAAAAACCCACGCAGAGAAATACCTGTTTTAGCTCAAATATCTCCAGTTATTGTTTGTTTCACATTAGGTGGGTTTTAGCTGCAGGAAATAAGTAGTAGACTGTCTCCTTTTCGATTATTGCAATCTCTTTGCTTGGGTAATATGAATTACGTAATGGTAGGATTGAAAACCGTACAGTTAGATGCAACATTAACTTCTTTGACATCTTAATTACTTATCACGCTATTACTATTATTTATTTTATAAATAACAGAATAAGCAGAATTTTATAAGTAACTTGACATGATTTTATGCTTGGTTTTATATGAAAGCTTTGAAGAACATTTTGCTGAAGAACTCTTAGGACATATTCCTGAAGAACATTTTGCATGAACTAAGTATGTGCTATGTGTTTTAAACAAACTATATTGGAAGTTTGATGTAGACCTTGAAAGTTGATGTGAATTAGAGAAAAAAAAAAGTGTATCTTTCTGTAGAATGAGTTTGTGTGGAATTGTAAACTTCCAAACAGCTTTAAAAACTTGGTATCCTGGTAGAGGTCTAGAAAGTAACTATTAGTGAAAGTTTATATATATATATATATATATATATATATATATATTTTATATATATGATCATAGCATTTAACTTTTTGAGACTTAAATGTAGCTTTTAGCACTACATAAATACAACTTTTTAAATTTTTTTATTCATATTTATTTTTTTCTAGTAATCAAAGGCAGTTATGCAGAAACCTAGAGTCTTAAAAATAGCTGAAGTAGGTTTGTTTCTCTATGGGACTATTTTTGAAGTTTGATTTTTTTTATCTTTCTCAGATAATTCTGTAGCTGTTTGTTTCTGCTGTTATGATTTAGTAGGTACATTCTTTGGGTTTTTAGGTAAGAGTGAAGGCAAACGGGAAGGATTCTTAAGTTTGTTTTCTCTGAAAATCAGAGTTGTCCCTTTCTTCTCTTAAAATGTGTGTTCCTCTTAGGACATAAAATTAGCTATTTTTCTTTTTTTTTCCCCTGCTTTTTTAAAAAAAACATAGCACTATCCTTTTAGCTTGAAAAGTAAAGAGTAATATTTGTTATCCTTAAGGTAAATGTGTTTGGGTTTTTTTTAAAGATAGTACTTCTAGTTGCTTTTTGCTTTTGCCAGTGGCCTTTTCAGCCAGGAGTAGGATTGCTGCTTTTAGTAGCAGAAGTATCTTGCATATATAAATGAATTGTCTACATATAATTTCAAATAGCTTTTTTCTTTTCCTCTTTTTTTAGGTTAAAAATATCGGGGATTACTTTAAACACCATCTGCTACAATCAAGACACAGGGGTGCATTTGAATTGGCATATGCTGGCTTCGTGCAACTTACGGAAATGCTTTCCAGGTAGAGAAGATGGGCAACTTACTATGTTTTTAATATAATTTACCAAACTGTGGCACTGATCCTGAAACTGGCTGTACAAGCAGATCCTTGATTTCATGTGGATTTTATTTCTAGTTTGGTGTAGGCATGGTTATGACATCAGTTACATGACATTTGTGCCTTGGACTGTGATACGGTTAGAGATGGTGCTTGGCCATCGAAAGACAATATAGACATTTAATGCTTGCTGCATTTTTCTCCATTTCTGATGTGTTAGTTTACTGAACAGCTCTCAAAAGTTCTTGGGCAAAGTAGGAGTGTAGAATTCTTCCCTCCACCCCCCTGTTCCCTGGCTCTTTATGAAAATGAATGCCAGACTTTTTGTTTCAGCCAGGATGTTTTCCTGGAAACTTTTATTACTTGTCACAGAGTTGTGTATTCTGACATTTGGAAGACTACCTGGCAGTGCATCACAAGATGTGATATGCAGTCTTTTTGATTTTTTTTTTTCCTTTCCCCTTATAAGTTTATACTTTCCTAGAAGAATTATATGAGCAGAATTATCCTGAGGTCTGGGCAAGAGCATTAGAATTTCCATTACATGTTTAGTTACCTATTTAAAGTGTTGGTAATGTTTCTTTGTGATATATAGTAATTATATCTTATCCAGTTTTTAGTAAGACAAATCCAAACATCTACTGACTTTGTGGCTTTTGCTGTTGTTTTTTTTAATGTGGTTTCTTGAAAGACTAGTCCAATTTTCAGTTTGAAGTACATGCATTTTCACACCAATGCCAGGTTAAGTAACCAGTGTTCCCCTTTTGCTCTGTGTGGGCCAGTTTGAGGCACTGGTCTGTTTCTTGTTTATTTTGGGGGTTGTGGAGGAAGGAAGAGGGGTTAGTTTTGTGGTGGTGGTGGTGGTGATGCTGTGTTTCCTTTAAGTAAAAATAAATCTGGTAATGGAAACAATTTTGATGCTCTAAGTACAGACCAGCTGCCTAACCAGATTTACTGAGTGTCCCTTCAGACAATTTTCCCAACAGACCTGAGGGGCTGGTCTCTGGTATGGGGTGTTAGTGGGGTAGGTACCAGCACTGCTACAGAAATTGGTATTTGGCACATTACAGCCTTCATTCTGTATGCCAGTGAGATGCTAAACTATAATGCCATGATTCTGTTGGTGATGTATCTGTGGAAGGTATGTTATTTCCTTTTATGTGCTAGCAATCTGAGGCATTTTAAATTGCCTTCAGTAGTTTGTTGGGAGCTCGCATGACCTTACTTTACACTTGAGTATTTACTTGAAAAGGAAAAAAAGACACTGATGTGTGGTACTGTTCTTGCTTATCTTTTTGCTTGTCTATAGAAGTTATATACATTTATGTAAATGTTGTGTTCTTTTTCTGTATTATGAAAACTTGGTTTAGGACATTTTAAGGTGATGTATCAGATGATCACTTAGTGGCACCCTTTATGCTGGCTTTTTAACTTCCCTGCTGGGCTAGATCTTTTCTGTTTCCAGTACTGTGAGTATGGACAGAGCAGCTCCTACAGTGAGTGAGAAAAAGCTTACCAAGATGACTGACTGGAAACATACTACCATGGACCAGAGTTGAAGTGATCTCACTTATCTAGGCAACTTTCTAGAGAAGTGGTTACATTGTCACTTCAGATAGTGATCTAATCTGAATGGACTACAGAGCAGTCTTTTTATACTTTTGATTTTTTCCAAGTCAAGTACAAAACATTATTCTGCTGTCTGCTGCATACTTATGGCTG
The DNA here is from genome assembly GCA_035590215.1 of Microhierax caerulescens. Classification (NCBI taxonomy): domain Eukaryota; kingdom Metazoa; phylum Chordata; class Aves; order Falconiformes; family Falconidae; genus Microhierax; species Microhierax caerulescens. Next base: position 18,822,949 of record JAVJGJ010000032.1, read on the forward strand.
CTATTTATAGATGCTTAAGCACACTATGCACTTTCATTTAGTCTCCTGAATCTGATGTTGCACTTGCAATAGTGTGGGCTTTTAATTTAAAAAAAAAAAAATGTAACCCCCACTCCAGCAGCAAAATTCTTCATTCTTTTCAGTGCTTCTCTTGCAGACCTCTGACATCCTAACTTAAGACCTTCTGTATTGTTATCTAAACTTAGTTTTGTATGTGAAACTGTGTTTTTTTTTCAAAGGCAGATAACAAAGTATTAACAAGTTAAGGCACTGGTGGTCTTTTGAGACATACAGTGACAAATTAAAAAATGTTGTGTCAATAGCTAGTATATTTTAATGTCAGCAGCATTTCTTTGAATGTTCATTAAATTAATACAGTATTCAAAATAAAATAAGCTGTTAACAGTATAGAATGCATAGAAACAATTGCTAAATTTTGAAGGATATTATCCCTGAGTACTTTGGGTGAGAACATAGGTGTGTTGATGTAAAAAAAAAAATATTCCATGGTTGAGTTGTATGATCTGCTTTAGTTTCAAAAGATTTATTCCTCCCGTCAGATTGAAGAGTCTGGCCATCAGGGTAATACCGTTTAAAAAACAAAACTAAAAAAACCCCAAAAGTCAAAAGATCTTTTATTACCACCTGCCTTTTTGAGAGGAGAACAGAGGTGATCCAAACAGGTACAGCCCCACTAATCTGATCTCAGTCAATATGTAGGACTATCTAGAACAAACTTTGTAGGAAAGGCAAACTAAAAAGCAGAAAATACCGGAAAACATATAAAACATGCTGTCAGCTTATAGCAGACCTTCTGCATGGCAAACAAGCTGTTTTTCTTTGCTTTTCAGTTTTTAGATTTCTTTTAAAAGCTGAGGCAAATAGAGTAGAGCAAATCTACCCAGACTTCAGAGAAGCTCCTCATACGTTTGTTCCCTCTCCCTTTTTCTGCTGTTGTATTTAGTGGAGCACAACCTCATTAAGAGCAGCTTTTATATTTATATTCATTTTACAAATGAATAATGAAGCTTAAGAGAACTCTGCTTTTCTGAAAGTTATTAAAAAATTAAGAAGTGTGTGTGTATCATTTAGAGAGAAAAAAATGCACTTGAATATAAGTAATTTTCCTCTTTTGAATTAACAGTTCTCCAAAACAGTTTTTTTGATGATGCATACTGCTTAGTATTTTTAAAGTGAAGGTGTTGCAAGTATTCCTTTGTGAAAAGCCAGTTTATAAGAACAAGAGAGCAGCTCTGTGGAAATACATTTGTTTCAATGAAAGAAGGTATTTGCCAGGAAGTACGGGTCTCAATGCTAGTATTTGTATTTAAAATGAAGGAGCAAGGAGACTGATACCAGAATACCCAATGACTCTCTGGTTTGGTACTCCTGGGGTAAGAGGACTGTCTTGGGACTCATGCAAAATGGGCCAGTTGAGTCTCTCAGCAAATATAGTTGTGCTGCAGGTCTGAGTGTCCCGGAGTTTTTCCATTTATCTGGCTGCAGCTGAAGGGCTCCATTCTGCAGGTAAATCCAGACTGGCCTAGCACTGTCCATAACTGCTAGTCTCACAGACAGTCTTGAAGCATGTGTACCAGAGTCTATATTAATTTACTGCTGCATCCACAAATACCAGAGGAGAAAGCCTGTATCTGGGGCAGCTTATAATAATGTACAGTTTAAAGACGATATTGAACAGAATTGAACTCAAGACCTACAAAAGCATCCTTGCCCCTTTAATTCAATCTTTCTCTAAGACCCAGTAAAAAAATCTGTCACTAAGGCTGTGCCAAATCCCTTTCCCATGCTTTTATGAATGACTCCGTTGAACATCCTTCTCTTTTTAGGAAAATGTTTGGCTATAAACTATATGCTGGAATATTTACCATCTGATCTCGCTTTTAACTGTACAGTCCTTAAATACCAGTCTTCATAAGAACCAAAGGTAGGCTTCTTTCGAGACAGAGCAATGGTATTCAGAACTGTCTGAGTTAGTGGTGAAAGAAAAATCTTTCCTCCATGGAGATTTCTTATGAACCTGATGAAATTTGATCTCTGTCTTGACATTTGGATAGAAATTGCTGAGTGTGCTATTAAGTAGGCAAGTTACCATTCTTCCTTTTCCCTGTTCATACTCCTTCTGGGGGTGTAATGCTCACTTTGTTGTGCCTGCTTAATATAGTCTACAGCTGCAGGCATAACCATGCAGTTAGTTACAAGAGATGTTCATACCAATGAACTAAGTAATGGTTTTTTTTTTTTTAAAATATTTTCTTTTCATAGCCCTGAGAAATTACAAATGCCCATTTGGTCTGATAATGTGCTGGTTTAGAGAACGTACCTGGAAGCCTCTGGGCAGCATTGGTCTTAAACTCGAGTATCCTGTAATCCTTATAAATACCCAGACAATTTCTTTGTTCCAAATGGTGTTTTGCCTGTTTTGCTTTTATTTTATTTAGTGGAGCTTTTCTGAGAGACCAAGTAGAGAACATAAAGATTTCTGGAAATCTCAGAATCATGGTGTTGCATAGTTATGGCACTAGTGCTTTGCCTCAGAGTTGCAGAATGCAAGGGGAAGGTTTGGGAAGAGTTATGTCCTGCAGTGCAATGTTGTTATTTAGGAAGAATGTATTTTGAACACTTTTAAATGTTGAATTTGGGGCTTAAATTAAACTTGGTGAATGCAATTTTATGTATATGCAACATGTTAGGACCATATCCATTACAGTTTTCTGGGAAAAAAAACCAACAAAACTGCTTTGATTTTACAGATGTTTAATCTAGTATCAGTGGAAATCATTCACCCATACCTAGTCAGTGTCTGATCTTATTTCTGTTGGGGAACTGGGATTCTTGGCAGGACCCTTTGCAGTAAATGCTGCTTCTGACTAATTTTGTTGCTCTAAAGTGACTGCAATGCTTTGCCTTCTCAGGCCTCTATGGTCTGTTAGGAAAACTTCTAAAATTTAAACGTCATTAATGGACTTTCTAGTGAAATATACTAGAATTGTCACTAACTTTGCAGCAAAAGTTTAGTCACAGATGTGAAGGAAAGTCTACATTGGAGAGCAATAAATTAGTGGGGAAAACCTGTTTGTTTGTATCGTGGTGCTTGTAGGGTGGGGAGGTACACTATATAATGAAGAAAAAGATACAATGTGAAGGCACTGCTCAGTGTGAAGACATGTTGATTTTTAACTGTTCATATTTCCCCTCATTTCTTTTCCTGCTTGGTGGAAGAGAGAGGTAGGGGTAATACTGTTGTGTCTCTGAAATGCTGAGGCCACCCAGAGTTTGCTCTGCTCTCCTTTACTGCTAAGGAAACCTCAAAACAGCACCTTTCTCAATGCACCTATAAAATTTGGAAAATTTTGCTTCATTTAAAGCAGATGTTATGAAATGAAAGCTGCAAGTGGAAGGACAATATTTTCAGAGGAGTTGTTCTTAAAAGTAGACATTTTCTAGGGTGACTTGTGCCTTGAATAGTAACGTGTTTCTGAGGCTGTAGATTCTCGTCTCCTTATTTGTCTGAGAAGTGCTGGGGCAGTATGGAGACTAACTTTATAAAGAATAGGAATCACATTACTTATGTGAAAAGGAGTAGTAGTACTACAGGTCTATTGAGAGAGGGGAAATGGTGAAAGAAAACCCCTTTTTTCCCTGGATAGGACTGATTGGAAACACTGAATTCTGGATATACTCATGTAAAAAATGCTTCTGGCTATGTGAAATTGATGCCACAAACCACTGATATCCAGGAAGGCCAAAGCTGAGATCAGTCTTTCGTTCTTAACACACCATTAATTTTGGACAGGAGCAAATACAGCCATATGAGTTCGGGTGAGGGGGTTAGCTTTAACTTTGGATTGCTAGGCTTTTTGTACTCGTTGATACTGACCACAGAAAGGGTTTTGGGCATGTATGAAATTGTAACTGGCAGATGGACAGACAGGAGTTTGTAGAATAACATTTACTGTACTTCATCTTATGTAATTTGTGTATCAAGTTACTATGTTTATATTTTAATTATCAATACTATTTGTTTGATCTGGTGAAATAATTGCTATTTCATTCTCAAAAATGACATTTGAGCTTCAGACCACCATTTTTTACATTGTAAAGCTTCATTATTCTTAAAATGTAGGGCCACCTGCTTCTTAAGACAACATTCTTCTTGCCAGACCATAAGGAGATGGAGCTGCCAGATTTAAGGGAGTAGTCATCTCCATTGCAAAGTCAATAGTCTCTAGTGTTTCTAACTTTAAAACAATAACTGCTTCACCTTTTTTTTTTTTAAAAAAAAAAGTGCTTTGGTGGGTGACTGAACTAGGTAGAATTACTTGTGGCGAGATCAAAGCAATACAGTTTTAAGGGAGTCTGAGGTACATTTCTCTATTACTACTGAAAAGGGAAAAAACCCTCAGTGTACTTAAGAATAAAATTTTCAGTATGCTGCATAGCAACTTTTAGATATTTCCTTAATGCTTTACTTTTGTGTTCTTCTGCACCACAGCAGATGTGAACACCTCATAGGATGTCTGTTTTAATGCTAAGATATCATACTGAAGAGAGATGAGCACTGTTCTTTGCATGACTAAGACATTTAAGATCTGCTTAGCTAGGGAGGTAAGACCAGCCGCAGACAGGATTGGAAGTAGCTTTTGCAGTATGTGTTGACACATTGGATGAAGAGAACTGCAAAATGGGGTTTAGCTGCAGAGGCCCATGGAGGAGATCCGTGAGATTTGCGAGGTTTCAACCCTAAAATTGCATCCTCCTTGTGTACCCAAAAGCGAGCGAAGGAACATGTTCTGAAAATAAGCAGGGGAAGCTAATTATCAACAACAGAAAGAGAAAGTCAAAGAAAAGAGAACTCACTGTTAGTTTGCAGATTTATTTTATTGCTTCCATCACAGGCATGGGGCAGGAAGTGCCTTTCTTTTATGCTGTGGTGTGAGGTGACATACCCTTTGCAAAGCCATGTTTCTCTTGCATTCTGGACGGATGATTTGTGTGCTGGCTGCTGTGTTGAAGAGGTGCTGCCCTTAAAAAATGGGTAGAAGGCCTGGCAGCAGTGTAGGAAACCTGTGGTAGAAATCGTAAGGGAATTACTGAAGAGTGAGAAGTCTGCTGTGTCTTCTGCAGACCTGTCTCACACTTCCTGTGTGACTTCTGTTCTGTTACTGATTTTCTGTTTATTTTGTAAAAGAATGTAAGGAGGGTTTAACTACAGATTAAAACCTCATTTGTTGTTCAGTATCAGCTTTTTAGCCTACGTAAATTCTTGCTTTAGTAAGAGGAAGGTAAAGAAGGAGAGAGTAGATTTAGATCTTCCATTAGATTTTGGTTTTCACATCAGTACCTCCTACCTTTTAGCTTTTCTTTTAAATTCTTTCAGTCACCTATGTAGAAAACTTGATTGTAGTCTTATTGTAAGGTGTCACTACTTAATAATAGATTTAATTATAGTTTACATTTTTAGGTAAGACAAGTCCTGCATGATTGAGATAATTGCAATTGTACTGCCCACAGTGATTAATTCTTCTTTTCTACTCTGAATTGCATGTCAAACCAGTATGACAGGTATTAGTGTCCTGTTAATAGAAGTTTTCGTAACAGTAAATGATTCTTTTGGAACATTGACATAAGACTAATGGACTGGTCTTGCACGCTGAGTATGAATTCCATCGAACTGATCAGCACCAGCAATTGAAGTAAAATTCTGTTCTCTTTGTCCTTGGAAGTCCTCTGTTTTCAGGCAACGCTGAGTTTTTTAACTGCAGAGGGGGAGTGTTTGATGATAGGAGAGCAATTTAGGAGCTTTACCAGAAGTTTGACTAACACAGTATTTTGGAAAGAGCAGTATGTCATGTATGTCATTCCTTCTGCTGCTCTGAGGTTTGCAGGGGTATTTATATAATAGGTACTTACTGTGAGGGGCTTCAGTTTTGCTTTGTATGATTAAAAACTTAATTATATATGCTAGCTAATGTAAGGGTCATACATCAGCTACTGTGTGACAACAAAGATGTGAATTTGTGATGTGTCACTTTCTACACAGTAACGGGTGTGTGTATGTCTTTGTTTTCTTCTCCAGAACAAAGTTCTTGGCAGAAATGAACAGTTGCAGTGCTGAAGCACAGAATCCTGTTTTCTGTTCAGTGAGATATCTTTTCCTAGTGGCATTTAATAATTAGGGTTAATACAATTTGTGCCAATATTGGAAAAATGTACAATTCCTTTTCTAATTTCTGTCCCGTTTCTTAGAAAAATCTTTATATGCTTGGAGATGTTCACATATAATAAGAAATATTTCTTTAGGGTCACTAAATGACCTTCTTTGAGACTGTCCTAGTTTTTTATGTATTTGTTTCATTTTTTCTTATGTATTTGTTTCATGTAGGTGTAACAGCGAGAGTCTGCGCAAGATGCCGGAGCAGTGGCTAAGCCGTGTGTTAGAAGAAATCAAATCTTGTGACCCTTCATCTACACTATGTGCAACCAGACGTAGTGCAGGAATTCCATTCTACATACAGGTACCAACTAATATAATTACAATCGATTTAATTTTATTTTTTTAATGTCCTTTCTGATGAATACACTTACATATTTATTTTTCTTATGTCAACCCCTTTTGGTGAATGTGTTACTTTTTTTTTTTTTTAATACAGGCCCTGATTACCTTTGTGCAGCCAAGAAGCCACATGTAATTAAATCATGTTTGGTGCTGTTTAGCACTGCAGTTCTATTGACGCTTGAGGTAGATTTGAATAGCACTTAAAAAGACTGATCTTAGGCTCTGTGTGACCACTATAATAATCCTGGCAAATCTATAAATTAATTCACAGATTAAGTAAGGCTCTGTTATGCTGCTTCCATCTGAAGTGGGAGGGTGGTAAAATCTGAACAGACCATCGTAGAATTGTAAAATGGTGGCCCAGAAAATACCACAAAGAACTTGGGTAGTCCACTCAACAGTAATAAAGCGGAATCAAGTAATAGTAACGTTGTTGACTGACAGTCTTGAGTGTGATGAATGAGTAGATTACTGAAAACGTACCCGTGAGTGGGGGGCCATGCTCCTGCAGTCTTCCCGCTCCCCATGTTACCATCAGCTCCACACATTCCAGCCTCTGGCTTTTGCCAAGTGCAGAACTGATGGCTGATCAACTTGTGGGCAGTGTTTTGTCTCTGCTCAAAGCACCACCTCCTGCTGAGTGCCTTGCGGTAGTATGCAGCTCATCTGATTCTTGTGGGTTCAGTCACTGGAGAGTTGGTCCTGCAGATTACACTTCACCTGTTTCCATTCCTTTGCTCCTTAAAGCGGCTGTGATTGTTTTCTCCTAAGTTAATCTGCATCATTTTAATTTTCAGCCAGTTTTCTAAGACAGGAGTCCAAGATTAACTACACGATTTGTAACTTTCTCCTCTTGCTGAAGTTTAGTTTCAAGCACGTTCCAAGAATCTGAGGGACTGCTGGGAGCAAGTTCCTCCTGCCAGAATAATTCATCTTGCTTGTTTTTCACTCTGAGTTTGCCCTGAGAAAGTTGAGGCAGCCTGCCTCTGTCTGACCTCTCTTATGTCAGTCACAGCCTGCTCCTGGCTTCGCTAGGTATGTGTGTGCTAGGCAGCAGAGATCAGAAGTAGGGCATTGGTTTAAAAGACATTTTTCCTTTCCAGTTTCAGCAGTTAAAGATCTTTCCGTTTTATGTCTGTAAGTTGTCTGCAAAATTAATTTGGTGATTTCATGTCCTCTGGTTTCCCCATTCACACCACAGAGTTTGAATCCAGTGGGCATTTGCTAGCATTAATCCTGAGAATGTGAAAAAACAAACATATTTGAATCAATTGTTCATGTCAAATTTACACTGTCTGATGTGAGGACTAGGTGGACCCAACAGTATCCCTTTGCAGAAAACGTGTGTAGTCTGCAGTTGGCCTACGTTACTAAGTCCACATGGCAAAGCTTGTGCTGTGCCATAGCTGTTTGGGTAAACAAGTCTGATGCTTCTATTTTGACAGCTCTGGAAGAGTGCGAAGTTACTCTAGTCCATCAGTGAGAAGGTTTGAAATGAACATTGGGCTTAGCCTGAAATAATCTATTTTCAAATTGTAACTTTATTGTAAAAAGAGGTGATAGGGTTCTTTGGCAGTAGTTCTGAATGTGCCTATAGCCCTCAATAAAATGAATTAAGCCTTAAATAGCAAGTTGCATTTAAATAATAAAAGTACAAGTTGTAATGCATAGCCTAACAGTACTGTAACAAGGTTATTTTATTAATGCATGAAATCGAGACTCAGTGTGGTCTCTTTGCTATCTACCTCCTGTGACATTCATTCGTGTTTTACTAAAACACATCTGGTTTAATGATAATGTGTACTTTTTAGGTTACAAACATTTTATATGACCTATTTAAAAAAGAAATATTATCCAACAGTACAAAGGTGCAGCTCCAATTAGTGGATGAGGAAATGGTGGGAAAATATTATGATTTTAACATTTTTAGGATATGAAATTTTAGTCTCCAGTTCATTCTGCTTGATTTCGTACTTAACTAATACTTTTTTTCCCCATCCTTCTGTTTCTCCCATTGTTGGACATACTGATAAACTGACGGTGACTACTTCTGGGTTTCTGCCTAATATCTAGACTTCATTTGGCTTGCAGTTGATCCATTTGGTGGTTCTTGTATGATGTAAAGTACTATTAAATATCATTTGAACTGATGCTGAACAGACTCTGGGACCCAAAGCACAAATGGATAATAATTTTTTATTAGAAATAAGTGATTTATGATTATTCATTTGTACTGAGTTGGACAAAGTCAACAAGAGCTACTAGATGGAGAGAGAAAGACTGTTTTAACTCCAGTCCTGAATTTTAAAGGAGTGGAGTGTTTTCATCTCAGCTGGATGGCCTACCCACTGAACTACTATTTGGAGATGGATGTACCTCTTCCCTCCTTTTAAAAACGTGCTGCCTTTTTTATCCTGTTTTGCAAACCAGGATTCATTCTTTGGCCAGCCCATGTAATCTCAAATGTGTATGTTATTAAACAAAAAAAAAAATCCATACTAGAAAATGTAAGTATCTATAACATAGCAGATAATTTCACTGTAATAAATACTATGATTTTTTTGGGTGTGATAAATTATTAGCTGTTACATGCAAGCAGATTTTTCTTAGGCAGATAGGTAGTGCATTAGTAAAGTTTTCATACTGAAACATGGAATGCTAAGAGGCTTTGAACAAAACTAAGAATTAAAACTGAAGCTTACTTTTTGCAAATTTTTCTTTAATTCTTGTGTATGATCAGAAGCTAGGCTATAATGATAAATACAGGAATGTGGGGCAGAACTGGTAGTAAAGAAAAATGGCTAAAACCAGCTGATTTTTTTTTTTTTTTTTTTTACTGTCTGTAGGCTTTGTTAGCTTCAGAACCAAAGAAGAGTAAAACAGATTTGCTGAAAATGACAATGAAAGAGTTGATATCTTTGGCTGCACCTTTGAATGAATCAAATATAATTCCACAGGTAAAATACAGCCTCTCATCAGAAGGCAAATGTCAAAAAAATGTTTGTGTTCTTCAAACAGTTAAGGAAATTTGTGTGTATTTTTAATAAGGATATTTTGGGTTTATTATCTATAGCTAGGGGTGCAGAGGTTACGAAGTTCACTGGAATTTGCAAGTGCATAAAATAGTGGAAAATGGATTGGGCATAATTTCATGGGTTTTTTTCTGGTACAGTGAATACAGTCACATTCATTTTGAATTTGTATGATCGTTTACTGATTGGTACATTTCTAAATAAATAGATGAGTAATTTCCTTTTTACAATTAAATTAACAAGCAAGCATTTGTTTATGTTTAGAATAAATAAATTAGTTGCATAAATCATACTGTATGCAGTAAAATACTAGATGAAAAGTGATTTTATGCATCCTTAGTAACTTCTAAAATGTAAATATATAAATTTGGAATGCATAACAATTTTATTTTAAAGATCTTTGTCTTCAAATACTTAGTATTTCTGTGTTTAAGTGCAAGTCGTAATTTGTTGACAATATATAGAATTATGCTCTAATGGATCTGCCAGATCTTCTGCCGATAGGAATTTATGTAGCTTTGTCAAAGTCTGTGAAGCTACATAGATTACCAACTTCCCCTACAGAGGGTAGAGAAATATCAGAAAATGCTCCATATGGTGAAGCAAGCCTGGCTGTCAGTTTTAGCTTAATATTGTCCTCCTGTGAGTTGTAGTTTATTTTTTCTCACAGTATCTACAGTACGTCAAGAATGTTGGAAAAGATGATTCTAAACTTTGAAAGTTATTTTTACAGCCATGATAAGCTAAGGAAGAAAGAATGTTGGCCTTTACTTGCAATGTCTGGACTGTAGTTGTTGGAAGAATATATTCTGAAACTGTAATTATTTTTAACAATGTTCACTGCAGCACCATTTTAACGTATTTTTTAATAGCAGTATTCTTGTATTTAATATGGAAATGAAGTCCTGTAAATGTGCATATGGATTGTTTTTGTTTTGCATGTTCACTGCCGTAATTAACATACCTTAAATTCAAGATATTTTCCAATTAATGTATATTTTTCTTCTACCCCCATAGGTTCATGCTTTAAATATCCTTCGAGCACTGTTTAGGGACACACGTTTAGGTGAAAACATCATGCCTTATGTTGCAGATGGAATACAGGCAGCAATTCTAGGTTTTATGTCACCTGTCTGGGCAGTAAGTTAATTCTTAATTTTGCTTCTCTAATTTAACAAGATGTAGAGTAGTGCTGTTCAGTGAAGCTTTGGTCACGTTTATAAATGGCAGTGCAATTTCTGGAATGTTATGTAGTGTAGTATTTCAGTGTACAACAAAGAATAATGTAGACTTGCAAAAAAGTCATAGTTTTGGTCATATTTTTTGTTTTTTTTTCTGTAATGTGAAGTGCTGACAAAAAGTAGGGCAAAGCTTACCTTATAGATAACAATATATCTGGCTGTTGAATTTTGAGTCAGTGCAGCTAGTTAGTAAGGAGTGCATTTACTTTCATTCTCACTTTGCTTTTCAGTAAAAAATGATATTCCATGTGGTACATTAAGGTAGAACATTTCATCATCTGCCATGCATACAGGTGAATGCTTTGAACCACTAGAAATCTGGATGTATCCCTTATATTAAAGATGGATATCTCCAAAAAGTCTGAGCTTTCTATTAGTACCATTTTAAGAGGAAAAATGCTCTGAATTTATTGCTTTCATGTGCTGACCTCTGAACAGTAGGCATGCTCTGTCCTTCACTCAGCTGTTTTTCTTTTTGACTGTTCATTAATGGCAGTATTTAAAAAAACATTAGTACATTTAAAGTTTTTTTTAAAACATAGTTCATGTTCTTTTCTTTTTCCTTTAGGTAAGAAATTCATCTACACTTCTTTTTAGTGCTCTGATTACAAGAATTTTTGGGGTTAAAAGAGGGAAAGATGAAAATTCAAAAAAAAATAGGTAAGCTTCACTTGGTATCAACTGTAAGTTTGCAAAACATGACCTTAGCCAACAACAATTTGAAAATGTTGCTTGCTTTATGGATATATTGAATCATAATGTTACAAAAACACGTAGCCTTGCTTAAATTGTGCTGCCAAGAAATAAGTGGCCAAAAATATCTGCTGTTAAGCACTGAGAGTAAATTTTACTCACGTGTGATTTCACAGAAGGGAAGTGTTGCCGAGAGGTTTTGGTACCAGTGGCTCGTCCAAATGCCCAGTCTCTCTCGTGGTCAAAAACTAGCCCTGTTGCTCTTGACAGCAGAGAGCAGGCGGTGAAGGAGAAGAGGAGCAATGGTCTCGTGTGTTCCCTTACCTCTAGAGCATGCCTGGAGGTAAATTCATCCCTACTAATTGGAGATTTTTCCCTTTAGCCTTCTTACTCTAGAACACCCTCTCCCTCTTTCTTATGTGTCTTTCCTCCAAGGTTCAAAAATTGCAGCTTGCAAAGCTGCTTCTCTTCCAAGGGATTCTGCCCATGAACTCTTTAGTCCTGCTCCAAATCTTCTACTGTTTTGCCTTATTAATCTAAAACCTATTCTCCTCTGACTCTTAAAACTCTCCAGTCCTGAGCATTCCTGTTTCTCTAGGCCCTCCAGTTAGCACATAAGCACCCCAATGTTTTTGTTGGCCTTCGGCCCCTTCCTTTAGCTTCTGCAGCAAATGAAGCGTGCCTGTGCCCTGTGCTCTGTAGCTGAGGTTGCTGCTCTAGTAGGGATGTGGAAATAATCTTGAATGCAGAATAAACTCATTAAAAAACACTCCTGGGTGAGCCTGTGGGGCCGTGGAGTGGTCACACTATGGATATTATGGTAACTGTTTCAGAAATTCCTAATGGATTTTCAGATCATGGACAAGGTATGCAGTTTCTGAAAGGAGGCAGTTGTTACAATTTATCTTCAAAAGTGGTTCCTTAGTGTTGATCTAGGTAGCTAATAAAACTTTTGTGTGTGTTATGAGGAGCTAAATGTCCTGAGATGATACTAGTCTTTCATCTTATGGACAGTGGGCGCCATTTTAGCTGTTAGAAACAATTTCAGGGTGTCACTTGAAAAATCAGTTACTATGCATGTATGAATGTGAGGAAGAAATGCAGATAGGAGATTGGAGAGAGATTTCCTTTAGAACATAACTTTTCCCCCAAAACAGGTTTGAAATGTCAGTTCCCCTGTTGCATGAAATTATCCCTGCTCTGTCATTAAACCCAAATCACTTCTGACCCAAACATGGATTTCACTCCCATACCATTGGGTTTCAGCCAAGCAGAGCCATAAAAAGGTTTCTCATTTCTTGACATCTTACTTTGGTTTTGTAGCAGCATTTATAGTTGGATTTTAAAATGTTGATATTGTTTGCTTACTGGAAGAGAGATGTACCTCAGCTTTTTTTAAGCTTGTATCCTAGGGGAAGACTTCACATGAACTTCTACAGTGGGAAGGCAAACTGGCTTCTCAAATACGTACAGTGTGATGACATATGTGTAATCTGAGATTTCTGTTTGCGAAGGTATAGAAAGTAGTGCATCTGAGCATCTGTTGGGGATGGGAGATACCAGAATGAAGGAAAGTAAACTTTTATATAGTCAAATTGAATTCATTAAAAACTATGTTAATTTTTATGTAACTGGCACCGTTGACTTTTGTAGTAATTTTGACTAAAAGAGGTTAAGGCAGGGTTGGCTTCTTTTTCTTCTTCTATTCATTTAACAGTTGTGCATTAAACATCAGTCTTACTGTTGCCCACGTGTAGTAGTCAGTACCATGAAACGGAATGGGCAAAGCTACTAAAGACTGGTCAGGGAGGGGCAGGAGGTATGAAAACAGAAGCAGAGGTTTTTCAGGTTTCTGACTGGAAAGTGTCTCTACAGAAGATGCTAGTTTAGAAGAACGATGCAGAGTTTATTGGCTATTTTTTTGTAAAGCTACCCAGCCGGTGAGTTTAAGGTAGGTTGTTTGGGAAGAGGGCTGTGTTGCAGTGGTTTGGCACCACGAGGTGTCACCGTTGCTGCACAGCTCCCTGCAGCCACACCGATGGAGAGCAGCTGTGCTTGGGCACTTCTCGTTGGGAGTGCTGAGCATGTTTTGTGTAGTGTTTTGCCAGAATAGAATTTGTATATTAAGAATAATTTGTTCTTCTCTCCCCAATTTTAAATCTGTCGGTTTACTTCAAAAGCACTAGTATTCTAGCAACTTGCATCTCTATGAACTTGTGTGAAAGTCATCTGTGTTTGAGCTGCTTGTTCTGTTGCCTGCAGGATGGCCTGTTTGCATTAAGGGGCAGTCTGTTTGTGGACAGAGACAGAGACCAACTTTCTGATGCTACCATTAGGACCTTGCATAGGTTTCCAGTTTGCCTGATTTTAGATTAGGGGTTTAAATTCTTTTCTGTACCAGGGAGCATTACTTTGTTCTCAGATCTCAGCATCTGTCTAAAAAACGATGGACTTTCTGGTTGTTTTCTCAAGAGCTCCTGTGAAATCGGTACCATTGTGGTAGAGAGTGTGTAGATTTCCAGAAAAAAGCTTTGTTGAAACAGTACTGGCAACTTAACTCCACTGCCATGTTTCTTTAACATACTTTGTGTAACTTTTTCCCTTTTTTTTTTTTTTTTTCTCATATTGGCACTAAAAAAAATCACATATAACATCTTTTATACAAAAGTTATAGGTCTGTCATGTGTCTTACTGCTTTTAATCTGCTGATGTTATGTTCCATTCCCTGTATACGTTAATTTGGTACATTATAATTGCCATGCAGCTAGGGTGTCTGCATAGTGACAACACAGTAGTGGTCTATTATTTGATGGTCTTGGATCAGTTGTGAAGCATTGGACTGAATGAACTATAACCTATGTCTGATCAGTAACCTGATTTAATTTGTTGGGGTTTTTTCCAGGCATATGTAAAAGAATGATGGGTTTGGGTTTTGTTTTGATTTCTGTAGTTCTTTGGTTCTTTTTTTTTGTTATTTTTTTACCTCCAAACATTCCTGTGTCATTTTGGGTGTTTCCAGTAGAACAACTGTGTGAAAGGGCCCCCTCACTCTGTGACAAAGAGTGAGGGGATGCCTAACTCTGCTGACAGACATTTTAAATTACATCTGCAGTGGCCATCCCTGCTGGAGAGCAGAGGAAAGCATGTTGAACTGGGCTTTGTGATCATTGAAAGGGCATTTGAAAGGTCAGCCAAAACTCTGTCTGAGGCAATACTATATTATGCTAGAGAAGGTCCATTCTCTGAAAACTTGGTCTGCAGTTTGAGGATTGAAGAAACTACCAGCTATGTACCATGGTTCCTGCTACTCCGTTGTGCTACTCAGTTGTCACTGGGGCTCTGCAGTGGGTCATCTGCAGCATGTTTGCATCAAAGCTGGATTGATACAACTGGGGAGTGGGGAACTGGGGCTGTGACAGAGAGGGATTTCTTGAGCAGAACTCTGCGCTCATGCCAAACTTCACTTTTAAGGGTTCACTGGAAACTTGAAGGGACTACTTGTACATCATGCTTTTCAGAAGATGCAGTCATGTCCTGTTTTCGTTAAATATGGATGTAACTTTTTAATTTATAGCATGGGCAAGGAAATAATGAATTGGAAAATTAATTCTTGGAAAATAACAACTCTGTGCAGCTCTTGCAAGTAGGAGAGATAGAAGTTGTGTGAAGATTGTTTACAGTGGTCCATGCAACTATACAGGTTGAGCTTTCTCTTTCTAGTGAAAAGAAAGAAACAAAAACATTTTCTCTTGAGTTCTTTCTTTCTGAGAAAGACTGTATCAAAATTTCCAGTGCTGCTGTATGTGCTTTTGTGTATATATATATATATATGTGTGTGTGTGTATTTGGCTAAATGATACTTTTAAAATGGTCCTGTTAACTCTTACCTGTATGTGGGGGGGTATATACTTGATTTGGGACTATAATCTTAAATGTTATGATTTCAAATCTAAAAGGCTTGTAATGAAATTCTAGCCACATAAATACAAGGTAATGAGGAAGGGTTGGAAAGGAGTCTTTGCGGTTACCCCATGTAAATCTGGTTATAGAAAGCGTGCTCTGTGAAGATACGTCACCACATGTTTTAGAGAAAATAATGGCCCCTTCTCCAAGCCCTCCAGACCACAGGTGGTATTTATGTCAGTTGAGCCAGTCACTTCGTACCGGGTGGACGCGAGCTCTGTGTCCACGCTGTCAGCTGCAGCCTGCGCCCCAGCCCCGCTGCCAGTCAGTGCCCACTCCTGTGCTGCTGGGGGGGGCTGTGCTGGGGTCTGCCCTCAGCCCGAGCAGGGGCTCTGGAGGGGCACTGCCATGGCCATGGCCACCAGGCACGGCCTCCCACTGGCTGCTCTGGGAGCACCACTCAGGGGCATGTTGCGGACCTGAGCACTACGCTTGCTTTAAAGTAAATTGATCGAAGCAGGGCTTCGAATGCAGCGAGTTCTGTAGGGCGACAAGTTTACTCTCTCATGTTTTGATTAAATAGTCTCTCATGTTTTGATTACATAGCCGTTTCCCATCCTCTTGTGCAGTCAGTTTACAATGTAGATTTGCTGATTCCATGCACTTCTGAAGAAGCTGGGGTGTGGCGTATGCTTAATAATTCTATTTTTTTCATGGATATTTTCTTCCTGTTAGTGTTGCTACAGGTTGCAAATCATCTAAAGTAAATGTTTGCTCTAGTTGGTTGTAGGCTCCAGTATTCATCACATGAAAAAATTAGGATGTCTTGAGGTGAAGAGATTCTAAAAGTAAAATGGAATATATATTGTGATAGTTAATGCAGATCTGTACATGAAAGTCAAAATAACTTACATATAAAGTTAACTGAAATTAATTTTGAAATGCAATTACATTTCTCATCATAGAGAAATTATCTTCTGCCCAAATGAGTTACAGTGGTAACAGTGATACTTTCACCGACATTCTTACACACACACACAAATATATATGTATGTGTCTATATATGTTGTCTCTATATGCACTATGTATATGTGTATATATAATACTGGAGTATGGACCAGTGGTCTAGTCCAGTGCTGTACACACACGTGCATATATATTAGAGGCCTTTCTGGTCTGTGTCCAGAGCTAATTAAAGCTGCTATTGCTTGTTACTGGCAAGACTTTCTCATAAAATACCTGGCATTTCTGGATTTTATCCGGGTTTTTTTTGTTTGTTTTTGTTTTTTTTTAAAAGGATGAGTATGATCAGAAATTGCCTT
This sequence comes from Microhierax caerulescens, assembly GCA_035590215.1. Taxonomy (NCBI): domain Eukaryota; kingdom Metazoa; phylum Chordata; class Aves; order Falconiformes; family Falconidae; genus Microhierax; species Microhierax caerulescens. The sequence continues at coordinate 18,839,717 of JAVJGJ010000032.1, forward strand.
TGAGGCAGTTTGCCATTTGACTAAGAACAGTCTTTAGTCTTTAGAACAACAAAAAAGGATTGCCCTGACTTATCTGAAAATGGAATTTTTTGAGTTGGAATATAAATGTTGCAAAGTCCTCAGAAAGAACAACCTCAGGCCTCATTGGGGTTAAATGAAAGAATAGGGAGTGGGGAGAATTCCCTTGGCTTCTCACTTGGTGGAGGAGGTTCCAGGAAGGAAAAGCTTCAACTCGTTGATTAACAAGCAGTTTTTTTAAGCAAGGTTGAAATGGTACAGTGCAACCTGGTGATTTTTACATGAAGTAACTGGTGTGTATGTATATTTGCATTTTGGGCGGGCGGAAGCTCCTATTTACACTGGTGAAGGGAAAATGCATATGCAGAAAATACTTAGCTGTCAACTTAACATACATTTTCTGTGGAATAAATATTCATGCTGCTAGAAAATTGAATATGAATGCTGCCATGTTCTCAGTGTGGGTTAAACATATTTGGAAAGAAAGAAACTTTAATTGCAAGCTACATGGTACTACTTTCTTTATTTTCATTGGTAGCTGTCAGTAAATGTTGATGACTATCAACAATGTCAAACACTTGAAAAGGAGAAACTTGTCTTTATAATAAGATGAAATCTATGTAGATATGAACAGGTTTTGATGGTGCACTAGTGGCTGAGAGACAGCCAACATGCACAACTACCCTTTGCTTGCTTTGTTTTATTGCAGGTTGAGTGTTCAGCACTTCTCAGTAAGTGATTGCTGGCGCACTTCAAAGTCACTGAGTAAAACCAAATGAACTTTTAATAACACTAAGTTGGATATTTTTTCTCCTAAATTGGCATGTAGTTTTTCTTAATATTAAGGTTTTGTATAAATACTGAGTTTTTTGGTAAATAATTGTGTTTTACACTACGATGGGTGAGAGGAAAACAAATTGAATGTTCAAACATGAACCTCTCTTCTCATAATATTAACCTTAAATTAAATGAATCTGAAATATCTTCCTCTTCACTAAGCCACTCTAGAAGTGTAAGTATAAGTACATTAAATATTTTGTAAGCGCACAATTCCTGTTGAATGGCAGAAGTCCTGTGTGCCACCTGAGGTATAGCTGCACATGAGAGGATGCTGACTGCAGTGATGGGTCCTCCAGAAGGGCAAGGTGAGGCAGCAGAGTGCTGAGCCTCTTGTGTTGCTCCAGCAGGGAAATGCAAGTATGGCTTGATTCACAAAACTGCCCTCTGAGCTTTGTACCTCTTGGACTGGATGCTGTGGAGGGAAAGGTTGGAATCACTTTATCCTGGTTCTCATTAGTGATTCCCTAGTGGATTTTCTCTGGCAACCTTTGTATGCTGCTGCTTTTCAGGTGAAATACTGGGTCAGTGACAGTTAGGTTTCATGAGGTGACTGAGCCATTTAAATGCCTCTGGTCCTTTTTCTCCAGCTTCTTCTGTGCCACATTTTGCAAGCTGTTCCCTCTGTGCCACCTTAGTTCCAGTGAGTGTTTGCAAAGTAGTTATTAAGCTTTTAGTGCAGTACACTGTCTTGAGGGGGTTGTTTTTGTTAAGAGAAATTCCTCCCTCTTCTGTCTGCCAAAAATAGGCCACATGTATTTTGCTCAACTTTTTGTTTTTAGTGCTTTTTTTTTTTTTTCTTTACTTTGACAGATTTAGAAGACTTAATCTCAGAACTGTCTCAAGAAAACATGCAAAAGTTCAGGCTGACTCAGATAACTGTTACGTCTTTTACTGATTAATAGTTCAATAACAGTATGCTTGTTTAAACATAATTTTGAACAGGCTTCCTGCTTCTAAGTGCCTTTATAATAGGAATAATGATGATAAGGTGCTTTATGAAAGTTTTGTGCAGAAACATAGACAAATTGAAAACAAGCTCCTAAAGAAATCTGTTTCCCTCCATGTTAACTATGTCAGTTATTCTGTTTGGTTTACATGTGTAATGTAAAACTCTCAAAAATCCTCTGTAGCAGAAAACATGGACTGTTCTTGAGGTTGAGGATGCTTTGTGTCTATATGATTTCTGCTAAAAAATCTACAGCAGCATTTTTACTTCAAGGTTCTATTGTGTATATACAGAGTCAGAAAAATATTAACTCACAGAAATCCTAGTTAAATCTCTGGGGCCTAAACACATATTTAAAGCCCTTGTGTGCAAATGTGTATCTGTGCTCTCCTGGACAGGGAGGATCTTCATAACATGCTGTCTTAAGTCAAAGCCAGAAAATAGGAAGATGAATGTGGTAAACTGATCTGATTGAAAGTTGACCCAAAGTGAAACATCCTAACAATGTATGTGCTGGCCTGAGGTAACTTCAGTCCATTCATTTGTTTTAAATAAATTAGGGGCATAATGTTAATGTTTGTTTCTATTGAGTGAGTGAAATATGTTAAATGCAACAAAAATTACTGTAAACTAACCATATGAGCAGATAATTTAGTTTCTGTTGTAGTTATAAAAGTTTTCATTAAAATGAATTGATGTAACTTTTCTGGATTTTTTTTATGTAATTTTTTTTTCTGGCATGCAATTCCATGCATAATGTACACATCCCTTATTCATTAGCTTCACCAGACTAAGTAAAAAAGCAGTTACTTTTCACAGAATGCTCCCAGACAGAAAGTGTGTGGGTTGTTTGGGGCAAGATTTTTTTTTTTTTCCCTTTGGTGACAAGAGATTAAAGATACTAATGTTATAGGTAGTGGTTAAACAGCGTTCATGGTGGCTTTCTAGAGATACATACATACGTATCTCTATATGTGTGTGTATACATGCATATGTATGCGCATATGCACACTCATGCATATACACAGTTCAGCTTTCTAAAAAAGTTTAAAATAATTGGTTTAAATATTATGTTTTATATATATTTTTGTATACATGCATATATGCTAACATGTTTGTGCATGTATGTAGAAGTTGAGTGTTGATTAATGTGTTGATACAGCTATCAGGTTGTATCTGTGATGTTGTGTTTAAGTGATGTTCCCCTGTTTTTATTCTGAGCCCCTTGTACACTTACTTCTCTTGCTAGCATAGCAACAAAAGTACTCTTGGAAGAGGACTTCACAAGTTATTTTAGTGAACTGTGTGTTGCATAATTATTCCTCTAAGTCACACTTTTCATGAAGTGTTTGTTCTACACAGGTGCTCTTTCCATACCTGATTTTACAAAGGGTATAATAAATAGCAAAACAAGAGGTATAAAGAAACTTGTACTTAAAAGAGATCAAAGAAAACCAGACCATGCAGTCCTTTGGAAATCTTGGCTAGCTTTCTTGTAAATAAAAGTGCTTCTAAAGCAGAAGGTATTTAACTACTGTATTTATACAGGCCTTGATTGACAGTTCAGTTATTAACCTCATAAAAACACAGCAATGTAAACTAGTAAGAATGTTTATTCTAGCACTTCTATCTGAACGAAAATGATAACCAAGATAGTGGCATATTCTTAGTTCCTTTTAAGTATTTGTTTTAGGGCTCTGTAGCATAAAAGAATGTTTTTTCAAGTCAGTGAACTTAAACTATTTTGCTTGCTGTTCTAGGATTTAAGTATTTTCTAATTCCTAACAAAACAAATGTTAGATTTATTGAAGATGCAGAGTCACCACCTCTTTATTGAAGGTGCAAACCCCACAACTTTATAATGATTCTTCTTTCCCCTTCATAGTGCTTTGCATTTCATGTGGGGTAAAAAAGAAATCTGAATTGTTTTTTGTAACTAACTTGATGTGGTTATAGAAAAGTTGTCCCTTCTTGTCACTGAAGAGGTGTCCTGTATCATGTTAGATCTAGAAAAACAAGTATGCAATCATCTTTTATATCCTTGCTCTTGAGCTTATTAGCTGATGTATTGCACAAGTTGTTTTCTAATTGTTTTTTCCAGGTTTCATTGTGGTTTTTCAAGCCTCGCCCCAAAATTACATGGCCTTTTTTTTTTTTTTTTCTTTTGTGGGAGTACTAAAATTCTCTTCTGCATGTGAAATGTTTGAAAGGAGCTTATTGTAAGTGCTGGGACAGGATTCAGGAATTTCTTAGGTATGTTCTTTAAAACAAAATTATCTGAAGCAAACTTAAAATTTATATATAATTTTATTTCTAAAAGAACTTTTCTGTTGCTGTTGTCTCTGTCTCTTAGTCAGAATGGAGATGATTCTCTGGTTGACATCCAGAGGGACTGCTAATCAAGAGCTTTTGTAAATCTATACTATTTCTGAATTTTTTTAAAAAAATATGTAAGCAGTTATTTGTATTTCATGATCAGACCCCAGGTAAATCTCAAGAATTTTGTTGTTCTTAGTAGCAGCTATTGTTTACTGTAATTGCAGTAGGTAGTAATGGCAAACAAATACAGGAAGACAAGAAAACCACTGATCTGTTAAGAAGACAAGGTTAGAACCATGGTGATGGAGTGGGAGGTAGCTAAATGGAATCATAGAAACTGTAAAAGGATTTCTTGATCCTGTTTCCTTGATTCTTTTCAAAGCATGACTGTTAGCAACACTTGATCAGGTCAGCAGTGACTTTGAATGAGTTAAAATCCTCCAAAGATGGAGCCTGTGAGTAACATGTTTCAGTGCTTCATTCCCTTTTTTCCTGTTGGCCAATTTAAAACTCCCAAGCTATGATTTGTACCATCTGCAACTACTACATGAAATTTAGCTCTCTAATCTTTGATTCCTTCAAGTCATTGTAGGCTGCAGTGGTATCTTCCCTGGACCTCCTCTTTGCCAAACACAACAAACCTGGCTCCTTCAGTTTGTTCTCACAGTGCATGCACTGTAGGCCATGTCCATCTGAGCAGCAGTTTGCTGGACTCTCTCCTGGTTCTTCTAATCTCTTCTGAGCCTGGTAACCCAGAACTGGATGGAGGATTCACTGTGCCAGCTAGAGGAGGCTAGTAACTTCCCTTGATCTGCTGCTGCATTCATCCTAATGAACATAGTCCTGTATGTCGTTTGCCTGGTTTACAGTGAGGATGTGCCGTTGGCGCAAATGAGCTTGGCATCCACTGCAACCCCCAGGTCCTATCCCATGGGGCTGTGACTGAGCCAGTTGGCTTTCAGCCTGTACTGATGCTCAGGGTTATTCAGCCCAGGTGCCAAATTTTGCATTTCTCTTTGTTGAACAGCATGAGGTTTCTGTTGGCCCAAGCCTCAAGTTTCTCAAGGTCTGTCTGGACTGAACTTCTGCTGTCTGGTGTTTCAACTACTCCCCCTAATTCAGTGATGCCTGCAGATCTGCAGAGGTTGCTTTCTGTCTCATCAACCAAGTTGATAAAAATGTTGAGGGATGTCAGGGGATGTGGAGTATTCCACTGGTTACCAGCCAACAACCAAACACTGCACCACGATACCCTTTGGGCCTGGTGGTCCAGCCCAAATGCTTCCTTTATCCAAGTTGTACTCTCTCAGCTTCCAAGCTGAGAAAGCTGAGTGAAGCTGAACCTGTTTGAGTACAGCATTTTTCTGGTCCATTTTAAAGTTGTTTGCCTTAATAGAAATGTAGTTTAACTGCTTTCCCTAAAAAAAATAGGAAAGCGCAGATTCCAAGAATAGTTTTAAAACTATAAGAATTGTTTTATCAATCATCACAAATCTGTTTGAGTTTCATCTATTGGAATGTTTGCCACTTTTGGATTTTCTGTGCATTTAGGGACAAGTTCCTTTACATTGGTTTCACTGTCAGTTACTACTTTACGGATGTGAAACTGAAACCTGGCAAGTTTGGAGCCTTTCAAGTAGCATGTGCACTCTCTTCCCAAATGCCGGTTATGGTGCTTGCCTTGGAATTTGCAGATTACCTCCTTGACCTGACCATAATGGGGTCAGTTTAGGATAAATTTAAAGTTCTCCTCCTCTAATTTCAAGTCAAGTGAAAACTGCAAATTTTTTGGAGGTTTTTGGTTTTTAAGAAGCTGTGAGCCACCTGTTCACTCTTTCAGAAACACACTGCAGACTTCAGTTTTGTTTAAAAATACAGGCAAGTTCTTAAGGGTGATCACTGTGTGCCTGGAACTTCAGAAAGGAAGTTCTAGAAAGTTTTTCATACTCATCTAGTGTGCGTTTTGGAATCTGCTTGCATAGTCTTAGTTTGGTTGATGATGTCAGGGGTGAGATTTGAAAATTGTGTCGCTAATCTTTATATAATTCTTATCAGCAACAGTTAAGCACCAGTTGAACTGCATGTGTTTAAGAAAGGGTTGGAATTTCCATGCATATCAGCCTGTTGCAGAATCACAGAAGCACACGGTAGTAGTGGTCCTGCTGGTACCTTAACTCAGTTCTTTTCATAAACAAGCTTGCTATTCTGTTCCTGTTATAAACTGACCACTTTGCATCTTAAAACCAGTTTGCTTTCCCCATTATTTCTGCAGGAAGACTCCCTGAATGCCACCTTCTCTAGTAACACTTCTCGAGAATCTTGCTGCTTTGATCATTAGAAGCTGAACTTGCAATGTGTATTTATTCATGGCCATTTAATGCTCACTTGTTCTTATGCCAGCATTGTCCTTTATTTTAAATAATTATTTTCCCTCCTGATTCTTCTCTTGAGGTATTTGTGGATGCCAGTTGTATGTCCAGTCTGTGTTAATTTTGCCAGACAAAACAAGTTGAGGTTTTAAATCCCTCTCAGCAAATTTGCCTTCTATTCCCTTAGTCATGCGAGCAGCTTTTTTTAAGTGTCTCTTTTAGCTGGAAGTTAGCTGTGAGTTATTCCAGTTTACATCTTACTTGATTGTTGGAGAGTGGCATTAGTATTTCCTTGTCCATACTGACTGTATCAGGGCTGATGTGTGACAACCACATCTGCCCTTTTGTCTTTGTTCTCTTGATGAGGGATCCAAAGTACCAACTAATATGCTTGGATCCTTTTGCAGTTTCCAGCTGGAGACCTCCTAAGTTGTAACACATTTTTTAATTAGTCCTCATATATGCAGTCTTTCTATCTGCTATTAATTTAATTTTCTTCTAGTATCCGGGTCTTCAAGATACCCAGTTTTGTTCCATAGTGTTTGAATCTTCCCTCTCTACAGACAACATCTCATAACTTTAGTTTCATAGATGGATTTTCATTGTCACACATAACTTTTTTTACTGTGGTCTTCAATTAAACTAATAATAATATTGGTCCCAACAATAGATTCGGTCCACCAATAACTGACTTGAAATGTGTTCTTTCTGGGTCTTTGTGAAGTCCTGGTCCTTCTCAAACTTACCCGTTTTACATAAGAGCATACCCTCGTTGCAGTCTATCAAGTATTTTACTGTCACTCATAGAGATTACACTAGAGTTTCATCTGTTTAACCAAAACTGTAGTTTCACTGTGGACCTCGTGTAGATGTTTCCTCAGACTACGATGTGGGATGTTGTCTGCTTCCTGCTGTTTTCTGTGTCTCACAGGAAGGCCATGGGGTTTATCTCTGCTCTGAGCTTTTTAGTCAGAGCAGCTGCCCTGCTTTTTACTTTGAAGCAAATATTGAGTAAAAAAATTTGTAGATTTCAAATATTTTTTGTTGATATAACATTAAAGAGATCTGTGTGACTAGAACTGTTTTATTTTCTTTGTCTAGAAATACCTTTACCATTCTTGGGTGAGGTATGGGTTAGGTTGGCATGATGTAGTTTCTAATAGTTTTGCACATTGCACTTTGTTCCATTTTATCTTATACCTTTTTCTGTAACTGTTGTCTATTACAAGTTTATTTTTTTCCCAAAGTTTCTATATATATTTTGAGGCCAGAATAAAGGTCTGTAGTTTTCTGAATTGTTCTCCCTACCAGCACTTTTGTATAATTTAAAATGTTAAATATTTGCTTCCCTAGTTGTAGATTATGCTGTCTTACTATGTTCAAAAATCCAAGATAAGAAATTATCCTTTGAGTTGAAATTGTTAAATTCTTTTGAGTTTTGATTCCCCTTTAGTTAGGATAATTTCTGGTGTTTGTACCTTTTATTATTTTTAGTTGTCCTGCATGAAATGCAGTTGACTCATATGCTTTAGTGCTGTTTAAGGAACAAAAATTTAATTAAATTCTTAAAGCATTTCTGAATTAGTTTTGGTCTTTACCATAACCTCAGTATAAAAGCATGTCATACATTTTTTTCCTTGGTCTTTTTCTAGTTGAAGAAAATGTTTTCTACTTATTTTAAGTTTATGCTTCTGAAGTATATCTTTGTTAATAGGGAAATAAATTTCATATGTTTTGAGACAGGATCTAACCACTTAACAGGTAATAAGGGCCAGGGAAGGAACACGAATATCAAAATATCAGTTTAGTTTAGTTGAGCAGCACTGTGGGGTTTTTTCATAGTTTAATGAAGGCAAAAGAAACAAATATTGTAAATGTGGATTATCTTTATATGTCTGTCATTTTGTATGACAGTCTTGCCAAATTCAGTCCTGGTTTTTAAATGTTTTAAATGAAGAGGGCTTCATGAAAAACTACATTCTTTGTCTCGGTCTCTCAAAATACATCAGTCTGTGTTTGTTTTTTCACATTCCAAATCTGTTTTTCCATTTTAAAAATAATATTCTTATTTCTTCTGTCACAAATCTGACCATTTATTTGTCAGATGATCTGTTAGCAGTATTTATGTTAAAAAAAGCACTAGAGACCCTTACTGCCCTCAGATTCATTGTTTCTAAATCTCACCTATGCTATACTCAAATATGAACATGTTTACTGCAAATGTTCCTTAACTTGTCAGTTACTAAAAGCAGCATACAAGGTTATAAAGCCTTCAGTTCTTCTGCAAAATAAATGAAAGAACAGAAGCAGGTAATCTTTAACACATGTTGCAGTAAAATGATACATACGCCCTAGTGTCATGCCATGATTTTAATCTCCTACAATATTCTCTTAAGTGCACAACACAGCTTAAAAAAAGAACACTGTAACATCCATAGTTTTAATGTATTTAAATACAGTTGAATAATTCACACTCATTATGCATAAAGATGAAATAGTTATTTATGAAGATGCTAGCTGTATAAAGGTAAATACTTACCCTTGCATTATGTAGCATCAAGTTGCTACTCTGACAAATGCAATGTATGGTGACCAGAGATGTCACAGATTTCAGTGCATTTATGAATTAGTTTTAGATGTTTGATGATACTGAACGTCTTCAACCCCAAGTTCTACTCAGAAAAGTGATAAAGCCAAAAACCAGTGCTAAATGAATGGCAGAACTACTGACAATCAAGAGTATAATAAGGACAGTTATTTAGGCTATTTAGATTATATTTAGGCAGATAGAGGTTATTTCAGAGGAAAGTAAAACTGGTTTTTGCATTTTTTTAAAGAAGCAGTATCACTGTTACAAACTAGATTCCTGTTCATGCTTAAAATAAATTAAATTAGACATTGCCTTAAAGTTTATAGAGATTTGCAGTTTGCTTTCCTTAGTTTTATAGATTTACAGTCTTCTTTTGTTATGTCTCTTTTTTTTTAATTACTTTTTACTACTACAAATAGTTGCTGGTTGTTTTTTTTTTTTCCTAGTAGCTTAGCTGTGATTCACTGTTGTCTTCCAAATGCTTACTGATAAGAATTAAATTCTGTCCTTTGTAGCATCACATGCCTTCAGAGTAGCTTCTTGTCTATTTATTTGAACTCTTTATTCTGTGAAATATCTTTCTTGCTGTCATCCCAACCTTCTTCCTCCTGTCTGGGGCAGACAAAAGCGGGGAAGTGTTTGTTTGATTCAAGGGCATGCAGAGAATAGTTAGGAGTGGTGGGTGTAGCTTGATTCTGAATGGCATGGTACATACATACCTCTGTATGTCTGATTTTTGTTAATGGAACATCTCTTCAGGTAGGAAACCTGAGTTAAAACAGGAAAGAAACTCATGTGTGTCTCCCTTTCTACGTACACTCTTTGTCAGTCTTCTGAAAAGTGTTAAACATGACTGCAGTCTCTAGCCATCAAAATGGAACCTTTTGGGAATGGGTTGTACTCTAATTTAGTCTGGCTTTTCTGCAGTTACTTACCTTTCACAATGCATTAACATTGTTAAACTGTAGAGTATCTGAGTTGTAAATATTGCATCTTCCTTTTTATGTACCACAGCATTCTATGTGTACACAGTTTTGCAAACTATTTTTACAAGTGAATTTAGGAGGATGTAAGTACTTCTGTTGGTTTATCTCTCAACTTTTTGATATCAAACATCATTTAAATTATATACTTAAATGTCATTTTACATTGGGGAGAGGGATTTTTATTGTAAGCATCACAAGCCCACTGATAACTTTTGTGTTTCATTACCATACTCCCTATTTCAGTAAATAACCTTCCACTAGTCCATTGTTTAGGTCTCAGTAATCCTCTTTGAAATTCTGGATTGTGAAATTCTCCTACTTTGGGTTACTAACAGGAAAAAAGAAAATACTATTATAGAGCCTGTGCTTGAATGTACTGTCAATGATGAGCTCTGAAACAATATAAAAATAATTTCAGCAGGATGTGGGGGAAAATACTAGTGTCTTAAGGCTCTTCCCAGTTACTTCTCTTATAGACTTGTTTTAGGGTGAGTAGATGTAAAATCCTGTGATCTGAAAAATGTTGGTTTTAAGAACTTAATTATGGTAGCTACATAGTGAAAAGCCTCTGTTTGAATGTTTCAGTGGATGAGAAGACAGTTATTTATATTTTTAATTTAAACCTATAATTCCATGTCAGGTGTTTTAGAAAAGCAGGGAGAAGTTTGTTCCATGAAAAGTGTCAGCAGTATTTTTTTGATTGTTTTAGCTCACATTTAGTTGATCTATTCCTTTATAGGTATGTTAAGGACTTACCTTCTTTTAAAGATAAGGATAGCTTATTAATTACAAAACCTAACTCACATTCGTGTGTGTGTGCACGTGCATAAGTTTGTTTCTATCACTAACATGCATTAGCTAAATCTTAAAATTTATTTTTCAAAGCACTGTAGTTTTTGATGAAATTGATAGAAAATATGTGGCTTAGTGTCATGAACATTTTTGAAAAGCAGAACCATTGCATTTTTTTGGTGTTCCAGTCAGTTCCTGTACACAAATACTTGTGTGTGCCTAATAGTACGTACATGTTTCCAGGAGCAGCAAGCATGGTCAGTAATCAAAAACAAAATAATAAATACCTCTGTGTTTTACTCAATCTGGCTGTTTTGCTTTCTGCTCACTCTTCAGTTGCCCATCTCCCTGCCTTGACATCCCCAGGTAGTGGATTCACAGTTAAGTCTGTGCTCTGTGTTTTTGAGAACACCTTTTTATTTTGCAGCACTTTTGCTAATTTGTACTGTTTCTTGTTTCCTCTCTGAACTGTAAGAAAATCATCCTTTGACAACCAGTCAGCTCAGACAGTTGTCATCTTTTTTTTTTTTTTTTTTTTTTTGTATTTGTTTTTTATTCCCTGAAATTGCCTTTGGACATATTTTGTGCAGATACTGCTAATTAATGGTTTTGATTAGACTGCCCTCTCACCTCATGTAACCTATGGAGTAGTAAACCAAGTGGGAGATTGTGTTAAGTTACCCACTTCAGTAGTTAGCATTTTGTTTCTCTATCAAAAAGATTCCTGAAACCACACTAATTTCAAAGAATTTCTAGGCATTGTATGGATATTAATTTCCATTATTTAATACTGATTCAGACTTGGCCACTGAATTTTTAATACATTAAAAATACATAAGAAATTCATACAATAAAAATACATTAAAATACTTGTGTGAAATGCTAGTTGCATATGGTGTTCTCAAGCCTCTAACCAATGGCCATCCATTCCATAGGATACTTAACCCCAATTCTTCTTTTGCTTGATGCACTCTGTGGCATGAGTGGTGATGGTGTCACAGCATTTTTCATTGATTTTTTTTTTTTTTTTAGATGTAGAGTTCTTGATGTTTTTATGTATGATAACTCAACAGCAAGACAGGCTGTTTCATTTGATGCACTTAGAGCTTATGTTTTGTGCTGTCTCTGGCTTTGCATCTTCAGTTTGCTACATAATGTATATGCAAAAAAATTAAAAGTTGTTTTGAAGAAGCTGTTAGAAGAAATTACATGGGTGTTTTCTGCTTAAGTAACATCAGTGATTATCACCACTGATGTTTTTAAACCGTCCTCATTTGTGCTTCAATTTATATTCACTCACAGTTTGAATGTTTTTTTTAACTGAAATATTTTTTTCAGATAGAACAGCTACTGCAAAATCCTTGGTCATGCCCTTCATTACAGCAGTTCACTGTACTGTTCTTATGTGCCATGGGGAAGCTTGCCCTACCTCTTGGAACATTTGTTTCCATCTAGCAATCTGGTTTTGCTGTGTTTATTCTGTGGCCTGTGGCTAAAGCATGTTATGTTAGCTGAGTGCTGGAAGAAGCTGTGATGATGTTTGCCATGTGCTGATTTACTCTTGCATGATTTGGGGGTTTTGTATGCTTAATTTTTATGAGCATTCAAACTTGCAGTCTCATTGTTATGTTTCTAGACCTGGATCTGTCTGCTTGTTGGAAGCTCTGCATTGCAGTCATGTTAATATGTACTTATTTATCTTGGTTGATCATGTGGCAAGAAAATTGTGCAGTTGGCTTTCGTCTTCTAAATGGATAGCCTGGTTTTTTGTTTGGGTTTTTTTTTTTTTTCTGTTCTATCTGCATACCATGTATGCCTAATCATAACCTCTCCAGTTTAACATTTAAGTGGTTTTTGATTAGATAATGCTAAATGGTTTCCTATAAACCGGGAAGCCATCCTTTATCTGATCAGAAGATTATAAAACAAAGAAATACAGAAGACTTCTACTTATCTCTTTTTAGCTTGGATTGATTTGCTCTTGTGGTTTGACCTATGCTGCCTCATTAATTCTGACTAGGGATGAATTCGGTAGGTATTGGTACATTGCTCTGTTTTGAATGTGCTGGCTCCATCTACACAATTGAAAACGTGGCCTGGAAATGCCACCACTGCCATGTGCTGGAGGCAGCACTGTGTAGAGGGCTAATGCTTCTGTCACTGTGTTTTACAGGTCTGTGAATTACTATTCTGAGATGCTTTGCAGTGTCAGTAAAATATGAGCATCTGTTAGTACATGTCTAGTAAATATATTTTATTAGCTATTTAGTACAAGCCATACTAAAGCAAGTGTAGCTTTCCCTTGTTAAAGCAGAATGTTGTTAAAATGGTGCCAGAATTTAAGCTGCTGTATCTTTTTGTGTGTGTGATTAAAGGGCTACGATCCTTTTTTCCCAAAAAGGCCTGACCAGTTTAGCTGACAAAGTGTTAGTATGCACACGTACAGACAGAGTTACTTAACTTGTGTAAATAACTCTATATCATCATTTTTAATGAAAACATTGTGTCTTGTTTGAAAGGAATGCATCATGTGTGATGGTTTTTCAGGCTCTCCAACTTCACTGTAGCATCAGAAATTCAACAAGTAAACTGGTATTTTGAGTGCAACTAATTACTGTAGAACTCTAATTGTAACTCTTCTTCATTCCCTTCTGCAGAATGACAGGAAGGGAGTTTTTCTCTTGGTTTCCAAGTCTTTATCCTTTCCTTCTCAAGCAGTTGGAGGTTGTAACCAATACTTTGAACAGGTAAGAGAAAGCTTAGAAATATAAAGTGCAGTGAAAAGGTTAAACTGACTTGTCACTTAGACCATAACGCTGTTATTTTCATCAGTGCTTCTTGAAACAATACAGTTCTACTAGTGTCTGCTGCTAAGTTATTTTTCCTATAACTTTTGCACATTGCAGTAAGCCTGTGGAGTATGAACTACTGCTGAGTAATTAGTACTTGCCACATTCCTAGGATCACATGTTAAAGAATGTATATTTTTTCAGGGAAAGACAGAAACCAGGTGTTTGACTGTCTCATGTTTAACAATGAGACTTCCTAACATTTTAAAGTGGTAACGGGGTTGTAGGCCTCATATAACCCTAAATGAACACTGACTCTGGGGAAGGTCCTTGAGCTCTTCTTAAGGACTCCACAAATGGTGGCATAGAACTCCAACTTGGTCAATGCAGATGATATCGTTTGGGATGACACTGATGCTGTTACCCCCAGGTTCATGAACTTTTAAAGTAAACCAGTGCTGGCTTTGTTTCTTCTTAAAATGCTGTGGTATAAACAGTGGAAGTTCAGCAGCTGATTTATGAGCAAGGTTCAGCTGTCTGTCCAATGGGCCTGAGGTGGATACTTGGGAGCAGAAGTTTCATCAGTTGTTGCTTGTTTTGCAGTTGCTGCTCTGAGAAAAGAGGGTGTATGTATTCCGCGCAGCAGTCTGCTTTACTTGACATTTTGAAAGGTGACAGTGTCGTCACTGGAAAGTTTTGGGAAGTCTTTTAACTGAAAAAGATGGAAAGCTGCTGTCTGAGATACTGGCCTTGAATGCTTTTTTCCATGCATATTAAGGCTTGTATGTTACCATTAATCATTAACTAACTCAAGTAGTGTTGATTTGGACTTGGATTTCTGATTGTTTTTACAGTATGACTAGTGGCCACTTAGTGTCAATGACAAGAACTATTCTTTAATAAAGCCTGCTATTTACTAAATACACATTCCCTTCCAAACTAAAAAAAAAAGACACTTTTTTTAAACCATCTTTTTGTAACTCAGCTTTCTCAGTTTCTCAGTTTCTAAAGTGACATTATCCATGCTGGGTTTTAATATTACTTAAAAGTGAAGACAGGTCACCGTATTAGGAATAAAGGAGGCCTGGGTTAATGTAGGAAAGCAAAGGCAGCACAGCCTTACATGCCTTCATACAGGGGTCCCCAGTGATGCTGTAGGAGAACTGGATGCCATCTTTGATCCCAGCAGGGTTTGCACTTTCTTGTAATGGTCATCCTAGTGTACCTCCTTGAACCAGAAACACAGAAGGTATTATGTGTGGAAGGGTCTCAAGACTAGCATGAAGGAGGACGCTTTTTTCACCAAATGCTTCTTACCACTTTTTTATTTAGTGAAGCTGAAGAGCTGAAAATCCATCCAAGCCTGTTCCTTTTGCTTTTAATCCTTGGAAGGCTTTATCCATCTCCAATGGATGGTACTTACTCAGCACTCAGCATGGCACCATTTGTCCCATTTATTATAAGGTAAGGTGATTTTGTGGTGGTTTTTCATGTGATGTGCGCTCTTTCTTGAATCTTTGAATTTTTTTCTAAATTGCCCTTTTAAGCTTTCTTCAGCTTTAGTTATTATTAACACTTGTTTTGAGTGGTTAGAAAGCATTTCAGCTCATCCAAGCCATTGTATGACTTGTTTTTAAATCTTCCATCTGTAAATGCTGTACAGCATGGTTGTGGCCACAGAGCGGGAGAGTAAATGAAAACTGATGACCTTGACTGACTTCGGCAATGCGAGATTTGCTATGCAAACTTCTGATGGATATTTCAGTCCTGCAGAGTGATTGTATTGTTACATAAATGTAATGACTAATACATAGATTTGTAGATGTGTGTATATTATATATTCATTTTGATCCATATATATATAAGTATATATAGCTAGATAAAGATATGTATTTATCCTTTAAGATAACTTTTCAAGTTTTTATACGGTGTAAATTTCACTTACGGTGGTTACATCAAGATATTCAGCAAATATTACTGCTATTCTGTATGCCGCTGGTGTGGGTTGGGTCACCTGATAAAGGAACAGGGCTGTGGCAAGTGAGGAGAAATAGCATAATTGGTATTTGAGAGGAATCTTGCTGTCCGTGTGAAAGCTTCAGAGCAATAGGAAGAGAAAGTTCTGTACTTAATCTTGCTCCTTTAGTAGTGAAACAAGATAAAGTTGTTATCGTAAGATCTTCCAATTTTTATTTTAATCTACTGTTTATGTTAAAAAATAATAGCTCTGCTTATTCTTCACAGCAAGTGTGATGTAACTCTTGCTTCTTAAAATGTTTTTGAATTTTCAAAAATAAATAATAACCTACCATTTTTTCGTAAGAGGAAAAAACCTTGTAGTTAATTTTTTCAATGCAATGTGTATAGCAATTAAAAATGATTGGTTTTCTTCTGTGTTTGAATCTTAAATGCATTTAGGGGAAATGTTTAAAACTGGATTTGTTGGTTACGTCATTGATTAGCTCTGTTTTTATACCTTTGTCAATACACCAGAGAATGCTTGCTTATTTATATTAATTTTTTTTAAATATCATGCTTCAGCATATTTTCTGATACCTGTAATAGATTAACTTTGGATAAACTTCTGATTACAGCTTTTGAGTTTTGTCTTTATATTATGACCGCTACTTTTGGCAAGGTGCATATACCTGCAAAATAACTCTTCACACTTAATTAGCTTATTCTCTTGAGGTCATTTAAATCCATTCAGAAGATGTGGGGAGAAAAACCCAATACAACCTGTAAAAGAAGAACCTGAAACATTTAAGAGACCTGTGTCATTGCATCTACCTTCCTTTAACTATGCTCCTAAAGAGGAGTGGTGTTGGAAGATAAAGATGATGGTTTCTGCATTTCCTTTCCATTGAATTTAGCAGCAAGTGTTGTGGATACAGGTTTAAGACTACAATAAAATTCTTGCGTATTTCAGACACAAAATTTTATGTGGGTGTATAGACATGCATTTTCTGTCAGGTGACTTAGTAAAGCATTAGCATTTTTTATGGTTGCCAGGGGACAGTACCAAGGATTCTGCAGGGGGAAATGTGCGTGTTTATAATATAGCTCAGTGTGCTGTTTCTGGCTCTGTTTCTGTGAACAGCTCTTAACGCCCTTGTTCTGTGAATACCATGATTGTTTTCAGTTCACTCTTGACTGCATTAGTTGAAATACATATGGGTGATTACCTGGGTAAGATAAATATGCTGCTGTTTTCCCTTCTATTTCCCTTCCTATTTTCCGTTCTACAGGAGCAGATAAACTAAAATAAAAATCTTTCCTGTTTTAGTTGTTCTTTAGAAGGTAGCAATGAAGATCTTTGTGAAGTAACCACTTAGAATCAAAGAGAAAGCCTAGTGCCGAAGGCCTTATGCATCAGGATATTAAATTGTATATATTGACTGTCCCTTTGAATTGCTCAATATAGCATTGTATTACATAATTTCTACATATACATATAATTACATGGTGGCTCAGTGCAATCACAACATTTAATTGCCATATTTTTACTGTGAGATTTTTACATTTCTGTCGCTGTCAAGGAAAGATACTGCTTATGTGGTAGGGAGAGAGGAGGGGTGAATATAACCCATAACTGATCTTCAGGCTCTTTCCGAGGCTCAACGCGCAATGAAGTGGCATTCATTTGTGGCTCTGGACAGAGTACTTTCTGTGTTTGCAAGCGAATGAGCATTCTGTGAACAAAACTGGGTTTAGCAGGAAGAATTCAAACTGGGCTTCTGAAGAGTTTCACTTACGCCTGAGTGGAATTTTCCATCTAGTGGGAGTATTGCTGTGGTTGCTCTGACCGTGCTGAGACAAATTGCACAATATGAGTAGGATTAAATGCTACAAGGACAAATCTCAATCTCTGTATGCATGCATACTTGTTACTCCCTGTTGAACTAGGGCATTTGATTACCTATCTGCAGTTCTGTTAAATGTTATTTTTTCCCCTTTCCTTTTGCAGATGTTTTATTTGGAAGGGAACACTTTGATTCACAACTTATTACCTCATCTCTTTTTTTTTTTTTTTTTTAATAGCTAGATAGGTCTGCTTTAATGGTTACTTTCTGAGATGAAGGAATGTACAGAATGTTTTTGATTAACAAGGGAGGTAATCAGGAGGTAATGTTTTAAGTATGAAACAAAAACATAACCTCCCTTTCGCCTCCCCCTTCCAAAGACCTGTAATCTCTTTAGACTGATCTAAATTTGAGTTACCTTATGTCCTCTTGTACCATAGCATTGACAGAGTATTTGTTTAGTGTTAAATGTTCTGTGCTGAATGCTCTGAAGGAGTAAAATGGGTATTGCTGTATTGACTTGGATACTTTTCAATAATTTAACTCTAGCCCTATTTAGGAGTGTGACTGTTTAATCCTTTGAGAAGCTTTTAAAAAATTAGTCTTGAAATGTTAAACAGTGTAAGGTTTTGTAAAAATCTTTGGGTGTATGTGCCTTGTTTTCCACTTGACAAAACTGTTTTTAATTCCTAGTGCAATTTCCACTTTAAAATTTTGTCAGATAGATTTCAAAACAGCATGGCTTCTAGGTAGGTTGTGTTGCAAGTCATTGAAGAAACTCAGTCTGAGAACAATTTAAATAGAAATGTGAACATCTTTCCATAAAATTAACACAGCTATGAAACAGACAATGTTTTCTTGTGTAAAATTTTGTAACTTGCATCTTTCTGTAAAATGGAGGAGCTAAAATACAAAATCCCTTGATGCTGTTCTTAATCTGGGATTGGGGTAGGTGGCAGTGGGAAGCACTAGTCCTTTACAGCTGTTCTTTTCCCCCTCCTGCCCCCCTCTATCCACCACCCCAAATTGTTATGGTGCTGGTTTAGTTTTGCACTCAAGTGGGCTTGGAGTTAATATACAAGGATAATTACCGTGACTGTTAGTTAATGACAGACGCTAAGATGCAAGGAAAATAATTGTGTGTGGCGAGGAAAAATTTTCTGTAGGATGGAGTGTTGTCAGCTGCTCAGCTACTGTAAGTCATTCCTAAAAGAGCGCTTAGAGAAGGAGAGGGGACGTCCACATCAGCTGTGAGCAAACTGGCAACTCCACTGCTGTCATAGTAGCTGTGATAGGAAAGCTTAAATAAATCTGTTATTTAAGTGGGCTGGATGCATCTGCTGGAGGGAATGTGGATTTACATTGGTCTAATTATCCCATGCCTTGGAAAGGCAGAGGAAACAGCTGAAGATGGTATGACTTCTCTTATTGGTACACTTTTTCTTCTGTTTGGATTTTTTTTTGTGGTTTTTTTTTGTGTTGTTTTCTTTTTTATTGGAAGCTACAACTTTCACAGCTTGCTTGTCAGAACAGACTCTGTGAAACCTCCTATATAGGCTGCTGGCAAAGTCAGCTCTGTAAATTTCTTAAAAGATGACTTGGCTGACATGGTGGGAGCTGTCAGGAGTGTCCCCTGTGATCCCTTTCCCACAGCAGCGCTGTGGTGCTGGTGGTGCCCACCTGCTGCACGGGAGCCCTCCACAAGTACCGATGCAGTGTCCTGAGGGGTTCCAGTGGTTCGTGTCCTTGTGCAGTGCTTGCAGAGCCTGCCGTCCAGCCGTGCCGGTTGCCTGTGGGGCCAAGATGACGTTCCTTCAGTAAACTCTATTTTCTTGGGCTTTTTGAAGGGGTTAGGCCAAAGTCTTCCAACTTTAAAAATCTGTTACCCTAGGGATTTGGTGGACTGTTTTTGGATGTGTTACGTGAGTCTCACTTGCTTATGTTTCTTAGTGGAGATTTACAGCTGTGAGTCTGCCCTCTGCAAGAAGTGATGCAGACTGTTGGCCCAAATTTCTTTTGAAGTTGCGATGGGGGGGAAGCAAAAAAATCCTAGGGGCCACAATTCCACCTGAGTCTTTAGCCCATGTGTGTAATGCAGTACTTTTGGTTTTATTGAGTGGATAAATACACTAAGTTTTGTTGACTTACAGTTAAATCATTTTAAAATCAATCTGGAGTAAGGTGCAGGTTACAGAAGATTTTTCTTAAAATTTAAGAGTGAAATGTAAGATCAGACTCCTTTAGTGAAGTCCAAGAGATTTAGTTTATAACACAGGGAATATTCCATAGATTGTTCTGTACAAAATGCTATTCAGAGATTTTGTCAGATACCAACAAGCTTAGAAAACTATTTTAAAAATGCTGTTACCCAAAATACAAATTTCTAATAGAAGTAGGAACTTCAGTTTTTATTTCTTATAATTAATTTTGTTCTGCAGTTTTTATTGGCCGAAGAGGATCACAGTCCATCTTTTAAAAATGTTTGCTGGAAATTTAAAAATAGACCTTCAGTTGCACTCTGCGTGAGCCTAGTACAAAGGACAAGTTTTCAATAGCTAAATGATCTTTCCCTTGTAGTGAAGCAACCTCGTGATGTTGCATAGTACTGTATCACCCAAATATGGTTTTCAATTGCCTGATACACTTAATATATTTACATTATTTTGCTGTGTTTTGCCATTGACTGATTTGTATCTTGTTCTTTGATGCTTTCCTACTAAGATGCAAAATGTCATTCTCATGCAGCTTTGCTTGTTTTTTTTCTCTCCCCATTATTTTCCACTTACGTTTACAAATTCCCTGCATATTCTTTTCAGTCGTCATAGCTCAGTTTACTTCAGATGAGGGGGGCAATATTATTGCCATAGTTGCCATTGCTTTTGAACAATAAATCCACTTATGTGAAGAGTCATACATAAAATTACGATCTTACTGTTGTAACCTGTGTATACTAATGTTGCAAATCATTGAGTTCTGTGTTTTAGTCAGTTTGAAAAATGTGTATTAAATAAGTGAGATTCATCCAGGTTTATTTTAGCTTCTTAGGAAGCGGAGCACCTGACTATGAGTTCTGGGGCTCTCTAGGAGTCACAGATTTATCTTATTATCTTATAAATCTATGAGAGCTTGCTTTTTAAGGAAATGTTTTATGGAAAAGGACCCAAATATAGTAGTATTAATAGTTTAGTAGGTGGTGTGAATTTAAATATTCACTGATTAATAATGTTACTTGCATGTGGGTTGCTGTTTTGAAAAAAATATTCTTTGTTGACCTATCCTATTAGTTTTATTGCTTTGTGTTGTGTTTAATTATGTTAAATTGTATCTGTCATGTGCCCAGTTCTGTTCCATTATAGCCCTGTGACAAAGCTTGTGTAGGCTTCACAGGAATTGGGTCTGGGCTAAGATGGAGTAACGAAGAAACAAAATTCAAATGTAAACCCAAGAGTGTCTGTGAGACTTTGAAATAAGTTTAAAACCTTACACTGAATAAAGAGCACAAGATGGGGGAGTGAGGCACTTCTGATAAAAGATCTCTTCGGTTTGTTTTGGAAGAGCTTGATTGAAGTCAGTCATGTATACCTCATTAAAATTGCTGTTTATAAGTTGTTTGAATTCAGTTTCCCTGATTTTTGTTTTGTTTCACACATGTACAATTGCATATGTAGGTTTAGTATATTATCCTCTATCGGACTTAAAAGCAGCCATCTGACTTTCTGTAGGCTAAACAGTGCTATCCTTTGGTAAGTGGCCAAGCAAGATAGCTAATGGTTGTGCTCACTGTGCTTCCTCTGCTTTTCTCCTCTATTTCCTTTATTTTAGTGTGGCATGGTACCAGCAGGAGAATTAATGTTAAAACTTGCCCATTTTCAACTGTCATTTCTGTAAGACTTGGAGTCTTATCAGGGATCTGATAAGCAAAGAGATTTTGTGGGAATGCCTTTTCATATTAGATTAAAAGAACTACATATGTTTATTGCAGCATTGTTGTATTAAAATGGTTGCTCTTGATTACAGTTGTTTATAAAAGCATCTCTGGCTTTCTGTATCACATGCATATCTTCTCAGTCTTTGGTCTCTGGTTTTTTCCTCCTTCTTAATCTAAGGTCTGATCAGCATAACTTCTTAGTGTTATAACTGTCTGCAAGAATTTATGATTTGGAATCACTGTGATACTACTAGGAGCAGGCTCTGACCCATTGGAATTCCCTGTCCTTGCTGGGGAAGCTTGTGGGGCTGACCAGTCATTGCAAGATGAAGATGGATAGCCTTTTGATTATAGGCAAGGTTCTGAAAATACACAAACTGGCATAGGCATTAGAAAAAGGAGCAACATACACCTCTAAAACATACATTGTTTTTAGATTCTTACTGTATTTTGCAGTGTTAAATCTCTTGTTTGACATCTAAGATGGAAGTTTTGCATGGCTGGGGAAGAAGGGAGGGAGAGGAATGCATTTACCCTTTGAACATAACTCCTTTTGTGAGTTGGAACTGGCTTGGAACTCTTCCATTTCTATTTAGTCTATTCTCTGTGCAATCCTGATTGCATAGTGACTAGTACTGATCCGTAAAAGTATTTATGGGTCACTGTAAGTATTTATTAGTAAGAAGGTTTTCAGGCTTTTTTTTCTAGCATATTTAAATAAGAAATGGTAAAGAGTTTGTCACTTTCTCGGTTTTGATTAAGTTCAAATTGTAATGCTAGAGAGGACTGCAGTGTGCTTGATTGGCAGTGGGCTGTTCAAGACATTCTGATCAAGTAAAAAAATCATTGAATGTTTTGTATGTTCTTTGCTGTATTCCTCAGGCTTTTCTCTGAAACTGTGGGCAGTTGTTCTTTTCATGCTCAAGTGGTGCTGGTGGGAAATACTACAACCCCTAGATATTCATCACTGATTCCTTACATATATATATATACCTTTTTGTATTACTGATTCCTTATATATTCCAGATTTCACTGTGTTCATCGGTTTATTTCTCATTGGCAGATTTTCATCTGAAGCAATTTAGGAAATATTCACAAACTGTAGGGACCTGTCAGATTCATGGGAAGTAGAAAGTGATGTCTAGCAGAGAAGTGTTCATGACCACTGAGAGGAACTATCTTTCTCCAGTGTTGCAGATTGCTGAAGAAGAGGGCCGATGGCTGGGATCCTAAGTTGAAATTTGGTGTATACTACTTCTCTTTTGAAATATGATTCAGTAAAATGTACGATTGGCAAAGTTTTTGTATTATTAATTTATATACTTAAAATTAGCCAGTCAGTAAGTACTTTGCTGGTCTAAGATAAGTAGCCAAATAGTAACATTTAGCTTGTTCTGCAAATGTATTTGCAGGAAGGAACATGAAAATGGAGACAAATAATGCATTAACTATGCAGAGGATGGTAGGTGTGTCAAGGAAAACAATGTACAATGGTATTTTGAAAAGCCAGTATTTTTAACAAAGAACAGTCTAAGAAGAGTCAGCATCGGGAGTGCTTTTTGGCAGTGGGCTAGCTGCTTTTGGTGGTATGGCTGGAAGAAAAGTGTCTTTGAGAACCAAGATTCTTTGGTTGTTTTCATGGGTCTGATAGTAGGTTTTGAAAATTGCTCTTGTTGCATTCCTGTTTACAGTTACCTGAAGCTTTCAAAATTATCATGGGGTGCTGAGATTTTATTTATACATTCAACTTCCCTTTCACAGAGTTAAAAATAATGATACAGTTGCAAAGACAGAAGGTAGTTTGTCTACATTCTTTGTTGTCTTTTTTCCTAACTGTTTTGGTAGTAAGTGTTACATGTTTTGTTTCAGTTATTCTGTAGTTGTAAAACATCATAGTAACATTTCACAAACAAGGAAGTAGAAATATGGTTGTGAATTAATATTTTTCCTTTACATGACCTTGAGTTAAGAGCAATTGTGTTTTCTCTAGAATGCTGTACATGAAAAACTAATGGATGGAGACTCTTAACAAATAGTTAAATAAACGTAGAGGTTAGTTACCTGGAGATAATGCTTAAGGTTTCTTGATGATAATAATGCAAGAGAAGAGATGCTATTTTAAATGGTGTCAGCATGTTCTATAGCAAATCTCTATTTGAAGAGAACATATTTCAGTTGGTCTATAGTTTACACACGTCAACTTACTAGTTGAAAAAAAAACCAAACCAGTTTTCATAGGCTTACACCTCAGAGATCTTAGTTTGTTGGCTGGCTGAACCGCAGCAATTCAAGTTCCTGTTCTTGGTTCTGCTTGGTATCAGTTGGCCACTTTTTACAATAACCTAGGTCTTGGTGACTAAAAGAGAGAAGTGTCTGTAGTTTCTTCCTAGAAAGCCTGTGGAAACATATGGAGAAACAGCTCCGGGCATAGCTTGTGGACAGCTTTCACAAATAAAAGTCTGCGTACTTTGCCTGCATAGTTCCTGCAGTATTTACAGCTACTCTGATTTGTTAGAGCGCTTGTGTGGAAAACATTGCCCTTACAAAAACATAAAGTTTTATCTTAATTGCCCAAGTTGGCAGAATAAAATACTTAACTTCTAGCCTCTTTATACATTGTATTTGGGCAACATTAACTTCACTTTAAAGAAAATAGGTAAGAATTTAGAGGTTTAGTACTGCATAAATAACCTAAAATTAAACTTGGTCTGTTTCTGTCCCTGGATGCATTCAGACATTTTTTGGACTACATTCATGTGTTGATTGTACATCTAAAACCTCTGGCAAACTGTTGATACTTTTGTAATGTTTTTCTACTTCTCAGGTAAATATTGAGATGCTATATCAAAATTCAGATTATTCTGGGTTCTTTTTGGTTCTTAATTTCAGATTAAAGAACAAAATATTGTCTTCAGGCCAATACAGGTATCCACAGTGGAATAAGTTTTAAAAACTAAATGCTTTGGATACTTTAATTGCTAGGGGACACAGAAATCTAACAAAATGGAAGAGAGTTGTGTTTCTTTAGAAGAAAACAAAAACCAAGCAAATCAATAAATAAAAAAACCCCTACATACATGTATAGCAAATTGTTGTTCAGATTCTAGAAAACCTTACTCTTGCATTAATGAATAGGTACTGTCCTGCTGATTTGTCCCCAGTATAGAAGTTCAAGTTATGTTAATTGTGTGAAAGAATGAGTATTTTTTAAATGCTATTTTTGGACCTCTGTTTGCTTGGAAACCTGTAATACTGAATTTGAAAGTTGCTAAAATTAGTCTTTAAGGAGAGAACCTGAAGAGAAAAAAGTGAACCAGTATGTAGTCATGAGGAATTTTTGTCTAAAAAAAAGTGTATTTTTTTAAGTTATTTCACTTAATACAGACAGTACAAAGCTCTTGAATCTTAACAACCAAGCTCTTTCTAATAGGTACTGAATCGGTTGCTAAATACTTGTCTCTGTGATCCCCATCCATGTTTTCCCCTAATGTAACTTCATGTTTTTAATTCTTACTTTAAAACTGATAATGTCGCTGTATAGCTGCACGGTGGAAAAAAGAAGAAACCTGTTTCTCATACAACTTACTGTGTCTACATAGAATCAGGCAGAAGCTTTATTACGTTTTTTTTTCTTTCCAGTGCATATCTTAGGACCTTGTGGAATAATTAGCTCCAGGGTTTAAAGGATACTATCTATTTGAATTTTATTTATTTGATTTTTTTACATCAGTTTTCTCTTTTAAAAACCTAGAGGCTGTTAAAATGCTTGAACTAGCAGGCAGAGTTGGTTTGTTTGAATTGCCAGTGTGCCTTTCATGCCTCATGCTGCCCTCTTCTCCCAAACTCTTTTTGTGATGGTGGGATACTTGATTTGACTTACAAGATCAGAGGCCCTTTCTGCAGAAATTCCATTCCTCGTTGTTTAGGCTGTTCTCCCATTGTTTCAGTTCTGTTTTCATGGCTGCTGTTCCCTCTTCCAACACTTTGTGAAGGCAATGGATGTGAATGTATTTCAGCTGAAACAAAATGGTGATGCTGCGATACTGTCTGTAGGACTGCATAAAGTACTGTTAATAAGCAGTGACATAATTAGTAATGCAAAGATCACTGTGACAACATCAAGTAAATTTGGAGATAGATATTTTCTCCTTGTTAATCCTTCTAACAACTGAAGGTGTTACTTAATATAATGGACATATTTTCAGCTAGAGGTGTGATTATGTTCAAATTAAATCTATTCATTTGTTTGTGTGACCTTCATATAAAAGGTAATCCTTATTTGGTTTGTTAAGTTGGGTAACAGAAGGTCTGTTGTGGGGGAGTAATAAGAAAGGAAGAAAAATAAGCACATAGGAAACACCTGCAGTTTTTTGTTTTGGGGGGGTGTTGTTCCCAAAAAAAAGTTTAAGATATTTTTATTTACAGCTAGTGTTCTGTTGTTTGTAGCCAGAGTAATAAATTAGATACTTTGATGTGTGCAGAGGAGTATGGAATCTTTGTGCCTTATGAGAGTTGGTCGTAAATCATGTCAGTTAGGAAGATTGTTCAGGATCTAAGTGTTAAAGCTGGAGCGGAGGAGTGGAAATGCATTGAATCCACAGTTAAACAAAGTGAAACCTTCTCAGATTTATTGACTTTTTGTTCTTGATCATGGTCTGTTTGAAGTAAACATGTTTACATCCAGTACCTCGTGCACCTAGATAAACAGTACTGAGTTCAACGTGGAGTACAGCTTCAACAGTTGTTAATAGCGTTCAGGATTTAATAGGAATGTATCACATGAGGATTTCGCACATTTCATTGCTTGTTGCTACCTTGAGATAACAATAAAATCCGGTTAGCATACTGTATGTTTTTACATATGACATTTTTTATATTTCTTATATTTTTAAAGTCTGCACATGATGTGCATGTAAAGAAAGGGACACATACTGAAAATACTCCCCCCCCCCCCCCAAGTATTTTTCAAATCAAAGACAGTGAAACAGTTTTAAATACAGGTTTGCACACACATATGCCCTAACAGATG
Source organism: Microhierax caerulescens (assembly GCA_035590215.1). Classification (NCBI taxonomy): domain Eukaryota; kingdom Metazoa; phylum Chordata; class Aves; order Falconiformes; family Falconidae; genus Microhierax; species Microhierax caerulescens. Next base: position 18,866,126 of record JAVJGJ010000032.1, read on the forward strand.
CCAGACTCCTTTGCTTGTACTTGCCTGCAGAGATGATGAGAAGAGGCAGCCTGCAACAGATTTTAGTCATGTTGTTGGCTGGTGAAGTAGCCAAGGTTGAGGTCCTGTTCCTTTCTGCCAATGTCCTGGCAAGGCAACTGCCACCACTGATCTCAGGGATGGTGGTGTGTTAAGCTGCTGCAGGAGGAGCAACCAGAATAGTTTAACAGCCTTGAAATATTTCTTTCTTTAAGCTGCTAGGTTTTGCTGCAGGTACAAACTGAGTTACAGTGATTACCGTAATTGTGTAATGGTTTGTCTTGATACAGTTTAAGAGATTGATTCCCATAGTTATTGCTAAATCCTAGATAAAATGAATATTTAAGAACACAGGTGGTAGACTCAGTGTGAAGGTGTGTAGCTGATCTTAGAGGCTGGTATAGCAATAAACAGAAAATTGCTACATTAGGTTAGATTGTTGGGTTTTGTTACTCAGTTGTGTTATCTGCATTCGCTCCTCCTTTCACTTTTTGAGAATTGATCCTGTTTAGTTTTATTGACAGGTAAGAGACTATATCTAAGTGGGATCCAGGAAAAATCAAAACTGCCTGCTCTTAATTTAGGGTGCTGTTACAGGTTATGGAAAAAGTATTGTATATTTTGACATTCTTCTGGCAAACTCTTTGCATGATTCAGGAATGAAGCCAAATGCCTTCAAAACATGAGAGATGCACATATAAGTGCCTTCAGGGTATGCAGAAGTTCAGGGATAGGTCACTAGTGGTGACTTGGCATGATACCTTGCATGTGTATGTGAAAGGAGTGTTTTTGACATGTTATCAGCGAGTTTCTTGCCAATTTTCTTTGAGTATTAGGAGATTTAAATAAATAAATAAAACTATTAAAAAAAAAAAAAAAGAAACAGTGGAATGTTAACCCCTCTCAGATTTGGGAAGCCATTTGTCTGTGTGAAATACCTTGTGTTCCCGTATGTTTTCCTATAAAGCAAATACTTTATTGTTCTTCAACTTTGTGATGCTTTTGTTCCTTAGTAGTGACTTTGCAGGAGTGCTCTTATGGGGATTTCCACTAAGGTGTCAGTTGCTGTGACTACGCTGCACCCTGTGTAGCAATCTGTAGTATGAGAAGTTTGCATTAATGTACAGCAGGGGCCTAGTATAGTGCAGGTTGGTGGCTGGGTTGCCCTGCGGGCAAGTAGTAGCTGTGGCTGTGCATTTGCCTTAGGCACAGAAAGTTGCAGAACTGGGTCCCCTGTGTCCTGGGCAAGTTCCTCAGGCACTGGGCACACCTGTGTGTTTGCTCAGCAGAGGAGGAGGACAAAGTTATTGCCTCCTGATTTAGGATCCTCAAAGTGTAACACAGAACTGAATGTGAGGGTCCCAGTTAGGCTTCTGTGTGGGGTAGCCCTTGGCTTCTGAGGTTCTTACCGAGAACAATTTGGGGCATGAGGAGAGGTGAACATCAGACTCACCTGTAGTTTTGAGAATTGCAGTTTTGCCTTATATGCATTCAGTATAAATGCTGAGGTGGCAGTCTCAGCTGAGGACCCAGACTTTTGGCATCTGAGACAATTTTGCCTATTACATGAAATTATTTTCTTCTTTCTAAATATAGAGCTGTCATTTCTATTTCCATAATGAATTTGATAAGATAACAGTGTGGAACAAAGTTTGATATGTAAAATACAGTATCTCCATATAAATATGTCCATGTGTTACAAGTCTTTACTGTCATTTTTTGCAGGACAGCAAAGTTAAAGTCAGGTTATCTAAAAAATGTTATCAACTCCATTTTTTGTTACTAGGAACCCCCCCCCAAAATTCCACTCTAATTCATTGCATTGTGCTTGGGGAAAAAAAAAACCTCTGAAGCATGGAAAGTACCCTTGCACAAGTTAGAGGAAACCCTGGCATTTTACCCATTTTTCCATGCTTCCTGTTAAGGATGTCAGATTCCTTGGAATTTGTAAAAGGTCATGAACAAAATCAAGAACATTCCTGAATATACACTTATAGCTAATAAAAAACTAGGCATTCATTACAGTATCAGTGTTGCTTGTGTTTGGAAAGGACATCTACGTGTGAGAATCTCTTGGTTAAGAAAACATGGTTTAGCAGAAATAAAGAAAATGTTGCAAACAAATCACATCCCAGGTTTGTTTACTGTGCAGTAGTATTAAAATGTTTTTGTTTAAAAAAAAAATGCAACTTTTTTATTAAGAGCTAAGGTGGCTTCCTTTTTGCACCCTAGCAATAAAGAATTAAAACTTTCTTTTTGCACCCTAGCAATACAGAATTAAAACTCTTCCATATGGAAGAGCCTCCAGTTGTGACTGCTCTGCTTTTGCATTCTATTGCGAAGGACAAGCCAGTCTTTGAAAAGGAAATGCAAAGATGATGCTTCAAAAAATCATTCCCTACAAGGGATGACATGGGGAGTTGGAGGATAGTACATTTTGTCATACTGCAAGGATGAAAATTCCCACAAAAGCCCGTCATTCAGGGGCAGCATAGCTCTCTACTTTCTCTAAACAAGGTCTGTCTATTTCAGGCATACCATGGCCTAACATGACTAAAACATCAGAACTGTTACGCTATTTCAATTAAGTCTATTTACTGTCTTGTGTTCAAAACCCAATTAATTCAGTTGCTGGTTCAAGATGGAAATTACTTTCTGTTTTTCTTTGATGTGAACTAAAGTAAACTACTACTTTGAGATTGATTTAATTTTGCTTGAGATATTTGAAACCTTAGAATGCCTTTTAATTTCACTTCATTTTTTAAATATGTAGGCATGATGCTGCAGGGCTTGTTTGGGAGAACTCAAAAGTGGTCCACCCATTTTGGCCAGGGAGAATCTCAGCTACATGCGATTTTGTAAGCTGAAAATATGTAAGAAGCAATTCAGGAAAAGGATGAGAGGGTAGGAGGAGGGAAGTAGGAGAAGGAGAAGGAAGTTCTCTGGGTCATCACAATCAGATATCAGAGCATATCTTCTGCCGTACTGCATTTGACATCCTCTAAGTCATTTGGCCATTCATTTCTAAACCCTGGGGTAGCTTTCTCAGTTGTCTGGGACTGCAAGTTGCTGAGTTGTACCTGCCTTCCAAAAATTAACACATGCAAGAATTCCTGGCTTTGAAAGGCTTAGCCTAACCTAAGAACAAAAAAATAAAAATAAAAATTGTATTCACTGCAGATCAGTAAAAATGCTACTGAAGTAGTATATAGCTGATTAATGTGTTAATGTAGCTGAATAGTTAATTCTATGTATATTCATAAACCTACAGCCAGTTAAAACCATAATAACATTAAAAGAGAAAAGGTTCTTTTTGTCCTGTTTTATATGCAGTCTTGAGTCTTATCAGTTAATTTTTAATAAATAAAAAGTATTTATTTTTGAGGTACTAATTACAAATAATAGAAAAATATTTTCCAATGTGTCTTATTTCCTGCCTTTAAATATGTTCTATTTATGTAGATACATATATATCAGCAGGATTATATAATACATATAATACAGTGGGAGTTATGGCCTAAAATTCCAGTAGACACCATGTTGTGTTCTTATGGAAACATCTGATTAAGAACATGTCGATCAACATTTCAGTTAAGTGAAACTCAGAATACTTATTGTACAGCAGTCATATTCAAATGTAAGAGAAACATAAAGAAAGATGGAACAAGACCATATACTTCCTGGAATAACTGCATCTTTTCTTTTTCTTAGGTCTTTTTTTTTTAAAAAAAAACAAAACAACTGTATGCATTTCTGAAGCCTCCAGCATGGCTCTAGTATGACTTATGTTTCTAGGCAAATACTCTTGCTACTGAGAAGAAAAACTGTCTATTTGATTTCTAAGAAATGTGTTCTAGTTTTCATTGCATTATCCTTTGTTTTGTTTTAGCCACAGCAGTGGATTGCAGCTGGATAACAAAAAATAGGTATTTCTTCTTTTTCTAGGTGTGGGCACTCTCCTGTGTACCGTTTACGTGAGATGTCGGGTCGGGCCCTTGTTCCATTTATTATGGTAAATGAAGTACCACATACAGTGCTGTCCTTGTTGGAGGGGCTTCCAGAGTCTACCAGTCCTTGCCTACGACAGAATACTATTCATGGAACACTTCTGCAAGTAAGTTCTTGGGGGTGGTTTGTTGTTTTGTTTGTTTTAGGTTTTGTTGGACTTTTTTGGTCATACTTCACAGCCAGGTAACATGCAGTGAGTTGTGCTGAATGTTCACACATTGTCAAACATTTATGAGGACTGCTTTTGAATCAATTCTATCAGATGATAAATGTGGAATGCACATTTCAACCATCATTAAACAGCTGTAGGCTGTAAATACCAGCGTTTAGCTTTCATATAATGCTTCATCTCTGGAAACTGAAATGCTTTGAGAGCAAATACATTTATCTAAACATATCTACAGAGAGATCTTTGTGACTAGCCCAAAATCACAGAGCAAATGTGAGACAAAGCTGAACTCCAAGCACTGATTGTATTGCAGATACTGAGACTTGCTACTTACCTACATATTTATATATTACTTCATTTGCTTTTCCTGCTATACCAGCAGCTTCCTGTCAGTTTGCTGTACAAGTTGTGATAAGCTTTATACTGTATTCTGAAAACACTCTGGAGTAACTTGCTGTCGGTTTGGAATCAGAAATTTCTTCATTCCCCATATATCGTTCCTTTGGTTTATGGCAGTCGGCTCACTGTGTTTGATTTTTAAGCTATCATGGTAATAAGTTACTCATTTTTATTGCCTGTTTTTCATGAGCAGCCTTTCAACAAAGCCATATTGTACGTGATCAGCTCTGTTAGTTTGCCGTAGTTGGCAAGCTATCTAGGTACACGTTGCCACTGTAAACTCTGTGGTGGGGGTTGTATGGTTTTGTTTGGGTTTGTTAGTGTATCTTTTCCAGCATATTATTTCCCTTGAAAATCATGACCTTACAGGAGACCTGGGACAAGGAAATGAATGAAGTCCCTCTAGAGCTGTAACCGTCCACTTTACCTGTAAAGGGTTTCAGCCAATTGAATCTGGATTTGGTTGCTCATTGTTACGGTGAAGGTTGTCACAGGCTGTGGGATGATCTGCTCTGAAAAGCAGCTCATGCACCTGTCTTAGACCTGTGAGCTGTTGCATCTGCATGGGAAGGAGGAGATTGCCAGTGTGTCACAAAACTCCTGAAATGTTAGGAAGAGAGAGTTATTCCGACAAAGAGAATTAAGTACTTTCTCGGTCCAAAGCTATAACTCTGGTTGTGAGGGTATGAACTGGCTGTAGTGTTAGAAAGCCACTGCCTTCTTTTTAGTGATCTGGAAAAAATAATAATGGTGAGTTGTTCTGAATTCTTTGTCTTTAATTTGGAGGTGTTAAAACAATCTTATGCATAGGTGTAGGGAGTTTTCTTTTCCATACCTGTAAGGCAGGAGATATTCTCAGGGCTTTAATGTAATTTTTGATCCAATTTGGCCAGCTACTAGGAACTACTACTGCAATTGGTACTGTAGCAGGGAGAGACCAGTTCTGTTCAGGGAATGACATTCTTAAAAAAAAAAAAAAAAAAGATATTATGTGAAGTCTTCATTTAACACTTAATCAGATTTAGCGTATGACTGAAACTCTGAGCTATCTGTTGCTAGTTAAAAATAACAAAACATTCAGAACAAATACTGTGGATTGATAAAGATGTGCAAGAAGGGAGGTGGTGGTGTTTGTTGTACCTCTAAACCACTAATGCCAGGCAGTTCAACACAAAGTTAGCATGCACCTCCTGTAAATAGTGCAAAGAGCAAAGTACTGTGACTTTCAGGGGTTGTTGGATTCATGGTTTCAGTTTCCTTTTTATCAATGTAATATGGGACTGGCAAAGCTGCTGCTAAAGCTTATTGAACTGCAGAAAATTATGTTATGAGACTGTTAAAGCGCTATCTCTCTGAAAGCTTACCTGAAGAGACAGTGATCTGGCAGTTTTTGAAACTGTTTGCACTGCATTTCCATGAGACAGTAGAGAATTTAACTTCCTCTTTCTTATAAAATCAAACCAAAAATCCCTATTAAAAAGTCTGTAAAAAAATCAATAAAATTTAGATTTTGCCAGCAATAAAAGACCAGTATCTTATGAAAATGGAATTTAATAATTCCATTTCTTTTGTTCAATCACATTAGTCAGTTGCTGGCTAAGTTCATTGCCTGATTGTTTTATTTCAGTGTTCATATGTTGTCAAGCCTTGAACAGGAAAGTTGGAATTACTCAAGACTTAAAGCTTATGTGGCAGTGCCAGACTCAGGAATCTTGATGGTATATTTCAGTTATGTAATCACTTCATCTGTTGCAAGCCAAATGTTGATTTATAGAAAGAGCTTTCAGAAAGAGTTCAGCATGGAGTGTTTGTCCAAATGTGGCCTGGTTTTCCAAACGCTGAGATTGACAAGGAGTGTTTTTTGACAGTGGTTACAAATGTGCTGTGTTTAACTTCAGACCTTTGCATTATGTGAAACATGGCTTTTCCTCCCGAGTGTGGTAACTGTGGCTCAATTTACATAGGAATCTGAATGTGCATGAAGATAAAATAATCTTACGGTTTACATGTTTTATAGAAGAATTCTTTGCAAGAATTATCTAGAGGGAATACTGCTGTTCTGTACTTGTACAGAACTGATGATACTCTTCAAGGGGTAGTTCTGCATCATAAGTAAATGCATTGACTTGAATAAGACAAAGAAAAATCTTTTCTATGACTTAGTGCTTGCTTTACGACTGCAGTTTCTACTTGCTCCATTATCCAAACTGGCATGGGGATGGTGGTGGGAGAGAGTCAAGTTTGTAGTCCACAAGAAAATGCAAAAGTCTTCTAAGGGCCTTTTGAATGATGAAATATTTCTGGCTTCTTTTGTTTTAAGATCTAGCTCTTTTAGCTGATCAGATGAAGGAAAGAGCTTGTCCAGAGCTTTATGTAGACACTTCTGGAAGTGTATCCAAATTTATAACTAGGGAAGCCTTTATGTTTATGAAACTCTTCATTTTTGGGAGTTGATAAGGAACTTATTCTTTATACTGAACAAAGTCCAAGAAGGTGACTTTCTGGGTATACTAGGGAAATAAAGTTTGGTCCTGGGTTATTCCTGACCATGGGCCTTACTAGTGAAGACTGAGATGAAGACAATATTCAGTACCTCAGCCTTACCTCAGCCCGATTAATCTCCAGGTGGGCTCTTGCTTCCTTGAATGCATCTCTGCATGCTTGGACACTGTTTTCCTCCCAGGTTACTTGTCCCTGCTTCTACCTTCTGTATACTCCCTTTCTATGTTTGAGTTTTTCCATGAGCTCCTTGTTCATCCATACAGACCTCCTGGCATGTTTGCTGTACTTGTAGCTTGTTGGGATGGACTGCTTTTGAGCTTGGAGGAAGTGGTCATTGAATATCAACCAGCTTTCTTGGACCCTGCTCCCTCCCGTGCCTTATCCTGCAGGACTCTACCAGACGGATCTAGGAAACGGCCAGAATCTGCTCTCATGAAGTCTAGGGTTGTGATCTTGCTTTTTGCCCTGCTCCCTCCTCTCAGGATCCTGAGCTCCGCCATCTCATTGTCACTGCAGCCAAAGCTGCCTTTGACCTTCACACCCTCAATGAGTCACTCCTTTTCGTAAGTGTGAGGTCCAGCAGAGCACCTTTCCTTGTCTCTTCTATTGCTTTTGTTCAGTACTTGTCACCAGTGCCCTCCAGGAACCCTCTGGATTGCTTATGCTGGGCTGCGTTGGTCCTCCAGCAGATACCAGGGTGGTTGAATCTGTCCCCTGTGAGGACCAGGGCCTGAAAAACACAAGGCTCCTTGTAGCTGTCTGTTGAAGGGCTCATCCTCTTCTTCCTGGTTTGGTGGCCTATAGCAGACACCCACTACGTTGTCACCCATACTGGTCTGCTCTTTAGTTCTTACCTATAAGCTCCCAGCTGGCTTATCATCCACCCCAGGCAGAGCTCCATGCATTCCAGCTGTTCTCTCACATTGAGGGCAACTCCATCTTGTCGTCTTCCCCACCTGTCTTTCCTAAAGAGCCTATATCCCTCCATTGCAGCAGTCCAAACATGTCAGCTATCCTATCTTGTCTCCGTGATCCCAACAAGATCACAGCCCTGCATCTGCACCCAGACTCAGTTCCTCTAATTCTTGAACCTCTTTGGGTGCTTTATAGTAAAAAGAAGTTACAGGGACCCCAAGCATGATTTGCCCAGAAAACAAGGCAGCACCTTTAATTCATCTGGTTGTAGATTATTTATGATGATGATTAGATTATGATGATTAAAAGGAACTCCCAAATGCATTAACTTCCAGATTGGCTTGCCAAGGAAAGCAGATGTTGGACTTCAGCTTTTGGTTTTATCTTGTGTGAATCAGTTAACATGATTGATGCTGGATTTCAAAGGCTGTGTGATGTGCATAGACCTATAGAATCTAGTTGTTGTTAGTATGGTAGAATAGCAGCGGTATGGCTAGAGCTTTCAGTCACAGGGTTTATTTCTTTTTCAAATGAAAGAATCTGCACATCAATTGGGTCATTATCTTGTATGTTATCAGTTTGATCTTCCTCACTGTTCACTTTGGTCAGCCTACAATTTTGTATTTTTTAAAACATATGCAATCAGGTAAGTGAGAGTTACCAAAAGAGGTGTTGTTCTCATTTAACTTTTCTGTGCCTTGTTTTGGACACTTCTGCAATGTTGGAAACGCTAACCTGCTTCCTAGAGGTCTTCTGTGGATTTATAACTAAACACCGACTACAGAACAGTATAAAAACTTTGCTTCCCTTATCTGTCCCGTTCACTCTGCATCCCTTCTTTTTGGAGAGCATTTTGCTTTCCCTTTGGCATCTCTTGGGCACAGATTAGGAGAAAGGAGGTTTACAATGACTTCTCCCTCATTGTTTGCTGCTTGTATATGAAGAGAGGGAGCTACATGATTTTTAAGTGGGCATGCAGAAATTCCTAGCTGCACCTAATATTGAGGAGTAATTTCTGGCTGGAAGCTGCTTTGTTTGTGAGGATCTTTCACATTTTTTGGTGGTAATTTGTACAAGCAATGAGACAACTGCATAAAATAAAATAAAAATAATGATTGCTGGCCGGTCATGTCCCTGCAGGTAGATCCTTCATGTCATGACTGGTTTTGCTCACTGCTGTAACTCAGTCACAGAAGTTCTGCCTGGTCTGCTGTGGTCCCTAGGAAGACTTCTCTACATTCTACCATCTTCTCAGCTGAGGTCTGGGTGGTAGCTTCTCCTCGCTGTGGTCTTCCCACTTACTGCTATTACTTTGACACTCCTACTGATTTGTCCTGAAATTTGTCCCTTGAGCATGTGGCAATGTTTCGCTTCGCAAGAGAAGAACAGTATCTCCTATCTGGGGAGTGCACATGACCTGTTCTTGAAAGAATACAAACTGTAACTGGCAAGAGACAGATGAAATAGAGAATTTGTTATGCTTTGATGCAGGGTTAGAGGTTCGGAAAGATAAAAATGGAAATACCCTTATTTAATGTTGATTGGAGTGTCATCAATCAGCAGCCATTTACTTTTACAAATTGTTTCTCTTAATGTTCAAATTTTCTCTACACTTTGAATTTTCCCACAAAATTCTGTAGTTTCAATTCATCAAATTGATGATATAGCAGTAGGCTAATTCAGAGAAGTGTTTTGGGGTTTTGTTGTTTTTTTTTTTCTTGGATTTTTATGCTCACTAATTCAAACTGTTCTGTTTGGCATATGAATGTGAAGTCTTGTGCAAGGAATGTTGCTTTGAGTTTTTGAAACTTTTTTTCTTTTTTGCATTTGAAACCAGGAGTGCTGTTACATCTCTCTCAAATCTAAAGAACAGACTGAGTCACATCAACTTAGTCAGTTGCATGTGACAAAAATTAGACTTAATAGAAGATAGAGGGCTTCATAACTTTTTACATTAATTAACATTATTTTAAAAGTTAAATTTCCCACTGACTTTAGTGGGACAAGAAATTAACAGTTATGATTTTTCAGGGAATGGCAGGATCCTGTAGAACTAGACTCATCTTTCTGAAAATACCATAAAAGAATCTAGAATCTTTATATTAAAAAATAATAATACAATTAAAAATCCAGCATGGTTGCATGGCAGATTTTTCTGCCATGTGGACAGGGCTTTTATGAAAGTGATCTACTGTTTCCCTTTCTTCTTTGTGGAGTTTATTGGATTATTGAATATGGCAAGGTTTGCACAATGGTAGAACTTCAAATTATCTGTATCTACTCTTTGGATATGCTGATGTTTTAAATATTAATGGAGAGCTGGGAAATGTGATTTAAAGGTGGAAGAATTGATTTAAAGGATGGTTAGAGACCTCATTAAAGCAGCAAGAAAACCAGGACAAGAATATAACCTGAAAAAAGCCATACCGAGTCAATGAGTCAATGGGCTGCTTTCAGCAAGGACTGATAGCACAAGCCTAGGAAAAAGAGTAAGGCTGACCAAGCAGCTGGAGAAAAATCTGCATGTGCTGTCTTAGCTTAGCATACTCCTGAGCCAGAAATGTATGGGTGTGACTTTGTCGGAGATAAAAATTAAGTACTTAGTTGTACTGGTGAAAAGAAGAAGTTTATGATGAAAACATCAATATGTTAGGAAGCTAATTATCTGGAAGAGTTGTGTTAAGAGCTTGCTGATGAAAGTGGAGCCTGCCTAATGGCTGTAGGTGCCTTTTTCTTTCTTTTGAGAAGAGAATTTTACCTTAAATTGCTACAAAGGAAGGTCAAGCCTCAGGTATTTGAGATTATGATCACTCTCATGTTTTATGAGTTTACTACTTGGGCACTTGCTCAGAGGAATAAAACAATTTAAATAAATATGAGCATTTGAAAATAAAGCAGAGAGGAATGATGCATGAAGAAGAGCTAGCAAGCAGTCATGGGACCTTCTTTATTACAGGACTGCGTAGGTAGTAAAAACCCACAGACTCCAGTGGCTAGGGTGTGAGAATATAATATAACAGGAGACAAATTAGGCAAATACATTTTGAAGGTCATTTTTGGATGTTGGTCTTTGTGGCTGATTGAAAGAGAGAGGTATACTACTCATTAGCTTGACCTAAAAATCCTTAATGTGAATTACCAGCAGCGGTGTCAGTGATGATTAATTTTTTTTCCCCTGTTTTGTTTTGAAGACAAAGGATCTCTAGGGTCTGAGGGAATGAATGGGGAAGTAGCATATTGTTTATTTGGCTTTATTCAGTAGCACAGAAACATTGACTATGGTGAATTACATTTTATTTGTCTTGGCAGGAAAGTTTGAAGTGTAGCAGTTCAACGTTGGCTTATTAAACCTCAATATAGTAAACAATGTTACATTATCTACAGATCAAAGAAATAAACCTGCTATAATTAAATGTTTTCCAATGAAACTTCCTTCCAGCTGTTTCTTTTCTAGGCTCAGTTTTTAGTGTTCCAGATAAGCCTTGCTTTTAAGATTAGCACAAAGAAAAAAGAAATACTGATGTCAAGTTGAAAACACATTCACTTATATGTAGCTGTAATAACAGAACAGTTGTCTCATTTCTTCATGTAGTAAATTCATATTAACTGTTACATAGGGGTGCACTGATAGAAGGAGGCAGTGAGCATTTGAGAACAAGATTTATATTTATGAATACAACAGAAATGCAGCTGAGTTCCAAGAATGGGAGGAGGCAGTCTCTGAAAGAAAGTCATTGATGAGATTTTGCCAGACATTTTCTTCTAGCTGCTTTTTGGTGATGTTGGTTTTTTAAAAAAAAAAAAAAACAAAAGAAACAACTCTTGTGGTACTGCTAACTGACCGGGCAGATCTGATAGTTGGACATCACTTTGAAGTTGCTTTAACTGCAATTAGTAATGCTCACAAATATTGTGTCTCTGACTTCCTAAGACATGTCACTAGTTTTCAAAAGGGCATAGATTTAGACAGCTCTTACAACTCTATTAGGTCTTTTTATTCAGTTTCTGCATCATTATTGAATTCCTTCCTACAGCAGCTAAGGGTATGCAGAGATGTTATTGTTGTACACCTTGTGTTCGCATCTTTGAAGTTTAAAAAAAAGTGTGGTTTTAGTAGAGAATAAGCAATATTCATCAATTAGTGAAAACAAGGCTACTGCTGTTTTTAATGGAGACGTGACTATAATAAGGGCTTATTCTGGGTTGTACTGGGGATGGTGTGACAGTTGCCCCCTCTATAAAGTGGAATGGATGACTTGCTGGATGCACTGCTTCCTTCTCTCCCACGCCCTAGATTTTGGAGCTTATTAATGTGGGGTAGGGCAAGCGGTTGCTGTGCAGACATTTTGGCCTCCCCATTCCAGTGCACGAGGTACTACTCCTTAATGAATAAAAGCTCCTGCAACCCATATTGCTAGCAGAGATTTTGAGGTGGCTGTGTGTGTGGCCATTTAAGGTACCCTGCCTGGTGTTCAGTTACAGCCATAAAGCTTCACTAGTGTTCAGCTAGCTTCTCTAGCTATGTCTTGGATAAACTATATACGGATGTGGTTATATACAACAACTTTTATTTGGTGTTAAGATTAAACTAAGGAAAGAGAAATCCTCCTGTAGGTATGGTTTTCACAATGGATAGATTATTTTATTTTTTAGATGATGGAGATACTAGAAACAAATACTGTTGGCACAGTTTTCTACTTTTTACTACTTAAATCTTCCTGAAGAGAGTTGAACTGTTTTAGGCACTGGCTGGTTAACTTGATTTAGACCTCCCAGAACAGCAGTTGAACTCTTGAGAAGTCTAAATTTTTTAAATGTTCAATTCTATCCGTATTTCTTGCACCTGTTTTGTGTTATGAATCTGTAAGTATCCCTCATGATTAGTCAGGAAAGCAATCCTATCACTGTCACAGGCAGAGGATGTTTTTACAGTTGGGAAGGGAAAAGTTGAAACTTGTAAAGGGTGCCGAAGATACAATATTCTCCTAGGTGGTGCAGTGGATTAATTTAGTACTCTACAGAGTTCATTTTCATCTCCAAAAACATGTTTTAAATCCCACCCGCATAGGATTTTCTTTTCCCTCTTCCTTTTTATCTAGAAACCATGTCTTTAAAACTTTCAGAGCCAAAAAAAAGATAATCCTGGATACACTTCCTGGATATACTTTTAAAAATACCCGTCTGTGACAAGTTCTGACTGCTTGAGGGTGTATGAAAAATATTTATGAACAGTGAGGGCTTTTTACAGTGCTCTGTGTTTTCAGAGGTTCAGGCTATAGTGAGAAATGTGGGAAGGTGCCTTCTTTGGTCTTTGGAAGCTTTTTCAGCCTGTTTACAAAGGAGAAGAATACCTTTCATGAAAGGAGGAGAAAGCTGGAAAAACTGGCATTTTGAAAGAATGGTGGATGGGAGAAGTGAATGGAAAGGGATGAGTTGGGTTTAAGTGGATAGCTACTTAGTTAAGACTTACCTATGCTGAAGGCCAGCATGCAAGTATCTCAAATAGTGGAACAAAAAAGCGAAAGGTGGAGAAGAGGAAAAACCTGGAAATCTAAGAAAATGAAACAAAGTAAACACAAAACAATAAGACACTTTTCCAAGGTGTTAAAATCAATTTCAGAGCGTTCATGAGCTTAAAACATGTTACTTCACTTTTTGTTTCTGTTTGTGTCATAGGCATTTCTTCCAGTAGTGTTTTTTTACCACTGTTCTTCCTTGGTTTTCTTAATTTCATTATTTTAGAATATCTGCATTTCTGAAGTAGTTACTGCTAAGGTACTACAGTTTTTTAGGAATGTTCTCCACATGGCTGTTTGGCTTAAAGTAGTTTTTTACTCAGGCTCTCAGCAACTCTGAATCTGAACTGATGGCATACTCTAGAAATGTGTCCCTCTGATTTTGTTCCTCTGATGCTGTTCATGGGCCAGAAGAGAATGGGAAATGGATATCCAGGCTGAGGAAGGATATAACTGATATAAAAAACCTATACAGGACAGAAAGTTTATGTGTGGGGAGGACTAACTAGAAGCTGTATTATACTTGTATTTAGAGCCGAAGGGGTATTTTTTGGAGGGGCAGGGGTGAAGTCTTACTATAAGGGTCTAACTGTGTTTTTCTGTGGTTGGTTTTTTGGTTGGTTTTTTTGGTCAGGGGTATGTGGGGAGTGATGCTGCACTGAAAGAGAATGTTTTCAACGGTCTAGTGTGACAGGCTCCTATTTCTGGGGCACTGCTGCTAAAACCTTGAATAAATAGTATGGATTCTGAGTTGGATCATCAAAAATGTGGCTTCCACTGGAGCTGTGGGCAGCTCTTACACTTGAAGTACCCTGCAAACTCTTTGTCAGATCCTGGGAACAGCCTAGGTGTAGTCTAACTGCAGAAGAGGGCAAGTGGGATGCAGAGAGGGTGATAGGGATGCTTCTAAATTTATGACCTTGACAGTTCATAAAAGGTGCCAGTCGTCTCTGGATCACCAGAGTCTGCTTGGTGTTGGGGAGTGTGGAAACCTCCCCCACAGCTTCACGCAAGTGAAGAATGAATGAGGCTTCTGAAGGCATGATAAGCAGCAGGTGCTTCTATTCTGTACTCCCTCATTCCTTCGCTGGCTTGCACCTCTGTTATCTCTCCCTGTTTCCCCTGGCATCCTCACTGTCAGCTCCCTCCTGCCAGCTCTTGTTTCAAGTGCTTACTCCTCCATATCTCTGTTTTGGACCACATCATCTCTTAAAGAGTAGCTGCTGTCTCTTAGTATGTTGTTGTTTATTGCAGTAGGCTTATTACCTTGCTGTCAGAAGTGCATGTCAAATGTATCTCTATATTCCTTTTATTCAAAAGTATACACTTCAGATTCAGTATGTCTTTACATCTACAATGAATGCCTTGATCTGATTTTAGTAGGAGACATCTCCAGATTGTACTAGTTCAATCTGGGTGGCTTTTATTGTGGAAAATAAGCAATGGTTATCTGTTTTTTTTCCTCAAATATACACAGGTATTTCCATAGATGCAAAAAGGTCATTGTGTCGGAAGTGGGTGTTGCGAAAGCTTTAAACCTTGGCAATCAGTTGTGTCCTTTTTTGGTGCAAATGTACCAAACAATTTGGTTTTACTATAAGAAATCCCTTAGGAATTCAGTACTTAAGTATAGGTGAAGTTTCTTAGCACCTTTTCTTCCATTCCACAGTCCACATGCATGCATTTGTTTAGCTTTGTAATATTAAGTTGCTATTCTTTAAGGAAAAAAATAGTTTAATGTTGGAAAAGCCAACTTAAAACTTCTCATTACCTGCAAAACACATGCCTATTATGTACTTGTCTTACATTTGTAAATCACAAGAATCTTTTAATTTATTCTTC
Source organism: Microhierax caerulescens (assembly GCA_035590215.1). Taxonomy (NCBI): domain Eukaryota; kingdom Metazoa; phylum Chordata; class Aves; order Falconiformes; family Falconidae; genus Microhierax; species Microhierax caerulescens. Next base: position 18,881,495 of record JAVJGJ010000032.1, read on the forward strand.
TGATTTTCTAACAGTCTTGTTTCCTTTGTGAAGCAGACACCACTGGCCCTTAAACAGGAAGCCACAGACACACCAATAATGACTTTTTTTTTTTTGCAAAGGAAGTATAAATGGAACAATTCTTGAGTATGTTTTTGACTTGTTTCTTTTCATTCTAATTTTTCTACCTATTGAATCATTTTGTGCTGTAAGAAATACCGGTTAGAGCCTTTGCTCTTTGGTGTAGTCAATTTTGAACCTTGACCGACTCAAGACAAATAAATTTTAAATCATATTGTCAGTATCTTATGTGAAGCATCCTACGCACCTTGTACTTTTTAGATCATTATGGTAATACAAAATGAATTAATATCATTATGGTGATGATGCTGTTGTCCCATCTAGTAAATACTGCCTGCTTCCAAAGAAACCTAAGGAAGATGCGGAGATGGACATAGTAACACTGTAAAAGACTTTACATATGCATCTCGTTGCGAAATAGTTGTTGTTAATAGTTGTTATTTCCCTGATGTAACATCTAATAGGAAACATATGCTGCGTGTATCTTGTGTTGCAGCATAAAACTGCAGCCCGCAGATAGTCCGGAAGCATTTCAAAAGGGCAGGACATGGTGTAATCACCTTTGGGTACTGCTCTCTCATAGGACACTTGTTGAGCAGGCAGGATTTCAAACCTCTGTGGTGGTACTATTTTGTATTAAAATACAAAACTGGTGTTTGTATTAAAAGTGACCTTGAAAAGAATGAAGTACATGAAGTGCTTCCAGCAATAGAAATGCTTTCTTTTGTTTGTTTGCTGTTTTGAGTCAACCATTTGTACTTCTGAATTATCATATTATAAGAAATTATTTCAAAATTATTCAAACTAAAGTAGATTCTGTAGGTACTAGGAACTGATGAGGTAATACTCCTATGACTGTAGTTATTTATCTTGGATGACTGTACTCTGAGACATGTAATAATTTGATTACAGTATCAGGAATCTTCTGTTGTCAGAAGTGAAAGAAAGAGGTTATATAAGCTAAAATGAGCATTATATGTTTAACTAGTTTTAAAATGTATAAAATATGGCATCTTGGCACTCAGTGATCACTGGGGAGGAAAAATAAGCTATCTTTGTAACCTCATACTGCCTTTAGCAATAAAAGCATAATACTTTTCCCCCCAAAAATACGAACTGTTGGTAACAACGTGGTATTAAAGAAAGAAATAGAATTGCAAAGTAATGTAACCCTTAGAGGGTTGTTTCATGTTCTTCATTTTTCATTTTTCTGAAAAGCCATATTGCACTCTTAGATAGGTAAAAGATTATTTTTAAGTTAAAGACCTTTCAGACAGATACATTGAATGTACAGCATTGTAATTTTAATCGAATCTGACGTAAGAATTAATAGTTCTAGTGACACCTAAAGTTATTTTCAGTATTGTATAATGTGGTACTTTGTGGTACTTTGTGAACAGTTGAACAAGAAGTTCATTTCATATGAACTTTAATTTATGAACTTCTGTGATCACATGGTCCAAATAAATGATCTCATCCTAAATATTTCCCAAGTCAAGTTGTGATGGCTGTTAAATTTGTCATATCCAGCTCTCAAATTCTTACTGCAGTGACTTCTTGAGCTTTTTTACTCTGAGTAAGATTTGATATTAACAGATTTCTTCAGAGAGAGGTGTTGATAAACCACTGCAGCCTTTGACACTTCCCATCAACTGTTTTGACTAGTTTAGTTTTCCTAATGTTTTCCCATTAGCCTTTTCCTTTCAGAGGAATTTATGTTCTGAGTTTTATCTTTTAATCCAGTTTTATTTCAGTGATATTTATAAAAACTACATAGAACAGGAAGAAAAGCTCAGAGGTTGGGAGTCAGTCATATATTTTTTTATTCAGTCAGTATATGAATGAGGCTTATAATGGCTTTATCTACCTGGATGATCCCTGGGTTTTACAGAGACAACTTTGCTGAATGAAATTAGAGTACCATGATTAGCCATGAAAACCCTCAAAACAATTGCAGTGTTGCAATTATACAAGCATAATACACTACAGAGGTGTTCCTGGGTGATGGATGATGCCACCTAATTTTGGTGTTATGTCATGAGCAGAAGGCATTTATTTTCACATTCTTTTAACTGAATTCCTGGAGAAGCTTGATTTGGGTCTTTTTCTTTAGTTATCCTGATTTTCCTGGGGAAAAGGGAAAAAATGGGTTATTTTGGGTGGCAGATACTATAGTTGTCCAATTTGTGTAGTAACTAAACCAGAGAGCTAGGTGATAAATTTGAAAAAAAAAGTTATTTTCTTTCATGGTTTGTAATACAAAACATTCATATTCAGTATTGTTACTGTATTGTACACAATGCTACCTGTAGAGTGTCTCTTCACAGATTTTTGTAGTGAAAACCGTGATGTCATCAATAAGTATTTTGTTTTGACCTTCTAACCCTTTCAAAAAGAAGCTTTTACTCTATTGTTATATGTAGCTTAATAGGAGAGAACTCATCCTCCTTAACATTAAGTAAATAAATAAATAGGTGGATGCCCCTTTTGCAGCTAGTTGGTAATTTTTAATATATTGTGAAGCCAACAAGACTGATAAAGTGCACAGAAAAGGCTTAACAGTGTTTGGAGAGGGAAAAAGGGAACTTGGTTTCACGTAAAGTTCTCTTGTTTTTCCCAAGTGCATGTAATTTGTGGAATTCTGTGGAATTTAAGTAAACTCCTAAGCTACCTCTGTGGATTCAGTAACTTCTGACATCATCTTGCTAATTCATTTTGTTGTCCTTTTTGCTAAATGGAAGTATTTTTAAGGTTTGAGTTTGAAGAAACCATACTTCATACTGTTACATGTGCCTTATTTTAGTTGTTTCTATGGTAAATTTCACTGCTTAAAAAAATATATACATATGCTGTGTTATGTGATTATCCTTCAACATAAACCGTCAATCCCCAGCAAGATCTGCTGATGACCAAGACTATGGGTATTTTGTGATCAGGATTTAGGACAGTGTGTGGCACAGGCACCTCTAGGGCTGTAGAAGGTTGCAATACTGATAATGGAGATACACTTAAGATCTATGTGATGAGGAAGCATTCTGTGTGGTGCGCTTTTGCCTTTATGGTTTATCAGCGGTTATGAACAAAGTAATGGGAACACGAGGGAGGGTAGTGGTGGGTTCCACTGATTTCTATTCTGCTGAATTCAGACTGTGAAGTGACTTCAAACTGCAAGGTCTCCCTGGGTTCTGGTTTAGTTTATTTAAAGGTAGTAAACAGAAAGTGTTTAATCTGTTAACTAAAGAAACTATTTTAGCGTGTGCTGTTGCGATTGCGGCACTGGTAGAATACAAAAGTAGCAGGATAATGCCTGTGGACTGGTGGTGGAGGTGAGCACAGGCAAGACCGCATTGGTACTGAATGTGAAGGGGAAAGACACTGAAGAACCCATTGAGATACTCTGACCACCTTGTGTTTGGTGTTTATTTGCAAGAAAAAGGGTAGGAAGCATCCTGATAGTTCTTGGCATTGCTGAGGCAGAATGGTTTTCAGCTGCCTTGAGCAAATTGGCATGCAGTGAAATGGGTGAATTGCCTAGTTGTTGCTCTCGTTGCCAGTTTTGAGGCTTTAAAGCCAGAGGATTTCTGTAGGCTTGTGCTCTGCAAACAGCTTGTGCACAGCAGCCCACATCCAGCTGACCATCACTAGCCATCTGGTGGGTGTTGCAGCTGCCACAGATCAGCTGGTGGTGCCCCCTGAGCTGTTTCAATAGAAAGGAGTAAAATTTCCTCAATGTACATAGCAGGCCTCTGCTAATCTAAATCTTGTGACGGAAGGGGGTAGAGAGTGTGCTTTCGTTAGAAGCCTGGCTGGGAGCTGTAAAGTTGTCAAAGTTCAGCAGGATGCATCGTTGAACAAGTGGGGGCATAGTACCATCTACCATTGGCGCTGCTGTGTGCAGAAGGCGACCTCTCTGCAGTTCAATATCCAAAGTGAGTGGAGGGTTAAGATACAGCAGCTTTAAAAACCTGTTCTTAGAACTGTTTTTAGAGACAGCAATACTCCTCTGGGATAAAAATTCAAATGCAAGTATGTGCAAATGTTGGAGAAGGTGGTCTTGAGTAAGGAAATGCTTTGGAAGAACTTGCTTTTCAAAAAAACTTTTCTGCTGTTAAAACTGGCTGTTGACATTCCTTGTTGTCAAAAATGCATCTTACCATTGCATGTGAGTGGAAGAGAGAAGGGGAAAGATAATAAGGAACAGATCTTCCTGAACAGCTTGTAATGCCTCTGAAGAGAAGAGCCCCAGCAAATTTAATCATTTTTCTTTGGAACATGTTTGTCAGCTGATGAATTTGCAGAGACAGTGCGCATCTGCCGTGATGCTGCTGATTGTAAAACAAAGTGCGTGAGCTGACTAGAGTTCAGGAAATGTGTGATGGCTTTGAGTTTGGCACTTTCTGTGATAGCATAGGATGCTTGTTTGTCTGGGGGGAAAAAAGAAACCCATAAGGTGATGAAGCTTTGTGGCTAATTAAAATCAGAAAGAATATTTGAGCTGTTTCGGGGAGACTTAATCAGCTGGCCTAGTGAGCTTAAACTCTGGGAACAAAAGAGAAATATATTGCAGATAGAGTTCCAAGTGCATCTCCAAGTGGAGATGCAAAATTCATTAACATTGTTCTCTGATTATGCAGTTAGCTCTCTCCTTGCCCTTAAGTTTACCTTGGTGAGGGCACTTGCAGTTAAATGGCACTGTGAAAATTACTGGAAAACATTAACATTAACTTGTTATTGTAAGCTGACATCATGTTGAGCCTGATGGGCAGTAAAAATCTATAAATAACTTGTCCATATGCACAAGGCAAAAATCTGCTGAGTTTCAGCAGTAGCATGACTCATGTATTTGCTGTAGGTGAAGTTTCATCATAAGTTATCTATGTTTCTGTGAACTTAGTAATTTCAAAAAATATATAATACCAGTACAAAACTTCAGGAAGATCGGTGGGCCAAAACCTGATGAACTCTGGGGAAATACTGTCTGTATTTTCTGTGCATTTTTCATGGTGCAGTTTACTTCTTACTGGCACATATGTATCATTCTCACTGTTTTCTCTAGAGAGTGGAGTGCTTTCGAAAAAGTATACCTAAACCATAATTTAGTCATTTTTTCTCCCCACATAAGTTCTCATGCACATGCCGGTGATCTGTGAACTGGAACTTAAAGGATCTGAGCTAAGTCTGTCTCTGGGATGCATCCCCTGTAGATTTAAAATAAATCACTTAATTGCTCTGTTTCCTTGCCTGCAAGACTTTCTTCTGTAATAATCCTTTTGGAATATTGGGGGTGGGGGAGACCACAGAAATTAAGCAGCGATGTGCCATTACATAAGTGAAAGCTTTATTTCTTCATCATTCATGGGGAAGAAGTAAAAGGATGATGTCTGTTTCAAGAAGACAGTCCTCTCTCTTCTCAGGTGATCTTCCTGGTTGGAAAGTGGCTGTATCCACATCCTCCTGTGCTGAATACTACTACTGCCTTGTAGTACAATGAGACTAAAGATACAGGAGGGCTGTTTGGCTGAGGATGGTCTTTTCCCCCTCGTGGTAAAGCTCACTGGGATCCTCTTACATTAATTCCTTGCTAGACGTTACTGTAATTAAAAAAAAAAAAAGTTTGCATTACATGTACCTTCCTTTGTGCTGTTGTCCTATATACTGCCTTTGTAACACTGAACAACTTATTAATGTTTACACTTGGAATTCAGTTTGACTTACGTACAAGTTAAGCCCACGCATTAGCTATCTTGCCCAGACAACAAGCTGCTTTTATAACGTGCTTCAGTTGCATGTTCCTTTCTATAGGGATAATTTTGACGGAGGAAAATTCTTCCGAGTTCGGTGTTACTCTGTGGCCCAGAAGTATGGCATTTGAGATCAAGGTCTGAGCACCAACATGGATGGGGTTTGATGTATCTGTATAGCTGTACTCCCTAATGACCCTGTTGTTACCAGCAATTGTGTAAGAATTTTCCTTAATGGAGGGATATTATTTGCACTGGGAGAGGTGCAGCACTCCCGGAGGGAACTATCTTACACTAAGTTCAGCAGGCTTTACAAAGTTGGCTTAAGAGTTCAGACATTAGTGCAATTGGTAATATATAGTTCCTCAGATGTAAATGGAGCCATTGAAAGTGACAGTGTGCTTGTAAGCACGCAGCAACGGAAGGGGAAGTTGATCCTTATACACAGAGGCATGTACAGCAACAGGTTATGACTTGGCAGTATATAAATGGGAAAAAGCTTTTGGAAGATGTAATACGACCTTGAAAAAGGTAATATTAAAAGCACCACTTTTTTTTTTTTATTATTTTTATTTTTTATTCATGGTTATAGCTACCTGCACTTGGACAACTAATGTGGAAAATTACTCCTCAGACTTTAAAAATACTGAATGCTTTTCTTTTGTTTGAGGCACCTGTGTATGTTTAAAATCCTTACCGGAGAGAACAAAATTGTTTTCTGCAGCTGCAAATTTTACTTCACTTTATGCTAAAATGTGAATCTAGGAAGTAAAAGCATCAAATCAATATAGCGTACTTCTAATTATTTTCTCAGCTTGTGTGTTAATGCAGACATTCCTGAGACAGAAGGTCACTTCTGCTGAAACCAGCAAAGCTGCAGGGTCAAGTAGCAGAGCACTTCTGAGCACTCCAGAAACATGTTCGTACTGACTGTCCCTTACATGTCAGCTCCTTAGTGTCAGTGGGGTAGCTGTACCCTTTATTCTTCCTAATTGTAAATAATTCTCAGTAAACAAGGGTGTGTACCTTGGTCTTTTATTTGCATTTTGTCTCCTTTATGTGGATGTGTGCAATTAACTATGTTATGAGGACATAGTCTGGGGAAGAATAATTTCAAATTGTTTCACTACTGCCCCCCCCCCCAAAAAAAAAAAACCAACAAAACAAAACAAAAAAAAAAAAAAAAAAAGACGGGGAGGGGGAAGCTGTTTAAAGGAGAGGAAAGCTTTATGTCCTTTGAGGTGCTTGGACTAAAACAGTGGTGGGTGGATTTTTATGATGGTAAGGTACGGACTTGGAAGAAGAGAATTCACTGCACCCTTACTGTTGTTTGTTCTGATCAGAAATACAGGCTGAGCACAATTTTTAACTGCTTCCAACACTGTCTGGTGTGTTCATTTCTCCAGACTTCCAGGTTTTGGTGGCATTCTGCTGGGAAGATAATAGGTACGCTTGCAGAGTGGAAGTGCTGCCAGCTCCCCAGTAGCCTCTGTTCATCTCTGGTCAAGCTGGCTGGTTAGGAGGATGTGTGAGAGACCCTTACTCATCGGTCAGCTTTGCCTTTTCTTAGTGCCATCTACCTAGTGGGGTTTTCTGTTTGCTCATCAGCCAGTCTGTCTGTGGGTCTTTTGGTTTGGCTTCTCTGCCCAGCACATGTACCTTTAGCTATAAGATGAATGATAGCTTAAAAAATACCTTAAATCCTAATGGTAAAACAGCCCTAATAGTTACGAAGTCAGACCTGGTATTATCAGGTTTCTGTGCAAATAGGTGAACTGTGTAATTTTAAAAGAAAATTCAGCTAGGACTTTCAAGTAAATAATACTGATGAATGTGATGTTAGCTGACAGCAAACTTCCACTGTTTTGTTTCCACCTAATACAGCATTTGAGTTGCATATGCAAATTTTAAGCTGGAATTCAATTTCACCCTGACTAATATCAGAAGAAAAACCTGAAGAAAAACCTAATAAAAATGGTATTGCAAATGGTATTGGAAGACTTCTGAGCTGTGAATTTCACATTTTTTGGCTTGTTTTAGACAAAAGCAGTTTATCTTCAATTTTAAGGACACGTTTTTAGTAATGGATGTTTTGTGATATAGACCTATCGCTGAGAAGAAAGCTACTTTGCTATTTTTCAGTGTTTTGTACCTTTCATTAGTTCTGACACATCCATAATTTTCACATTATTAAACAGCTGTGTTATTCTTTCTCGGTTATATGGAGTTAACTAGTATTGTATTTTTATTCATAACTTTAGATGCTTTCATACCTTATTTTACAACTTCTTAATTCAATCAAAACATGCTTGCCTGCATTTTAATTAAAACAACTTGATTCTTTTATAAACCTGGCTTTATGAATTTTGATGGATATGTTTGGAAGAAGGATTTAAAAGCTCTACACTCTCATAAATAATAAACCAAAATTGTGTAATTAGGTGATGAAATGTGCTGACAAAACACAGCGGAAATTATGGAAAAATTGAATTGTGAACCAGCTGTTGCTTTAAAGGAAGAAAAGAAATTTTATACAGTGTTCATAAAAATATTTGCAAAGGGAAATATTTCAACTTCAGACTGAATTTATTAATTCCTACAAAAACAAATTTGAGGAAGTAATATTCATATATAGTAATTGTGTGACAATCATATAATTTATATTTGGCAGAGATAATAATCTGATCTGTTAGATGTGAAATTACCATTATCAAATTAAAGACTTCAAAGAAAGGAGGTGGTAGAAACAAAGGGTGATGCCTGTGATAATCTGGAATATATAAATGATCCAGCACTAAGAACAATATACTAAATGATGGCTTTTCAAACACATTTGCTTGGGGGTAGAAGAACTGATAAATATTTCAAATTCCTCTTCAGTATATTGTCATTTAAACGTGGAAAGAAATTCAGGAAACTTACTCTGCCCCTCCCCAGATATCACCCTCTCTCTGTTTTTCCTCATAATTAAATACTTCAGATGAAGGGAAAGCCTTGATGGTTGTAGTAGAATTGATCTATCCTCACAGTTGCTAAACCTCAGCGTGGCAGAGGATGGACCATATGCCATGGGAACACAGGGGAGAGGGGTGCCACCACCGCTGTCTGGTGCAGCGCTCTGTGCGCTGTGCTTCTGTACTTACTTTAAACAATTACCCTGCAACTTTTCTAGCTGCTTTTGTTTGTGAGAGTAGCATGAGCTGCAGGAACTGTGTTCATACTGTGCTTGTTGGTGATAAAATATTACATTTGTTTTCCACACATGTAATTTTTTTACAGACCAGGATGATATCAGAAGGTAACCCGATAGTTATGAACTCTCCCATTTATTTTTGTACAGATATCTTCTTAGAAAACAGGGGAGAGGTAGTTGAGGTTTTTAGTCTTGTTGTAATTACCACACTGCCACTTTTCATCTTTTAGAAAAAAGGGATTTTTAGGGCTTGTTTTTCCCTAGAGATAATTATTGTAACTTTGAACTTTTTATTATTCTAATAAAAATGTCTTCACCTGTCACAGCAGCTTGCCAGTTTTTATCTACATGGCTGTAATAAAATGAAAAAAGAAAAATTTGGCCTCACTTTCAGAATACAGAGATATCTTAGCAGTCATATTTATCATAGAAGAATAATATAATTTTATCTGCCTTTAAATGAGAGAAAAAAGAAAAATCATGTTTGAGGTGTTCTCACTAGCCTGTTAATACTCAGGCAAAAGCTTTTGATGGAACAATTCCGAAAAAAAACACATTTAGCTTAGTGCAGTAATCTCCTTACTGCTGCTACTTTGCAAACACCCTTTTTTTTGGCTTTCCTTGTTCCTTCAACCTCCATAGCTTGGTGAATGGCATATTTTTCCAAGCTTAGTATTTACACTGTAGGTTTTTTTCAGCTGGTGAAACATCTGTATTCTTTGTGTTCTTTTTAGAGAGTTAAATGATCTATGCTGAGAATGTACAGTTTAGGGTGATGTCAGTTTGCCTTTTTTTTTTTTTTTTTTTTTTTACCCCCCAAAAAGTACTGAAATTAACACTGGGAGCATTGTTTCAGTCTTGCACTTAGGAATGTGGGTATTTGTACTGTATGCTTAATTTTATCCAAACATAGCTGAGGGCATGCATGCAGAAGTTTTTATTGCTTTAGATCAGCTTAAGGGGAGAAAACTTTAACTTTGCTACTTCACTGAGAAGCATGCAATTATATAACCTTCATCGTGGTTTTGGAAAATCTGGTGTTTAAAAAAGGCACTTAGTGCAGCAACATGTTGAAGACGGTGTTTTCTTCTAAATACGAACATGTGCATGTCCACACCAACTATCCCCCTAATCATTATTTCATGTCTGAAGTTAAGAGTTCATTGTAAATTTCAGAAACCTTAGTTCCTCCTATAAAATTAATGCTAATGCTACAAAATGTTAGTTTTCATTGTTAGACAGAAAGTGTGTTACATTACATCAACTTTGTGGCTATTAAAAGGTTGCATTATAGTTGCAGTGTCTCTGTATGCAGGAGAACTCTTGGCATGAAAAAAATGTTAAAGGCACTTGCGAAATTTTGTGGTTTATGTAAGTATTCATCCACTGTTGCATTGCTTCGTTATTCTAGTAGTGTATTTCACAGTGTTAATACAGCAATTTGCGCTGATATGAAAGCTGCTAAAGATTATGATCAATTTCCTATCATATCAAGGTTGACCTGGGGGAGGAAAATGTCTCTTCGTGCTTCTCATGATTTATATTTTTGACTTAGCTGATGTTTAATTGTTTAAGTATTAATTTTTTAAAAAAAGTAATGTGTGCTTTTTTTTCCCCACTTAGTGATCCAAAATGAATACTTGGAAAACAAACAGGTCTGCTTGGGTACAAAGAAAACACCCAACTTTCTTATGCCACGATAGGGAGACAGAAATCTCTGTGTTGCATCTGAAAGCATGCTGTTTGGTGGGGGATGGATATGAACAGGATAGAAGGATGTGTGTGCTGATTGAGGAGCAGGGATCCAAGCTGGCTCTTTCACTTTTTGTCTCTTCCCTGCCCTGCCCTGCTTTTTTCTCTTTTCTCGAGGCTTCTACAGCTGGGAAATAAGGATAAAGCATTAACAGTGCCAAGGAAGAAAGGGAAGGTACTGGAAGTTGGGAGTGGCTAGATAGCAGAACACAGCTTCCATTTGTTGGCATGCTAGATCCTTGGGTTTAGCTAATTAGACTGTAGTGCCACACCTGGGCTGGCTTGGTATCTTTGTTTTTTCTCTGTTACTCTGCACTAAGAAGTCCTCCCATGCTGGTGGTTTGACATGCAGCAGGTTAGGACATGCTGGCTCAGAGTAAGTGTAACCTCCTAGGCCAGAGGGTCTCAGAATGGTCAGTCACTGGACTCTGTTCCCCACCATGTATCCAAGTATCTGGACTTCCCATGGCTTGCACTGTTGTAACGGCTCCTGCCCGGGTTGACGAGCAGTTTGTACTGTCCTGCTGGTGTATTAGTCTGACCCCTGAACAGCCTGCTCAGGGAAAGAAAAGGGGTTTGAGCATCCAGCAAGTCACCATCTTTAATGCGAGGTTTTACACCACCTTGGGTGCTGTCTCTTCAGCTCTATTAAAAAGACTCCCAACATAGCAAAGATGTTTTCAGACTGCTTTCTTTGGTGTTTATTCATGTCATATTTAAAGATAATTGCTGTCATCCATAAACCTTCCTCTACAGACAGTGCACATTTTTCATAAAACTATCTTTTTTTTAAAAAAAAATAAATTGTTCATATATTGCCTTAGTGTAATAAAAATCCAATCCCACATACAAAGGGAAACACCGTGACCTCATTGTATTTACGTGTGAGGAATTTAGCAGAGGATTTTCAATTGAGTAGCGTTGTGGACTTGAGGAGAGCCTTGTGCAGGAAAGCATGTCTATTTTGTTATCTATATCAAGCAGTCTCACAAAACTTGCTAGGCAGCACATTGCCTGGCTTGTAGTCTTAGATCATGGAAGCTACCGCAGTATTACTATAAGCCAAAGAAAGTGGCATGTCACACGTGATGGAAGGGAAGAGCTGTTGAGGTTAACTTTCACAGATTGCTTGTTTGGTTGCCTCCAGTTTTAGCTTACATAAAATAAGGTTTTGAACAGAACATGCCAACATTAATTACAATTTCAGATTTAGTTTAGGCATTATAAAATCTTATGCTAAAAAAAAAATTTCCTTGGGAAAGCTTTCTAGGTCTCTAAAATTTGGTGAGGGGATATGAATAAATGATAGAGGGCTTGCACTGAATTAATGAGAAAAACAGGATTTTGCATATGTCAGAAGTCACAAGAGGGTAAACTGTAGTAGTGGAACATTGTCTTTGATGAATGCCAACATTTTTCAAAAGTGAATCTAACTCTTCCATGAGTTGCACCTTCTAATTCAACTGCTTAAATATAGCTCATGTACTCTGATTTTTACCATCTGAATAGTACTGAAAGGTTATGGTTCTTCTAGAACCTGAACTGCAGAGGAGTTTTGATTGTGTTTTCAGCATTCAGTTTCCTACCTGGACTAATTTAAATCCACAAATTTGACCTACTTAGTATGCACAGTTCTCCTGCTCTCAAGACCCTTTTTTTTGAACTATCAAACTACTTAGGTGTCCTGTGTATTTAAGAGGGAGGCAGTCTGAAAGTTGTTTTTCGAAGCTGAAGAGATTAATTTAAGCTTCTAGGAAAAAATATGATAGTCTTTTCATAATTGTGAAACAGATTTTATATTACTGCTTAGAAGTAAATCCCTTCTCATTCCTGGAAATGAACACAAGCACAGAAGAATAAAATCAGAAAGGTTAAGGCACAAAATGGTTTTCAATTAACAAAGGATATAAAAGGCAGTAAGAAAAGCTTCTGGGTATATGTTATTTTCCTTTTTCATCGCTTTTCTTCTGTAGTGTCCATTACTTAACAGAGATTAAGGGCCAGTCACAGAAAATACAGAGAAACTACTAGCAGTGGCAACTTTGTGCATTGGTTTTCATGAAGTTAGTTTGAGTAGACACTTACATAAACCATTTTAATAAGGAGGCAGCTGCGTGGGCAAGAGCAGGCTAAAGAAGAGGAATCAAGGTAGAGATCTGTGGTGACACTCTTAAATGTTTGCAAGCTTGCATTTTTGCACTTTGTAGAAAAAGATCAAAATTGAAAAAGAGTTTGGAAAAACCATCTTAGAAATATGGTTTGCTGTCAACAAAATGGTGTTCAGTACAGAGGACTTCAGAAGATTTTAAAAAAAGACAGGCAAGATGATAACTATCTTCCCAGGCTGTCTCTTGCCTATGGAGCACCTGCTAACACAAGGAGATGAGAGCTTATTTCATTGTTCCTGTCAAAGGGGCCCCAGTGGGATCTCTGTGTTTAATAAGTACCTCACCAGGAAAAAATCTGGACTGACTGAATGGAGTCCAGAGAACAGTTGTTTATGGTGAGGGAGGGTGTGGGAGTGGAGAGGAACACCTTACCTCAAGAGCTTGGATTTTGAGGGTGAAACACTAGAAGAGGTTGCATACAAGTATTTTAGAATCTGCTTTCTTGGCTGTTTTCAGGTGTAGGATGATCAGGCGTTTGTGTCATCAGAGAATGTTTAGACCCTGCCTCAGTGTTTGTATGGATTAGGTAGTCTCTTGACATCTGTTATGTTTCTGTGCTTATTTGAAACCACTGCAGCTGTTTTTCCACTTGAATATTTCACAAAAAATAACCCAGATGAAATTGTGTCAAGTTAATGCTATGCGGCAGTGCTTGTGTTTCCAAAACAAGCAAACAAACAAAAAAAAATATAACCCCAGGAGCAAGTGACAGCTGGAATGTGGGAAGCCAAGATCTGAGATGTAAAAATCTGGATATAAAGGTTTTTCTTTTCCCAAAGTGAGGTGAAGGCCCCAGCTTGATCTGTTAGTCATAAAATTGTCACTTTGCAAGTATGAAGTGTTAATACTCTCACACATAAAGAGTGTTTTCATATAAAATGCTCATGTATGTATTCTCAGAAATGGTCTGATAAGACCTCTAAAGCTTCCTAAATTCTGCACATCAGTAGTTTCAACAAATAATGGGGAATGTACTTTTCCAATTTGCGTGGAAACCCTGTCATGTCTGTCAATGTAACTTACCTGTGTAGGCAAAGAGACTTTCAAATTTGGAGGCTGTAATGCAAGTTAAAGACGCAGGGAGGCTGAGCACCATGTTCCTCCTATTCCAGCTTCCAGATTGCACGTGTGTTCAAAACCCCTTAACCTGAGCAAGAGCTTTGCCATTAGGCTTTAGTCCTGTGCTACGTATCTCCGTGTCTTTCTATGTAGAAATTAGCTCGCCTAGGTGTTGCCTGTTCACTTGCGTGTGAATGAGAAACAGTGGGATGTCAATGACACGGGCATTGTCGCTTGTGTCAATGTGTCAGGCACCCTCTCCCACACACAGGGAGGATGGGTACTACGGGGGCTGGGCTTGGAGAGTCCCTCTCCCATGTGCAGTTGGTGTCAGCTTTCATATGTTATTGCATGCTTGCAATCTAGATGATCTTTTTAACTCCATTTTTTCTTAATACTTTTCTATATAGTCAATACGACTTGGAAAGTCTGTTTCTAAATAGCAAAGGAAGGTCTCTAAGAACAGGGATTATTTGCTTTGTTAACGGTGCTTTCTATTTTGGTGTCTTGAATTCTTTCCTTCATGGTAGCTAGGACATGTCTACTAGGGTTTTCTCTGAGGGTCTGGGGGAGATAGCACAGTCAGTGCACAGCCCCCGGTGCAGGAGCTGTCTTCTCTGTCCTTGGAAGAGAAAGGTGTGAGCATCTCCCTCATCTGTGAAACCCAACTGCCCACTGTGTTTGCTTGGAGCCCTGAGTGAAGGATCTCAGGAGCAGGAATAAAGGTACTTTTCTGTCAGCATTTCAGAGTGGTAACCCTGTTGCCTTTAAAAAGCTTTTTGCTCAGTGTATGGATTTTAAAGACCCTTTCCTGCCTCCTTGGTTGCACTTGTATGATGCAGCCAGCCTGGCTTTATCCAGTGGGCCAAGCTGCCAGTGGACTTAAGAGACAGTTGTGCTGGCACTACAAGAAAGCTGAAAGTGGAGGGATGCTTAATTTGGCAAGGATCAGTATGAGTGGTGTTCATCCAGCTGTCCTCTGCTCACTTCATGGAGGTTAACATCTTCCAGCGCTTTCTGTGTTTTGTTGTTCAATTACTGCAAAAAGTGAATTTTACAGAACAGGCAATTTTGGGATTCTATCTGTTGTTATGCCAAATTAATACATGTTTTTCTTTGAGCAGTAGTTGTTCATTTTGTAGGTGGCTGTTTCATTTTAGAGCTACTTGAAAGAAAAGTAGTGAGTAGAAACTCATACTTTCAATTCTTTAATTTTTTAAAATTTATTCTATTTTTTTAGGTTTTTCACTTGCTGCAGTCGTACTTAGAATCAAAACAGCTCATTAGTTCGGACTTTCAGCAGGGAGTGGGTGAGATCGTTACCTCTGTAGGAACCAAGCTATGGTTGGCTAAAAGGTAAGATAAACCACAAGGTATCTATGTTTACACGTATAGGTTATTAACGTATGGAAGACTTGGCTGATGGGCTTTTTTAATTATTTTTTATTTTGGCAAGGTGGAGAGATTTATTTCTCTACAAACATGTAAAATTTGGATGCCTTATTGGCTTACTGTTTTTCAGTCAAGGTGATCTTTTTTCCCCAAAAAAAAAGCAAAGATGAAGAAACGTAAGTATGCTTTACCTGTGTGCATTAATGTTTTTCAGTCACCTTAGTTCATTCTCAGCTAATTTTATAGTCCAGTCATTTAAAAAAAGAAAAAAAAAAAAGTGTGAATGAGAATGCCTACAGAAGCAGCCTGTTCGAGGATCGCTGTTGCTTCTGGTCTAAGAAAAATATGCCACATATATGAGGTTTTTATGTTACTATTTTCTCTGACTTTGACCTTTACAAAAAGTAGTAACAAAATGTCATGGCAATTGTTAAAACTGTTAAAAGTATTTACCTGCCCACAAACAATCCAAGACAGTTTTGGAAATATTTTCCTTAGGTTTCTGTAAAGGAACTTCAGATGACCTACATATGGCAATCAAGAATTTTTTTTCTTTTGATCTCATCAATTGCTTTTGAAAATTCCCACCAAAAACCTTAAAGGTCTCAGTTGTGGAGAGAGAGCACAAGTCCTTGAGTAAATAACTGGGTGAAGTATTCCATACAGTTTGCACAGTTGAGGGAGGTCACAATGCAGTCTAGAGTGGATCTCTGATAAAACCTATGTTGCTTTGATCGTCATAAGCAAAATTGTAAGGATTTGAAGGGGGAGACTAGTGGGTTGAGGAATCTTCTGCCAGTGTTAACTGAGTTGGGGTAATCAAGATACAGTTGATCTTTGAGAGTTACAGAAGTGTCTTCTGAGAGTGATGATAAAGCAGGTAAAACTTGGCGTAAATAATTGTGAAATTATGTACATGAGTAAAGTAGTTTGGACTTCGCTTGGGCAAAGAGTGGATGACCAAGCACATTTTTTGTTTGAAAAAAAATCACCCTGATTCTTGGTAGAGCCAAAGAGGGGAGGGGGCAGATATCAAAGAAGAATGCAGAACAAAACAGAAGTCATGTATTTGTTTGCATACTAATTTGTATTGTATATTTGTGTGTAAATTTCAAAGAAGATATGGTAGAAATGACAAGCAGTAAAGAGACTGAAAATAAGTATAGAATAGCTTCTACATGGGGAATGACTAAATAGGCTGAGATTGTTTTAGCCTGGAAAAGGGGCAATTGAGGGATGACACAGGAAAAAAAAAAATGAACTGTTATGAGTCATATGAAAAAGGGATGGGTAATTAGCATCCCTTCCAATGAACAGTGGCAGATTTAAAAGAAACAAAATAATGAAGTTTTTAATGTAATTTCAGTTTAGCTATGGAACTCCATGATACAAGATAGTATTGGTTTTAAACCTATATGAAGTTGTAACAAATGATTGAATAGTGTCGGGGAAAAAAAGACCAGTGAGGTTATTGAGCATGTAGATGTCACAGTTGGCCAAATAAATTGTTCAACAACTTTGAAGGTTTTGGGTAGGTGTCACTGTTCTTATACTTCCCTTTCCTGTGCACCTGCTCTCTGCCCCAGTTGGAGACACCGTGGTGGATTTGGTGGACCTTTTGGCTTGACTCAGTGTAAGCATTCTTAAGTCTTTAAAATGAGAATGATAATTAATGTAATTAAATTAAATCCAAATCCACTGATATTGTTGTAAAGAAAGAAAACCCCAAACACTGGAGACTAAATTCAGTAGAAAGATACTGGTGCTAAATAATTCAAACCTCTTTTTCTTGCAGCAGATATGTAAGGTCCAGGCTCTGTTGATTACAGATTTTAAATAAATTCTATACTTTCAAAGTATTTTTTCAGAACTGGCCTATTTAATACATCAGTGCTGACTTCTTTTTTCAAGTCTAGAAAAAGCAAGTAAAATATCCATGAAATGTTTGCTAACCAAATTTGCTTCCAAATATGTTTTTAAATATAAGCCTACAATAAATGGTAAAGGTGGAAAGATTTGCTTGCCTCTTAACTTTCTGCTTGAGATAGATGTGTTCAGTGTGGTGTGATTTAAAAACAAAATAGACAAAAAACCCCCAACAAACAACCCAAACAAACAAAGATATTGAAATAGATGGTATTTTGTGGTAGTTTGTCTCTCCCACATTCAGCGTGCAGTTCTGCTGTTTATATTTGGCTGTGTGGAGCTGAGCAACTGTTCTGTGAACAGTTGGTTTGGGGGGTTTTGTTGTTGTTTTCTCTTTTTTTCTTGTTTTAGAAGAGTTTTAGGAGGTTGCTTGGCAGCGGAGATGTCAAACTCAGTAAGTCCCTCTGTGCAGTTTTCTGGATGTTGGGAGAACATGTCAGGGAACCAGCACTTTGTGCCCTGTTGTTAGACTTCTTGGTGTGCATCTGCTGCTGGTCACTGTCAGAGGAGTTGGTGGCTGGCTGGACCCTTGGTCCATGTACGGTCATTCTTAACTTCTCTCTGTTCAGGCAAAGAGACTGAGTACCACAGAGAGAGAAAAATTATGAATCTCTATCTGCTTCTTGTCCCTTTTTCATAAGGAGATAACTGACCATGTCATAGATACTGTAGTGCAGCAATTGTTTGAGAAGAGGGCACTAGAGACACTCATTATGAACCTTAAACAGGTAAAGAAAGTTAAAATAACAGGAGAAAGTGTTTGCGAATTTGTGGAAATGGAGAATTATTTCCAAACATCAGTCTTCATTCACATTTCTGTGCTAGTTCTGTAAAGTTCTCGCTGGTTTTCTTTCAACTACGTACTTGCTTTGTACTGTGGAACAAACTTCTCTGAGAAAACCTAAATTAGGAAATTTTGGATTGCATTAAATTGCATTAGCTCTTAAAAATGAGGCCAAATTGTCATGCGTGTATATATTTGGAAAAAAAGATTATCATTCTTCAGCTGTTGGCTGAACTGGGTGGGTTTTTTGTTTGTTTGGGTTTTGGTTTGCTTTTTTTTTTTTACCTTTTCAGGGCCAGAATGTAATTTCCTTTCATTAGAATGTATTAGTGTAGAATAGCTCAAGAAGCTATGCAAATTCCCTGTAACATACTAATCTCTTCTTCCTCCACCCTTCAACCTGACTTTGCTTTAGAGAACAAAATAATGACTCACATTCTCCAAAATTAATTTCGTAAAACATTCACATTTTCAACTGATATTTTCTGTGAAAGCAGGCTTCTCATGTTAAATGCTTAGACAGGGTTGCTTTTTCTCCTTTGTAGCATATATTAGAATATTAGAAGAAAAAAATAATTTCTTCCACCTTCCTTGTTTGGTGTATTTTTTTTACACCTTCAAAATACTCATTTCTTTGAGTATCCAAAAGTATTATTTCCTTTTTTGATGTTTTGGCAAATGAGACCTGCCTTCCATCACTTCTCAAGGTGATTTTTGAAATGTCTCACTTTACTTGCAGGTTTATACTTCATTTGGTTGTTGTTGGGGGGGGTTGTTTTGGTTTTTTTTTTAGAATAGCTTGTTAGTCTAAAGTGGTTTAGTCACATTATTGCTTCCCCACACACCATTTTTTTGCATATGGGAGTTGCAGGGTGTTTGAGAAGAATAGAAATTTTAGAAGTACATAAAACCTGCTTTATTGGAGAGCTGAGGTGATGGAATGAAGTGATTGAAATTAGTCTGGTGAAAGCTTAAAAAAATAATCAATATATCAAGCTAAGCCTTTGAAAGAGTTCAAAGCTCTTTCATGTGAATTAAAAAAAAAAAAGGGGGGGGGGTAGTTTTTAGCTCAACTGCATACCAAGGAGTGACAAGGCTAACTCTAGATGCCTTCTGCTTCGTAAATACAGAAAGTTAAAAGAGCAGCCTTTGGAGCTGGTAATTTGTTGTACAGAAGTCCCGGAAATATCTGTCTTGTTTCATTTGTAGCCTTTGGCATAGCTAAGTATTGGTATTGGAAAAATTGTGAAATCATGTCATTGCACAGCTTTGCTGTAGGATGCTGCTTTCCAGTGCTTTTTAGTTTGATTATTATTTTTTTTCCGCCTTCCTCCTTACTGGAGACCACAGGAGGGTGAAAAGACTTTGAGGTTCTGCCAGAAGTCAAATAACATACTCTACTAACATCTAGCCATGTGCCATTTCTTAGCTGAGAGCTTGTCTGCACTGGGAAATTTCACTTCTAAGAAGGCTGCTTTCTTGAAACTACTTTGTGTGGAATAGCCTTGTCTGAAACCAACTGGCTTTGTGTTTTGCAAAGAGTCACTAGTTCATCTGGAATGGCCCACCTGTGGTGTGTGCACTTAGCGTTATAACCCAAATATCCCGTGCTCTGTGGTGCTGCTGCTTAGCTCTCTGCTTTATGGAAGGGGCAGTTAAAAAAGGGTCCTGAGGTAGGGACACGAGGTTCAAGCTCACACGACAAATAAATACAAAAGTTACTTCATGCATGTGCTCAGAACGAGGTTCACTGTCCACTGAGATAGTTGCTGCTCAGTTTTTCCCAGGCTGACTCAGGGATGTTCCATCTGTAAGTGCTTTGAATGAGGGAAATCTCACAGGTACTTCATAGTGGTACAGAGTATGTTAACTTGGCACGTGGATGCCTGTGGCACTCCAGCAAGCTTGTAGTGTCCCCTTTCCCCCCTCCGCTTTTGGCAGTGCCATGTGAGTGAAAACAGGCAGAGAACCAGTCGTAGGTCCTTCCTAGAGGGAGCTTTATCTGAGGTGTGTTTAGGCCATCTGTGTGGAAAGCAGGAATGTGGCTTCGCTGGGGTTTCAGGACTTCGTGGCTCAGAGAGTGTAACCTAAATATGACCTTATTTTTCTCATTGCCCCTTAGGAGAGACAGCGTTAATTTCTAGTGAGCAAGCTATTAAAGACAAGACTGTGGCACATACAGGCCTATGGAGATGCAGCTGCCAGATATCCATGGCTCTCTGCAGCATTTCAAGCAGCCTCTGTGATTTTTGGAAGGGGGCCGTTATTTGCAGTTGGAGGGGCTTTTTGTACTTTCAGAACAAGAAGGCAACATCTAAGGAGAATGTAAGGTCATCATCCTTGGCAGAGGGTGATTATCTTCAGGTAATTCCCTTGCCTCTTCCTCCTTCGCTGCATCAAGATGAACCTTCTTGTCCTTCCAAGGCCATGTCTGCCTTTGGCATCTTCCTGTTTTCCAACTTTTCCATTTCTGTCTTTAAATCCTGCACATTGAGAAGTGCGGTTAATTACCTTTGTTCGTTAGTGGTCTGTATGCATTGTTTAATGCTGTGTTCAAAAATTGAAAATAGTTTTAATGACTGAGTCTGACTTGAAGGAAGTCTAGTTAACCTTCTGGCAGCCCGGCTGGAGCAATAATTCACGTGTGCGCTCCTACATGCACAAAACATCAAGGGAAACTTTTGTTGTCCTGTTCCAGTTGAAAGCAAACTGTACCAGTATGAACAGTAACTGCACATCAGGTGCACAGTGGTAATTTATTAATATACACTTTCTGACCCAGAAACCTAATTTAGCCTGGATTTTTTTTGCTTTTGAGAGCAGAGTCATAACTGTTATGTCATTGTTCATAAAGGTGTTCGTGGAGGCACTCATTTAAACCTTACGTGCTTTTAGCAGGCTATTTCAGGTTTCTGTGCTGCTCCAAGTCCACTCTTCCATCAGGTTTTCTAAGAGTATCCTTAACACAGCTACAAATTGTTTATTTAGGCAGTTGGTGATTGCTTGTTTTGGAACGCTTGCTT
Organism: Microhierax caerulescens; assembly: GCA_035590215.1. Taxonomy (NCBI): domain Eukaryota; kingdom Metazoa; phylum Chordata; class Aves; order Falconiformes; family Falconidae; genus Microhierax; species Microhierax caerulescens. Next base: position 18,902,593 of record JAVJGJ010000032.1, read on the forward strand.
TGGGTATCAGTAGAAATGTTTAAACTTCAGACTGAAGTTTAATGTGTACTTTGCATAGATAAAACATTCTTTGACTCTGGTTCATAGGTGTACTCTTAACTTAAATATGAACGCTCAGGAATATTAAGAATTGAATAAGGTTGTTTAAGGTGTGTTCTCTCCACCAGTGCAACTTTCAGAGTAGGTACAAACCATGTACCATTACAGGTTTTGGACAGAAATCCTCACTCATATCTGAAAATGCTTTCCAGTAAATAAATAAAAGCGGTTTAGTAGCTTGCCTCTTAATAGGCGAAGCCCTGCTGTTAATTGTGTAAAATTCATTAAATTTACACATGGGATTACTTTGACCTCTAAGTTTTATAGGATGCTGCTAAGGGATCACATGCGGTTCTCATTAAGCGAACAAAAAAGCGAACAGACGGGATTATTTTATCAATCAGGTATGCTAAAAACAACACCAACCAAACACAACCTTTCAGTATCATTCACCAAGGACAGCTGGAGCACAAATTGCTTTTTCTTAACAGCTGAAACTCAGGATATTCTTGGTGGTATCACAATGAAAAAATAAGTTGTGTAGCTTCCTTTTAAAGCAGTAAGTTCTCTGCCTTTACCAGGGAAGCTAATAGCAATATAATAGTCTGGCTTTTGTGGTGATAGAAAAACTTAAATCACCAGGCCAGCAACTTTACTTTGGGAGAAAATGCCCGCTATAGTGCAGAATGAGCTGGTCTTCTAGAATAGGCAAGTCAAAAGGGCTGTGCACATGGTAATTACTCCAAGAAGATCTCAACAGCACCAAGTAGGCAAGCAGATGCGCTGTTACTAGATGTTTGTATTTCTATGCGGGTGTTCTTGTGCTTCCAGGAACTCAGCAAGGATTACTTGGTAGTGTAGGCTTCATTTTTTTTTTTTTTTTAATACTTTCCATTAAATGTAGGTCTGTTGGGTATGATGTTCACTGATGTGCTGGTTTTGTATTACACGGTTAAAAATGCTATGGACAAAGTTTATTAATTAAATCCATTATTAATGTTTTCTTAAGAAGAGAAGAGGAAGGCTGTGCATGTTGATTAGTGCTACAGATGTGCACTGAGAGAAAATAGATTAAAATACGAAGCTTGCCTTCCAAACAAATACACCCCCAAAACCCCCTCAGTCTTTCGAACACTGCAGGATTTGAAAGCTAATAACCAAAATGGGAGATTAATCAGCTGCTCATTGTATGTGTAGGTGTGATTTCCATAAGCTTTATTGCCTCCATGAGTGACAAATAGTCATTTTCCAGATCTCTCTGCAGGTAAAATGTGGTTAGTACAAGGCCAGCTTGGCCTGGGTCATCATCATCCCTCCAAGGATAAAACTCCCTATGGATAGCCCCCTAAGGATTATGTAGAGTTGACTGTATCAAGACTCCAATGTCACAGAAAGTGCATTTCTGGGTGCATTTAGAAGATGATTTAGCTGATACAATTACAGGTCACGTATCAGAAGAATCTGGCCACCAAAAGAAATACTACTTTGCAGAGATCTGCCATACTTCAGGAAGGAGTAAGCTGGAAGATGGTAGGGAGGGAAAGATAATGCTGTAAGCTTAAATTTAGTTGCCAGTGTGCCTGCCTGAAGAGCTGAGGTTGTGGAAGACAAAGGCAGACTGGGAAACTCAGAACAGGAGGTTGCATAGATCCTGTCCCCAAGCACCAGCTGGCATTAGGACATGTTGGATTTAATCCATTCTTCCCTGTGTTTATGCTAGAGATAGAGGTGAAATTCTAGCTTCAGTTTTATTTAAAATATTGACTCACAAGAAATGTTTTTAAAGTTCAGAAATATGAGGATTTGCACAAAGGCTTTTGCAGTAGCATCCTGTGTTAGCTGGAATATGATGTTTAGGAAACTAATTTGTTGTATCTGTTGGAAGCAAAACCTGTACATAATATTGGTGGTTGGAAAGAGGAGAATTCAGGGTTTAAATTCAATACCAGCAAGCTGATTTATTTTCTGCCAGCTAAAATATAAAATCCAATAGGTGTTGCTGAGGGATTTTTTTTTTACAATAATATGTTATTTAAGCAGAAGAATAGGGTGGTATTTAGATATTACAGTTTTCTTTTTCTTTTAATACGGGGCTTTTCCTAAAATACTACCGAGAAATTTAATCCTATGAAAAGATCTTCCAGGAATTTTAGGCTTTTTTCAGCCTTTCCAGAAACATACAGCATTACAGTAAGAGTGACTTTTCCATTAAAGACCTGAGAAGGAATAGGCCATTTATTTAATTAATGGAACACTTTGGAAATTGAAATGAAAGCAGTCATGCAAGTCATAAGGATGGTTCTGTTCTTGTTCACAAGGCAACTATGAATTGGCCTTTGAAAGAGTTGCCCTTGCAGTCTTGCCAATGCTGGTTTCTTTACCCTGACACTTAAGAGTGTGTTGTGAACATTTTGGACAAAATACAGGGATTTGTAGGCAGCTTTGTAAGTTGTATAATTTTGACTGGATTTCTACATTAGCTTGATTCATGAGGCAAGTCTTGTCATCAGTTTTTAAAGATTGGGGCTGAAAGTAACCAATTTGAGCATGTAGATTAGAAGTAGCTAACAGTCATTTAAAAACTGTACTTTGAAGAAAATGTTGGCTGACACTCTGTGTAGTTATGTATTGTTTTACTGTGACAACACTGTGATGTACATGGTACGTATCATTAGGAAAAAATTCTATTATTTAATAAAGTTATATTCCAGTTTGACAAACGAGCTTAGCTTGTATTCATAAAGCAGCAGAGGCTGAAAGATTTTAAGTCTTTCAGGGTCTCTCTTCTAAGAGCTTGGAGACTGCAAAACACAGAGCTTTTCTGGGACCTTTTACAAAAGTTTTGGTTTAGATATCCCTAAGATAGCTAACGGCACTAAGATATCTGTACCTAATTAATTCATGAGGGAGATGGTGTGGGGTTTTATTTAATAGACATTGATTGGCAGATTGCATTTCAAATTTGTCAAGTGCTCATTGCAAGTTTGAGCAAATATGCTTTGATTTTTATGTTGTTAAACATTTAGTAAATATTGTGCTCTCCTAATAGTTTTGCAACATCTGTTTCCTAATGAGGAAAAGTATGAGCAAAATAAACTACCTCTTTGGAAAATATTGAATTTCTGTTGACTAGAGTAACCAAAACCTGGTGTTATAAACATTAACACAAACAGCTTTGATTTCATAATCAGTGAGTTGTATCTCTGATTTATGTAACAAACACAATATATTAATGTTACTGTTGTTCATCTCTAAGTGAAATGGTGCACCTTTGGAAAAAGAGGAACGATCCAGGAGAAAATAGTTGTCATCTTTTTAAGTCATCTGACTCTGTGTCATTGAAAATTGGGGGGTTGAGAAGAGAATGAGAATATGCAGAAGTCATGCATCAAAATTCTTTGGTATTTGCTCTACATAAAGGTGTGTTGGCATCCTCATTTATATATAGAAGTCTGAATGGTTATAAATGGTGCCCTGTAATGAGTAGAAGTGATGTTTAAGGACCTCTGCAGACCTTAGTGGTTAGAGGAGCAAGAGGTTGTATATTTAGTTTATTTAAATCTTTTTCCCAGTGTTCTGACAGAATCGAGGCCAAGTGTGTGAGCTTTCCATGTTCTTTGCTCCTTGTTATTTCCCTTGGAAAAGGAGGTGGTTTGCTCCATAATTCATTAATGTTGATCTTCTTTAAAATAAACAGTAATACAAGAGAAACTGAATTTCAGAAGTTAAGCCATGTGTTCCTGATAGAGTTGAAACTGTGTGTGTGAGCAGGAGGTCTGTGACCACATATTGCTTATTTCTTCAATAAATGCCAGTTTGGTTTGCATCAGATCTGCCATCCAAAATAAGCAAACCGATGACTACCTTAAATTCAGCATGACTTAGCTATAAAAGGTGAATCAAAGTTTTAAAAAATAATATTTGCAGAGCTCCAAACTGTGGGAGTCTAGGATTGGTTTCATGTTACCTAGACCTAAGCTGCAGGCAGTGGTACTTAAAGGCGGTTAAAGGAAGAAGAGAAATCAAAGCGGTCCCAGTGCTACTGTAGGTAGCCGAAGCCAGCTGGAGCAAAATGCACTATTGCATGTGGAGCTTCTGAACCTGCCCAGTCATTTACATCTACAGAGCGGGAATATCTCCGGAAGGGTATGCTTCCTCATTCACCTACCAGGCAGTTCCTGGTTGAAAACAAATAGCTTATTGTTACTCTGGGCGTATAATGTTCAGTAAGTGCTTAACCTGGGCCTCTTCAAAGGCGTTTGAACAGGAGCCTGTGAATTTAAAAGCACTATTTAGTTTCATTAACCTTCTTCTCTTAAAAAAATCCCCGGACTCTTAATGGCTAACAGAAAGTTTCCTCCTGCCAGTGACTTCAACTCTTTTCTAATTTTATATTCACATATCAGAATTGAGAATGAAATTACGAAGTCTGACTACCCCATCCCCAATTACTTGTTCAGCATTAATGATAAGAAGTCGGGTACGTTTGGAAGACTTAATTTTCAGGATCTAATCCAGAAATCTGCTATAATGTATCAAAAATAATAGTATGGAAACTGACACCTGTGTTTTCAGATTTGTCTACTCTTCAGCCATGAAAAAAGGCACATTTTGGGGGGGGGGGG
>JAVJGJ010000032.1:18907356-18918061 GCA_035590215.1 Microhierax caerulescens
ATTCATAATTAGAGCAATAAATTATTTCAACCCCCCCCCCCCCCCCCATACTAACAATATTGTTAGGCTGGAGCTTTAGGCAGTTAAAACAAGTATCTGTAGACCCTCTAAAACCTTTGGTCCCTTTAACTTTTTTGACTTGTGTTCTTTCAGTCATATCTTGTATGGAGTTTTGTGATGATCTGCTAGGGAAAAAACAGCTCCTCCTGTCATTATTTCATTCTTGATTAAATTAGAAGTGAGTTTTTTCTGGGCCATGTTCTTTCTAAGCAGTAATCCTTTCCATCCCTGCCTGTGCTTCTGAAGGCTGCAGGTGTCTTCTGCCCCTCTGCCTGGCAGGTCAAGTCTGTGATGATGCTTGCCTTTTACATGTTACTTGTGGGAGACAGCCTTTGACCTCTCTTCTGTCAGATGTGCTGAAATATTTTGCAATATTGGCTGTCAGTGAAATTTAACTCTGTGGTCATCTGTGAGATGACTTTTACTTCTCCCTGGACAGTCAGTCTTGAAGTACATCATCATGAAGGAGTGCTAGAAGCTGTGGGATAAGCTTCTAAGTGCAATGAGATACCTGGAGCAGGCTGGCTATAAACTCAGTATCCAAAGAAAAACAAAAAGCCACAAGACGAACTCCTGAAAATTGTTTTAATGCATCTGGGCACAGTAAGTAGGTTGGTCATTGGGTCTTTGATACCAGCTGTTTGACTTCGTGGTTATACCAACTGTTGTTAGACCAATGTAGTTGCTAATGTAGACGAAGCATTATGTTACTGAGTCTGGATCGCTGCACTGACATCACCAGCCTGCTCTTAGTATATATGTGTAGTAGTATCGACATTGTTTCAATATCGACTTTGTGTTTCTGTGTGGGCATACCCTTAGATATGAGAGTCCTAACAGTCTCTAGCTCTATCCTATTCAGAGTCACATACAGTTTATCATCTGGAGTTAGCACATGATGTATTTTTTTCCATTAATATCCAGGTTGGAAGGGAAATGAACTGATTTTGGGGGTTTGGACAAAAAAGAGAATGCTGTTCCAGATGCCTGGAGCTCCCACCCTTGCTACTGCTGTGACTTGCTTTTTTGGAGACAGATTTCCTCAAAGCTTGTTTATGAGAACACCACTTTATTTGGGTATCTGTCTTAAAAAAGAAACATCTTGTACTCTTTCCACTCTCCTTGTTGAAGTTCGGCACGCACAGGTCATCTTAAATACCGCGCCGTGCATCATTTGAAATGTTCAGCATGCGATTTTTGGCTGTTATGCAAATCACAGTTTGATTGTGTTCAAGACTGAGCTTTCAGCTACAGTCTGAACAACGCTGAAATTTCTTGGGTTTGGAAACCTGAATTTCCTGTTGTGTCCGTCTGGCACATATGGTTGAGAATTCACTAGCATCACCAGTGCAATGGAGTCAGCCAAGAACAAACGTTTGGCATGTTTTATCATAGAAGAGCCCCATTTCAAAATCAAAACATGCATATGTGCATACTCAAAATGAAGTGGTAAATGCTTAAAAGCTGGACCAGAATAAAAAAACATGTCAGTATTGCTGTTGTCACTTCTTCAGTAAAGGTTGCATCAGCCATGGTTTTCCCAAGGCACAGTTTGTATGCTGGAAACTTTCTTTCCAGTGAAATGACTGAATAATAAGCGAGTCTTCCATTTTTCAAAGGAGCTGAAGTGCAGTAGGCCCGTTATGTTCATCATCTTAACTGAAATCTGTCAGGGCCGCTTTCATCCATTTTATGAGTACATGTGAAGACCTCTTTGTTTCTTTTCTTCTAAGCCTTTGGCTCCGTGGTGTTGTGCGTTGAGCTTCTAACCCTGTTGGTGTTCCTTGGTGGTGTTTTTACACAGACTTTTGAAGAACAGCTTGGGCAACAACTGGATGCCCAAGATACAGGAGAGACATTTGCTTAGTTAGAGTGGGTAAAAATTAAGCCTTCCTAATACAGCTTTTCAAAAATAGGCCGTATTAAAATTGCTTTGGCTTCTTATGGTATCCACTCTGATGTGCATCTTCTCTGCAGGCAGGCTTTTAGCTCTCATGCTTTTTGGCAAGTAGTAAGAGGCAAGCATGGAGTTTCAAGAGATTCGTGACTACTTCACTAGTTAGAAAGTATCTAAAAAGTCTGTTTATGCAAAAGGAGAAGAAACTTTTTCAAGAGAGGAGTCCTGGTAGCATATAGTCTGCTATATGTTACATGGATGTCTAATATTGTAGGCGATAAAAGAAGGCATAAGTAATTTAGGCTTATTAGTTTATGACTCAAGGGTGAGAGCAGTGTTTCTGGTAAAAGCTGTCTCTTAACAGGATCACAAGGCTAATTCTCCATAGGCAAATACAGCTGCCAAATGTCTATGGAAGAAGCTCAGACCTTTCATTTTTCTGTCATGATCACATATCTTACTTGAAAAAGGTTTTTTTTGCTTGAATTTTAAAGATGTTACAGAGTTGAAAATGTTTGTTGGAACATTTTTAATTCACAATTTTTTCAAAGAGTTTCAGTCATCAAGATAAGCATACAAAGAAAGTGCCAGATAAAATAAAAATGAAATACTGAACAGAATTAGTCATACTTAAGGCTTGTGCTGCTTGATTCTAAAAGTTTTTGTTTTGATGCAAGTCACATTGGACTCATCAGAATAATTTCTATGTTTTGAACTGGATGTCCTGTTTGTTCACATATTAAGTTATATTTTAAGAAAAGGTTTCCTGGCTAAAACATACAGTGATAACATTATAATGAAAAATAAAGATGTTAACCAAATTTTACTTTTCTAATTGGAAAGAAAATGTCTGTCACTAGTGACTTGAAGAGGTAGAGCAGAAAGTAACTTATTACCAATTTGCATTATACATACAAAATCCCCAATATTCTTGCCTGGAAATAAATAAAATAATCTAATCTTAAAAACATGCATGCCTCTGTGGTCTTTGTCAGAACAGTGAGAGTGCTGTGGCCTTTAAAAAGGTGTATTAGGTAACCATTCATGGGGAATTCTCTCTTTTATGAACTGTAACAATGCAACCTAAAAACTTAATTTTGTTAATGCATTTAGTTATATTATCTGTAAACAAAACAAAGACACGCTAGTTGTCATGGCAAGCTGATTCATCCAATAATAATGAAATATATAAACTGTGATTTGGTGGAATGGATGGAGGAAGGATGTTGCCATTCTGCTAGGGAGACAGTCATTCAGAGTGGACGGAAAATGAAGTTTACATAACTTGGCTTAATTATTTTGTAAATGCAGTCTCATTTGATCAGTAGTTGATCTTCATTAATTAAGTAAAATAGACACAATTAAGGAAAATAAACACAGCAAGCTCGTGTGTTTCACTGCTGTTTCTGAGTATGGATGTTATAAGGTTTTAATTTTCAGTAATTTGATTTTTCTAGGCCAAATCCTTGTTTGGTGACCAGAGCTGCCTATCTTGATGTCCTTGTGATGCTGAGTACTCACTTGGAGAAGTTTCAAAAGCAAGGTAAGTCAAATATATTGTTCCATAAATCAAATGGAATATCTGTGAGGAAATTCCTGAGCCCTCTTGAATCCAGAGAAACAATAATATATTAATTGTACTTGCTGGAGTCCCTTAGCTGCTTTGCCTAAAAGGGCCCTTTGCTCTGCCTCTTGTAGAGCCAGTGCTGGGGACTGTTCTTAAGAATGAGCTACAGCTCCATGTCAAAGCTTGAGCAATGATGTTGCGGAATTCTAGAATTCCTAATTCTAGAATGGTATAACAAAAAAGATCCCCTCCAGTGTTCCAAAATGGTTTTCTGGCCCAAGATTGTAAATACAAACAAAATCCAAACCCCAGAATATCGCTACTTGAACCTTTCCTGAAAGCCACAGAGATGTTCCTTCATGAGACACCTGAAAGCATTTCAGAGAAACTGTTTTCTCATGTTTAAAGTTATGTAAGAAACAACTCTGAGAGCTTCTTTAAATTTATTTTTTTATATTGATTTTTTTCACTGTGAAGTTTTTGAAGGACCAGTCAGAACTATCAGTGGGTTTAGTGATGCAGGGTGTTGTTTGCTACAACACAAAACATACTGTAAACAGTAAGGAAAACAAAGGTATGGAGGAAGGGATAGCCTTTCAGGTGTGACTGTGTATAGGCCACTTTTGGTCAGCTGTAACTAGCTTCTTTGCGGGCCTCTTTTGTTCATTTCTTATGAACAAGTGAATAATAAATTTCCTTGTCAGTTCAGGAAGGCAATTAAAGAGTAGTTCTTTCATTTTATTGAAACTCTTAATGACTGATTTGAACACTACATTTAAGTAATTAGAACTGCTCTTTATTTCAGATAGTCTTGTTTTGGGGGCTGTCCTTAATTTTTAAAAACAATTCCTTTTGCTTTCTTCCTTAGGCCTTTGGCAGAAGTGGTTCTATTTTAATTCTGTAAGTGCTATTTCTTGTGAATGCACAGTTAAAATAGTGATAGTTGTCAGGAAAAAGGAGATGGTGATGAACATGTCTGAAATTAACTTCTTCAGATAGGTTGATGCAGAATCTAGTTGTTATAACAGAAGCATAGCCATACAGAAAATATGACAAGTGGGTTCCACTATAGCAGAGGAAGACAGTTGGGGTTATCTGGGACTCTAGGAGATGGGTCTGATCTTTCATGTCCTCTGAAAAGTCATTACTCTCTCATGGGTCCCAAATATCAAAATTCAATAAAGGGAATTTCCAGATGATGTTGCACTGTAGGTCTCGTTCTGTGGGGTACTGAGCCCTGTTTGTGACTAGGCCTGCATGCTTTATAGGGAGGAATGTACCACCCTGTATAAAGCAGTTCCAATATAGCATATTGTCCCTAGGGATAAGTTTTTTCCTGGCTCTTTAATGTTTGTTTTGGGTAAGTTATATCTACCATATTTGGCCTCATCACCCTTTTTTAAATTTGTGTAGTCCTTTCTTAAAGATAGATCCTCTTTGGAATATTAATTGTTACACTTCTTAATCATGATCCTCTATCTCTGTTCATCTCCTTTGTAGGAGTCATCATCCTAGTCTTTCTGTATTCTTTTCATATGAATTATTTTCCCTCTGTTTCTGACTGTTCTCATTCACCCTTCAACTCTTATTTTTATATTTTCTTTTATGAAAGAACAGCCAGTATTGCAGGTGAGGGCTCCTCATTTGCTTAGTGGGCATTACATTTCCTTTATCAGTATCTTTCCTATTTCAGTTATCTTTGGGTTTTTCCTCTGTTTTGGCTTTTTCAACAGTTGCGGCGCATTTGCAAAAGCTTTTGTTGACCTCGCCACACCCGGAAACACTCCCTTTTTTTTTTTTTTTTTTGTTTTTAAATGTCCCTGACTTGTGAATAGCCCTTTGAGCCTGAGGGACTCCGCTATGCTGTGGCTGGATTACTGATTGTGGTGGACTCATTTATTTTCAAAGCTCATGTGGACTGTTCCAAACCTGGGTGCTGTAAGGTACAATTTCTGTAGAAGGAAAGCAATTGTTTTTGTGAACTCTGCTCAGGGAGAGTTGTCTTGCTTAAAAGTTTCATTCCTATATAGGTTTAAAATTATATATTGCAGGCAGTATCTACAGAAAGTAGAAACTTAGACTGGAAATACGGTTTTGAAAACTTGAAGATACGTTAGGGACAATTTTATATACCACAGGCAGGAGCCCTTCTGAAATGGAGTAACATGTTTATATTAAATAGAACCTGAGTTTCCCATGACACAGTAAGAGAAAGACTAAACTCAGCAGTTAAAAATGAATGTTTTGAGTCTTGCATTTAAATGTTCTGTAAGGAATAATTATTAGCTGAAGCTTTATGCTTTTCTGAGATTAAATATCTTACTCATATATGTGTATCTGTGGTTATGAGCCAATTTTTCTCTGTTTTAATCTTGATTTGTAAAGTTGTTTCAATGAATAAAGGGTGAAGGACAAATCCAAATAAAACTGTTTCTTGATGTGTTTATCTAAGAGGCCCCAGGAAGTGCTGTGTATGAGTTCCAGGCCATGGGCTGAAACTGATTTTCATCAACAGAAATGGGAATGCAGTGTAATGAGCCTGCAACTGGTTAAAGTCAGACCACTTCTAATTGATTATGCCTGTCTAAAGGGGCTACAATTACAAAGAGATTTTCAGAGTACAACCCTGCCTAGGCCTTTCTTACATTACGATTATTTTCTGTAAGTGATTTGTTGTCTTCAATTAATAAAATCTGTCTCTTAAAGTGCAGGACAGCCCTTAGGGAATTTACTTCACAAATTCAAAACAATTTAAAATGTCGGATAAGGAAGGCAGGGAGTAATGGATACCAAAAGCATCTTGTCCAGCTAAAAATTTATTGCTGGCCAAATGATGATTATTTATCTTAAAACAAACAAACCCCCCTCTCTGTAGTTATTCTGATTTGTTGGTTTGGATGGAAATGTTGCCGGATTCATGTCACTGGGAAAATACAGTTCTCTTTCCTTGATTTGATAGGCAAAATTTAGAGCATTTTTTCCAGCTCCTGATATGCCTGAGTGTCTTCTGATGTGCAGAGACAATACATAATGCCAAGACTATGTAAACTTACATATTTTTTGTGTTCAGTTGTGAGTTATGGTTGGAACTCAGAAAAAAATCTGAAGCAAGCCTTTTAAAAAAAGAAGTTAAATATGTAAATAAAAATACTATTTTTGCTTTCATTGAGAGCAAACAAAAGTTTTTACCAGATCTAGGTATTAATTATTTGATGAGCTAATGTCTATTTTCAGTAATAGTAATTCTTAATAATATCCAGTAATTCTTAACAATATCCAGTGAGTTTGTTCTTGCAGATCTCTGATATACTGTCTCCACAGTAACTGTTTTATAGACTTGGAAGCACCAGATGTCCAGGGCCTTTCCAGTCTTAATGGGCAGAACACTGCAGTCCTTTTTCAGAGGATTTTCTGGCACTTGTACCCTGCTAAACTAGCACCAGAGTGGTGTAGGAATAGGGGGAAGTTCCTACTGGAGGAAGCCAGTAATACTTGCAGGCATCTTTGGAGGGAAAAAATGACCCCAAGTCCAGGTGGCAACGTGTCCAACTTTAGCTGTGGTTATAATAATTTGTAATTCACAAATCTTGATCAGCAAGCATTGGGAGGAGAGGTCTGTCAGGCTTTGGTGCCACGGATCTGTGTGTGTCTGAGGTTATGCACTTTTCTCTGCACTCAGATGGGCTTTGAGAGAGAGAGAAAACCAGGCTATGGACAGGCTGTGCTGTGATGTAGTGTTTCAGTAGATAAGATTCCTTTGTTGTGTATATGGACTTTTGACAGGGCCCATTGTAGATATTCCTGCTTTCAGGTCTTCTTCTGGAAGTTGGTGTCCAAAGCTAAACAACAAGATGAGAGTATTACTGCAGTCCTGCAGTGCTGGTAACACAGGAGTCAGAGCAGTGTCTTCTGGTGAAAGCTCAGATCTGGGATGCTCTGTCTCTCTGTAACAGATGAAGAATGCCACAAGACAAAGTGGTCACATTGTCTTTCTTGCTCACATCTCAGAACATTTTTTTGGTAGTATTTTGTCAATTTGTTAAGGAAAAAATGGATGCAACTCGCTAAAATGCACTTGACTAATAAAAGCATATGTTTACGGTGCGTTCAAAGGAAGGTACTTGTTGAGAAAGTATTGAGTCCATCAAGTCCATCAATTGTGAAATAGGATGAGAACAGAAGTCAGGGAAAAGCTGAAAGAAAAATTTGCTAAAGATAATCCTTCCAAGTTGTTCTTTTTTCCTGTATATTTGCTGTCAATCTCCTGTCTGGTTTGGCCTGTTATCAAGTATAGCGTCTTAAAAATCAAGTTTGCTGAGAAAGAGAAAACATTTAAACAAGATGTCAAATAGGATGAACCTGTGGTTTAGGAGAAACTGCCACTTAAGCATTCTTCCTTTCTACATTTGAGGTGGAAGAATTTATAAAAGTTCTTGAGATTATCCATATTCTACTGTTGTCATCAGTGGAAACAGTTACTCCATATTTATATAACTAATCCTGTTCATAAATAGATTGTTTTGATATCAAAATGGAGCAGCCAGTGCTCTACTGTCACTAATGTATTCTTTCCTTGAGTTTTGCAACAACAGACTTCCATTTTCTTACTATCTTCCAAACAGCTAAAGTTTTTGTAGATGTAGCTCGGTTAAGATTATTAAATTCTGCTTGTGAACAAAAGAAACAATTGCAAAAAATACTGTGCATTGCACATGTGTGTTTGAGATCAGAAACATGAGCAACTACGTTCAACTGTTTGCTGGTTTAGTCCTTTTTTGTGCTCTCAAATATGACAAAATACTGTGTTTTAAATTAGATGTATTGCAAATACCATTCTCTTAGTTATATTTGTCCTTTTTAATTAGAAGTTATAAAATGCATTGGTAGAAATGGTATGCATTATCAAACTTCTAAATGCTTTGCGCTGAAAGCACAAATGTTTTTTCAAGTAGGAATCTCTTAAACATTTTGCCCAAATGATTCAATATGTAGGACTTGAAATAGTGTTTGAAGGCTTTGCCCGCGTTTTTTCTATATTGTACTTCTTACTTTTTCTTATTTTGCAAAGAATGATAACTCAAGTTTTTCTGCAGGCTAACATAAAAACTGGTAATGTTTAAACAGTAAAAAAAACCAAACCAACCAAAGCCAACCAGGAGTAACTAGGTTGGTTATTTTAGCCATACTTTAACTTTCTTTTCCTAAATCCCTGAGACCTGTGGCCAAACTGTGGCTGGCAGTTTGTTAATGCATAGTTTGATTATTTGTTCTAATTAGCTGAAACAGAAGAAATTCCATGTGAACAAGTTGAAAGCAATTTTTGTTTGTTATGTCAGAAATAATATAAACTTTGTGTGCCAGTATATTGACTGTGGCACGTGGTCAGTGTTGTTATTTTGACTCAAGGAAGGTAAAGATTTAAAACGTGTTTATAGAATCATCTAAATGGCCAGTGCCTACTGACATTGAAGTAGACGAGCCAGAAGGAAGTATGGTTGGGTACCCAATGTTCTAATTTAATGCTGGCAGGAAAATGAAGTTGAGGGTGGGATTGTTGGAGGTCCAAGAGGGAGGGAGTGACTGGGAGTTGCAGAGGGAGTAAAATGCCAGAGGCAGGTCGAGTGAGGGACCTACTATGTGAAGGTGGAGTGCGGGACAGAAGGACAAAGCAAATGGACCGAGACTGGAAGGGATAAGTGTTGGGAGAAAGGAGGCGGAGGTGTGCAACACCAACGGGCGTCAAGGAAATGTTGGAGGCAGAACTCATGGCACAGGTATGGAAGGAGGAAAGTAAAAGTGTTTTCAGAATGATCATGGGGACACAGTGAAAGGAGGGGGGTTGTGAGGAGTAGAGCATGATGTTGCTGGAATGCTCTTTTGAACAGGGAATATGGAAAGGTGTTACAGGAAATAAGTGACACTAGTGGAGAGTGGAGTTGGTTGTGTTAATGTTAGCAGTAAAATTTCTGTGCCCATATGAAGATGGAGACTGCTTATCCTTCTGAAATCTTGTTTTGGGTACTTTTTAGATCCCAGCACGTAACACTGACTGACTTGCACTGTCTCCATGTGGTTTTATGGTTTTCTATGAATGGAAGAAAAAGTGAAAAACCTGGTGCTGTGCGAGAGAGAAGGTGTAAGAAAAATAGCAGTCTCAGTGTCAGGATCAAATGGTTTTTTTTTCTTTTCCCCTTTTTTTCTCCTTTGAAAACTTTCACTTATACTATACAAAATGCAATGGGATGCTTCTGTCCTCAACATTATCTGTGGCTTCTGTTAATCACTCATGTATTGTAAGTACTAATGCTTGGTTTCTGACATTGAAGATGTTGCAGACGTCTTTGAAAGAAAACATCCTGCTTAAAATACACCTTTTTTCAGATCATCAAAAGTTATCTTAGTTCCACATTGTAATAAAATATGCTTTTCTGTTTGCTTTGGGATTTTTTCCCCCCCATTTACCAGTGATTTTGCTTAATCCACTTTTAATAAAAAGGGAAAATATGAACAGATATACTTTTCCTTAATATTTATCTAGGGAAATATCTTCTTGGTACTGATTACCTTTCAGCCTTCATATGATCTCTTCAGATACCTTTAGATAGATGGTAGTTTGTCAGTGCAAAGGATTTCAACCTGTTCTCAGTCCATAAATAATTGCAAATTCTTGCAGGTCTTGGTGAATGATGATGAATGCTCAGATTTTTGAAACTTGGACCCCCTTCCCATAACATTATACTGCAAACACAGCAGCATTTCATTGCTGCTTTTGTAATTTTTGTGTGACACTGCAGAGTGTCTGTAAGTTTTCTGATGCCAGTAATCATTTCTACCCTTTATCCCTTCTTTGTTCTTTTCTCAAGCCTCCAGTAGAAAGATGTCATGGATGCTAGAGTGCTGCATACAGGGTTTGATCTGAATATTTATCTAAAGTGTGAAAATACTGGGATGTACCATAATCATAGATAGTGAAATAAAGCTCCTCTCACAATATACACTTGATGATATGAGAGTTGTCTGATAGGCAGTAGCCTAGGCAGCCACTGTAAAATTACATAAATCATGGACTGGTTTGGATTGGAAGGGATCTTATGCATCATTTACTTCCAACCCCCCTGCCATGGGCAGGGACACCTTCCACCAGACCAGGTTGCTCAGAGCCCCATCCAACGTGGCCCTGA
>JAVJGJ010000032.1:18921015-18949073 GCA_035590215.1 Microhierax caerulescens
TGAAAGATGAAGACATGGAGTGAACTTATGCTGGCCTTGCAAAATGGTTTTTTTGCAAAAAAAAAAAAAAAAAAAATGAAGGTTTACTGAACTGGATCTGAAGCTGCCAGCTCCTGGAGTCAACAGAGGGGTCACCACTCTCTCCAACACTAGGTTGCTCTAGCAAAGTTGGCAGTGTTGACACCAGCGAAATGGAAGACCCCTTCCCCCCTCTTCCCCTGATATTTATCCCTGTCTCTTTCTGTTTGCCTAATACTGCTCTCCCTTGCCTTGCCCCAGAGCTTTAACCCTTCCATCCTGATGGTTTTCATGTTACTGCTCGCACATACGATAGGTATACCCCAGTGTAAAGCAATGCTGATAGGAAGGCAAAGCACTTCTCTTGCCATATTCTTAGAAAAATACACGTGGTTTGAACAACTGAGCCAGTCGACTCCCGTATCGCTGCAATGCAGCTGACGAGGGAGGAACGCTGAGAGGGTGCGGGGCTCCCAAACTGAAGCTGTTTCTCTTGTGGAACTGAGGTGCTTGAACTTGAACCTTTTTCTTTCAACTGCTTGGGATTATTTCTGTTGTTAAACTGGTGTCTGTGGAGTCAGGCTGTGTAATAACTGGGACAAAGGCCTAATCCCTCTCCAAGGCAACCGGATGGTTCAGAACTTAAGGAATTCTGGCAGTTGGATACTTGTCGTGTGACATAGGCATTAATGCTAGTTTATGCTATGATGCCGGTATGTAATGCCAGTCTGTTTGGAGGGGTTTTAGAAAACATAGCAAATAAAATACACAAGTTTGCGTGTTATGAGATGGAAGCCATCTCTGTCATCTAGAGGATTTTGCTGTTACATAGGTTCGCAGTGATATTGCAGTTTCTTTGACTACAAGCCCATTCAGAAAAGAAACTGTAGTGAAAATATGAATGACAGAACTAATGGTTAGGTAATATGTCTGAAAATCTTTTTCAAATACCAAATTTCTTTGAAGCTTGTCCAGCATTACTGAGAACATGCTTCTGTCTTACATGCTAGACAGTGTAAAACCATGTCAAGTTTCTGTGTAAATGTCAAACAAATTAAGGTGGCTTTGGAAGAATTTGAATATGAAAGGGCAGGATGTTTAACTGTAAATAGAAGGTTTGGGGGAATGTCTTAATGGGCAACAAAATGAATCCATGTTTCTGTTGCAGCTTCATGTCAAATTCAGCAATTTAATAGTAATATTTGGACAGGCTTTTAGTAGTTAGTGCTTATTTAATTATAAATTGCAAAGTTACACGGCAATGAATTGTCTTCTTGCAGATACTGAAGAAATCTGAGGCAGTTTCCTTTGATCTTTGTTTTTGATTTTACCTTTAATGCATTCTGACATTTTAACCCCCCTAAATTTGCAGCATCCCTTAACACCAGTGGCAGTGTTCTCTTCTGTGCTTCTTCATGACTTTTCCCTTACTTGTATTTGAATTTTGTGGGATATAGCATGTTAACTTCCTTTCAGTACAAGCTATACAAACATCTGAACTGGGCAAAAATCTTTGTTTCCGTATTATAAAACAATTAATTCCGACTGTCGATGGAGGAGAAGGTTGAGCTGGGGGCATGTGAGGAGAGTGTCTGTGTGTGTAAGGACTATTGATTTTTTTTTTTTTTCATTTTGTGTTAACATTGCCAACTTTGCTAAAGCCTGAAACCCTTTGGCATCACAGATAGCAGTGACCTTTTTGTTCACTCCAGGAGGCAGCCAAGCACTAAAGAAGATTCTTGGGCTCTGCTGTGCCATGTGGGCAGGTTGCACCACTGTAAAGGGCTGAAATGTTCCTGTGCTGATACGTAAGGGGAATTACAGTGCAGCTTCTTTTTTATCTTAGCTGTGTTAACTGTCCAAAAGTAATAGGCATAGGAAAAGCATACTTGATTTTTTAATCAGCAAATTCTTTAGATTGATACACACGTGACAGATCTATTTATGTAGGAGGGGCATAATAGTAACATTTCTCCTAATTTCAATTGCAGCTGGGTAGTCTGACAGACAGCACTTTCTCCAGTCTGACCTCTGATTTTAGAGCTATTCTGTCAAAGATAAAATGATTGCATGATTTTCTTTGGTGCTTTTTGAGGTTTCTAAACCACTTACATTTTTTTCAAAATATATTTAATACAATATAGTTTATTCGTGTTAATCTTTTTCTACAGTGGTAGCGCAAAGCATTACAATTTGCAAGACTGTATTAGTAGCTTGATTTAAAGAAATACTTTTCAAACAGCTATAATTGGAAAAGATGACAGGCAATCTACAAAGTATTGCATTATTTTTTAAGTTGTTTGAAGCGTCCATCCTGTGTGTTGAACAATTTATAGTTTTTGTAAAGTTTGTGTCCTTACTTCGTTCTATTGAAATATGGATACATGTGATATATAGGAAAGCTGTTTTATAATTCAGCATCACTTTAAAATGGAGGAGAACTATGTTTTCATTTCATGCCTGATTTTACCTTGTGATACCTTTTGCATACCTGATGTTTTTCCAATTTCAGAATCAGTTAATGGTCTGGAGCAGATGGTAACATCATCTGTTTGCCACTACTTAGTTTTATTCTCATTTCAGGCATGCAATTGTTTGGATTTTGGGCAGAGATTAATGGAATTATTTCGGATTCTGAATTGGTATCTGGTATTCCCTACTCATCTGCAGTACCAGGACTGATACAGTATCTTCAGAGCATCACCAAACTTGTAATATCAGTGCTGTCAGTAACTGCTGGTCCTGATGTCCAGAGTAGCAGTTCACCTGTTGCAAAGAAAATAGCCAAGCCATCACTGTCAATAGTTCATCTTCTTCACTGTGAGTTTCATGAAGTACGTCTGCTTGCATTGGAAGCAATACTGCTGTGGTTGAAACAAATAAATTCCAAGCAGATCGCAGAAGGAGGAGGAGGTGTAATGTGTTTACTCATTGATTTGGAAGGTACTCTGCTTACAATGGCTCTGAAGGAAAAGAATCTCCAGTGTTTTTGCAAGGTAGGAGGGTGCTTTTTTATTGACATTTACTATGTTTTCATTAAATGATATTCTTACTTTTTGAAAATATATTTTGAACATGCATGATGTTTTTCAAATAGTACATGAGTGGTTTGTTTTTTTCACACTGAATAGGAGTGGTGCTATAATTCTGTAACAGATGTTCTTGTGTAAAAGCAAGAACTTCCTCTTTCCTTTCTGAGCACTGTCAGGAGAGGACCTTTGTGTTCTTGAACTGGAGTTTAAGTCATGGTTTTATTGATCTCAAATGTACACATTCATGTTGAGATTGTTTGTAAGTTCTTTGTTTGTGAATTGTCTGTGCAGGTGCTGGAAATTCTTTATAATATGGACCTCAGAAATGTGCTTCCTGAGACTGAACACTCTATAAAAATGAATCCAAATGAGCTCTTAACCTGGAGTTTAAACATTGTAGATACTTCCAACAGGTATGGTCCATCATGCACGTTAAAATACTTACATGTTTAAAACTTCAAATGTTGAAGCATTAATTTATTGGTTTTGGACTATGTGTTGATGTAAAAATCCATGTTTCAGAAAAGTGAGTGTGGCTGATTTGAGTAAAGAGAGGTCTTGATGAGAAATTTTCAGAGCAGTTAGTTATGGATCTGAATTACTGAAAAGACCTACAAGTCATACTGGCAAGCACCCTGTAAATGTCCAGTAACAAAGTTCCTGAAATAAGTTACTGTGGCTGTCAGATGATAGCCAGTGAGCATACTCTTCCTGAATGGTAGTTGGGAAACACCTTAATGCATAGAGTTGATGATCCAAATGCATGTAATTCACTGTGAATCGTCCTATCCTGGTTTATCTAGTAAGAATGACAGATCTGATTTCCCTCATTGGTTTGGCAGAAATGTTTAACCCTAATCCTTACAGTTTGTGCTCCTTAATCAGACTGTAAAGTCAGCAGAAAGTGCTGAAAATTTGGAGCCATTCTGTAGTTAGAACTGAATTAGGAACTGTGTCCATCCATTCATAATGGAACAGACAAACGGTTTTGAAGTGTCCAGGCTCTACGGGCAAGACCATCATGTTTCTAGTAGTCTCTTTTTTTTTTAAGCTATATAAACATTGCACCCCAGTGTTACTAATGCAGAATATATAGGGTATAGAGTGTAGACCAGTGTTTTATAGCTGTGCATATTTGCTGCTGATTTGCACTAAATTTCCCAAGTTTAAAAGATGATGTGGAGTGTTTATTTCTGGAATGAAATGAGATACTAGTAGTAAAGTAACACTGACTGCTGCTGTTAGAGGGAAATAGCTGAAATAGCAGACATTACTGCTCAGGTGTTGCCATTCCCGGCAGTGAGACCAGCCCTTCAGGAGCCACAGTGCCTAGCTCTGTGTCCTTAGACCCTGCTGGGCATTGTGGAGGCTCAGGAGCCAGCAGTTGGCATATGCTGCACTAGTAAGTTTTCTAGCAGCTGCAGAAGAGATGTTCCTGGAGCTTAACACCAGCTTGAAGAGATGCCTTTGTTTATCATTTAAAGTAATATCTGTCTTGGTTGACTTGGGTTTCATTTTCAAATATGTTTTTCTATGGGAAGTATGTAGATGGAAAAAAAACACAAGAGGTGAAAGTAAGAGCATATTTCATTTGCGTATCAATGAAAAGCTTAACTAACCTCAAGATCTTTAATGTAAAGACTCTGACTGCTCAGCTTGCAAAATATTCATTGGTAATAATTGGAAATTAAGACCTAGCTGGTTTTCTTCTAGAAGGGGAATGATGGCAGAAATAGCTGCTTTTTTTGATATGTCTTTTGCCTTGTTTTCTCAGCACTGAAGTTCAAAGCATAGCTCTGAAATTTGCCTCCAAGTTGGTTATCCACCTTTTGCAGAAGCATCAGCAGGTAAGGGAAGCAGCTGCTTAACAGTTTGTAATTATGGAGGTTTTGGTGATTGGAGTAACATTGCTTCTTTTAGATGGAAGCCCCAAGCTTCTGTTTTCTTGTGTCATTGCACCTTTTCTGGTATTATATCTTCCTGTCTGAATACACTGCCACATTCTGCAATGAAATGGCCATGAATATCATCTCCGTATATCCCTCTCAAAGTCATTTCAAGTTAAATACCAAAGTAATTTCAACTTCTGAGAGCATCCAGAATAGTCACTGTAATGCAGGAAGAGAAATGCCTATGGTGATTAACACATGTACCGAATCCGGTCCATTTACTGCAGTGCAGCTTTGTTGTGGTTTGTGATTGCTGGGCAGCCAGCAGGGGAGCGGGTCCGAGGGGGAGGCACGAGGCTGAAGCAGTGGTTGGGTGCAGTTCCCGTCCTCACAGTGTGACCTTGCCAAGTCTCAGCCTGAAATCACTGCCTGAGCACACCAGCCTGCTCCCTGCATGGAGTTTCTCATTGAATTTCCTCCTGAAATTTGTTTTTCAAACACTAGAGTAAATATAATAACCCTTGTAAAATTCAAGGTTCTGTGTTCTCCATTCCTGTTTATAGACTATTTAATTTAGATTTAAAGCAGCACAAATTACTGGCTCAGCTTTCTTTTGATTTGGAATTGTCTGTCTGTCATGTCACCTATGTCTGTGTAGAGCAGTGTTAAGGCAGCTTTTAGTCCTAGACAATTTTACTTCTTTTTACGTTTTCAAAGACACAAAAAGCACTTAATGGTTATTTTACAATACACTGAATTCTCTTGACCTGTTTTAAAATGAAGATTTTTTTTCTTATATAGCTGTTATTTTTTATAGAATATGCAGCAGCATTTATTTGTATTGTATACTAGTAATCTTGTATCATTATAAAAAAAGGAAGCTATAGATTCGCACACAAGAATTGGGAACATGAAATATGATGTTCACTCTTTATTAAAAAAGGCAAAATGCAAAGACTTCCAGGCTTTAAACATTGAAATAACCATATAAACCTGGTTTCACAAATAGATGTGAAACGTGTTATTGTTCTGAAGTTTTGTATTAATTTACAAAGAGGAATTAATGAAAAATGCTGTAATAATATTAACTGCAGTAATGCTAAACCAACTTTCTCTAATCATGTAAGTCATGGGAGATCTAAGATGACAGTACAGAGAGTGCTTTCTGCTTTTAAAAGAGCAAGTACATCAGTTTTCTTTCTAAATTCTTTATTTGGGCTTGCATTCAGTATTTGCCTCTGTAGAAGGGATTGTTTCTCTTCATAAGGTAAAAGTCCAGTTCTGTCTTGCTAGACTGTTGTCTGTTAAAATTTTGAGTAATTTGTAACATCTTGGGAGATATTTTTTTTTTAACCCATTACAGAATCTGTAGGACATGTTCTGGCGCTGACCCTTTGTGCAGTGCAGGTACATGGCCACGTACCTCACAGAATGAGGCAGAGTGTGACCGAGGTTTCATTTATCCCTCAGTGAGTCCTCCTGCGCTTCTCTGCCCTTTAGCTCAACTCACTTTTTCATTGGTTCTCTTCTTTATTTGTTGTTCTGCTTTTCACTTCCTTTAATTAATTTAATAATTTAATTAAAAATAAGGAAAGAAAGGAGAGAAAAAAATAAATTAGTTGCACATACCTCAAGCATCTCCAGGTTGAGCTGGTGCTGCCTTTCCTGTTGACCTGTGCATGAGGTCCCAGTCTGTTTGTTGGTGGGTTTTTTGTTGTTTTTTCCTCTGGAGCTTCCTTCTTATAGCTGTAGCACACACTTGCTTTTGGCTGTGCCTGGATGCCACCTCCTGCATTTGCGTCTTCTGTTACCAAATCTGTGCGTGGGGTTCCTGCACCTTGACTGACCAGCCACCCTCCTGAGTGGGTATTTGCAGGGGATCCCAGGTCTTTCTTGGTCACTTATGGAAGTTAGGACTTTTTCCAGTTATGGCCCAGCTGTCCCAATGGAGATCTTGGAAGTGTTACTTGAGTTATGGGTAAAATGCACATTACTTTTTTCAACACAAAAAATCTAGTAGCTGTCACTACACATTAGAAACAGTCGAAGCTTTATCCCATTATCACTAAGTAATAGTTTTCCTAGCATACATCTAAGGACTAAATATTTTCCAAAAGGTGGCATCTAAAATCCAAAAGATTTTATTTGAACCGGGAAATTTCTCTTGCCTGTTCTTTTTTCTAATTCTTCATGGTTTAGGACTCTGAACTTTTCTCTGTATCAACTAACATGGAGGTTCCTTCTGTGCTTTGCATGCATGTGTTATCAGAACCCAAAGGTACCTCAGCAGTCTTATTAAAATAAATTTCCATTCCCAGTATCTGCAGAAGAGACAGATGGAGCTGCATTCACCCCTTTACCAAGCATTATATCATTACAAAAGCCTAAGACTGAACTACAGTTCATATCCTCTTGTTTTTCCAGATACGTGTATGTGTCTACGTGTAAGATGCTTCTGAGAAATGCTTCTTTTTGTTATAGTCCAGTATATTTGTCTTTGGCTTGCATGTTTAGAATGACTGAGGACACAAAGATATGCTTTGACTTGTGTGATCATTGGTGAGTCTGGTGTGAAGGGACAGAGCAAGAGAATTGCCTATGAGTACTGCTCTGACTAAAAGAAAATCTCCCATCTCAACTAGCTGTGACATAGTAAGCTGACTTTTGAATGGACACGTGGAGTTTGCTGCCTTTTAAAAACCACCTGCATTTACTGATGTGTAGTATCCCTTTGGCAGTCCATAGTTTGATGTGATGGTCAGTTGTAACACCAGATTGTACAGCATACTTCTCACAGGTTCTGTGCCTTCAGATTTCAGAAGAAGTCCTGAAAAAATGGGTTCAGCTGGTAGTTTATTTTTGTGGAGATGAGCAACAGACAGAGACGCTGTTAGCAGCAGCTGAAGTTCTTAAAAGTATAACGTCATTCCTTCTGATCAACAAGAAGCTCGTTCTTGGTGAGTAGTTTGAATTTTCTGGATTTTTTTAGATGAAACCCATTAATACATGACTTAAAATGTATCATGTACATATATATGTACACACAGTCAAAACATAATTACATCAAACAGGATTTTGTAAAAATTTTAATAGGAATTAATTACAAAACAGACTTATTTAAATTCTGGTACAAAAAGCACATGTGCAGAGCCTCTTGCAATAACTCTGCAGAAGGGGGACATGAGATGCTGTTATGTCTCCAGGCCGCTATACATTACTGTACTGATTTACTGGCTTGCCATTGCTCTCTGACGTGAACTTTTCCAAAATATTCTATTGGTGATGTGGACATACTTCTAGTTTAACATTGTGAGTGTAAAAAAGCTGTGCTGGCTGAATGTTGACATTAAAGGGGGTCAGTCTAGAAATGAAGGACACATTCTACTATGAGAATAGTTAATAATTGGATCACATTATACCTCCCAGATATAATATTTTTTTTTAACATTAAACTGTCTCTTTAGAAAACAAACAAACAAAACCCTACACAGCCTACACAATAGGTGACTGACTGAGAGGCAAAGCTAAATGAAATTCTGTGGTCTGTTGTGCAGGAGACATAGGTTTTTTTTCTTTTAGATTTTTTTTCCTTGCCTTCTGTGTACAGAGAATAAGGGGATTTTGTGACTAAAGGGCCAGGAGATATGCAAAAATAGGTAGTGATAGACAATAAAATATTTTTGCATCCTGAAAAAGACAGGAAGTTTAAATACTTCTAGTTTCTGTATTTTATTCCAATATAGTTATTCACATGTTTTTAGTTTGAGTAGCTTAAGTCCATGTATATGGACTAGATACAATTTTTTTTTAGATGAGAAGAATGCTATATTTCTTAAACTGTAGATAGTGGTGTTTTTAAAATGTAAGCCATTTATTTTGAGATGTGTCTTTTAAGAGATTTTGACAACATTTATCAATGCTACATCAGTTATATGAGGTAGGCATAGTACTATTAAATATTCATAGTATCAGCTCTGGGAATCTTGAGCTCTACCACGTAGTTAAAGCTCTTCATAGGACAGACATTATAATTTTATATCCAACGAGAACACTAGAGGTATTTGAGTGAAAAACTCCCAAAGGCTGTGCTTCTCATCCATCCCTGTTTGGATCTGGTCCATAGCTGATGGAGAGCAGAGGAAACTCTTTGATCTTGTCAGGACAGTTGCTGGTTTCCATGCGTTCCAATTGGGCAGATGTGGAGGTCTGAAATAAAATATAGCAGTTTGTATCCTGCATAAAATCTTAACTAAACAAAGAAAAACTAACAAACAAAACCCAAATCCTCCCCAAAACAGCCCAGAAATAAAAGTCCCAAGGCCTCAGTGGGCAAACCATCTAAATTAGCTCTTCACTCTGGAAATTGGGCCGGGGAGGAAAGATGCAGAGCCAACCCTCTGTACTACCTAGACTTGTCAATGTGGGGTTCTTCACAACTGTGGAACTATCAGTATTGCAGTGAGAAGTTCAGCAAGTCAAGGGCATGAGCTGGTGTTTAGCTGTGGTGATATAAACCCAGAATCATTTCCTTAAAGTTAAAGTGTTTATGCACATATAAACAGTTTTGGCTTTTATGCCTTGTTCTGCATCAGCTTGCTTAACCACGTACAGTGGCAAGTAGAAGTTAAGGAAAATCGTGGTTGTATGAAAGAGAGTTGTAGTTATTCCCATAAGCTTCCATTAAGTATGTTCTTAAGAGGAAGAAGGTAAATGCCATCCAGTATGTTCTGGATGCCCCCATTATCTCTCCATCATGTTGCTTGAGGGTTCAGGAAAAGTCTTTCTGGAAAATCCATTGGCAGACTTCCATCTCTTTTGTAGATACAGCAGAAACTTGTCTAGGTGAGAAAGCTGGCCATTGTATCTAGAAGGGGATAATTCTGCTAAAGCTGTACCAGTATAACATTATTGTGTGTGTCATGCTAGAAAAAAACAACTTCTTTCTGAAGTTATTATAGTCCATGCTATTCCCACATAGAGAAGTTATATGAAATACAGGAATGCTTCTTCTGCCTGTGTAGTAAAGCCTCAAGCGACTAATTTTGGCCAAGCAGTGAAATACTATTAATTGTCTGGCTAGCCTTGTAGTGCAATCTCTGATAGACCTGTTGATAACATGCTTGAAGGAAACCAGCACAGCAATGAAGCACTGACTCCGTTGTTCTCTGTAATCAGCAAAAGTAGTATCTCAACAGCTGGCTGCCTCTAAAAGAGACCTTCCAGTGGATTGCTTTAATGAGGATGTCCAAGAGCTGAAAAGTCAGCTGGAAAGTACTGCAGCAAACCTACGAGTACAGCCTTGGGCCCTCAGCTAGTCATCCTGAGTGTGCCACCACTAAATGGCACAAGGGTTTGCAAGTGGAGTATGGCTTGTGAGGTGTGAAGTGCCACTGGGGTGGTACATGGATTCTGCCTGTTTGGGGTTTACCAGATGAACACCTCCCTCTTGGCAGTTATCTCTGATTAGCCTTAACTGTGTGCAGATAGCTACACCATAAATTAAACCTGACTTGCTTCCAGCAGATAGTGGGTATAAGCATGGCAGGGCGTGTGGGTGAGTGGTGGGGTGAGGTGGTCGTGGGAGAAGTAGGTGATGGGTAGGGCCCTGGGAGCTGGGTTTGCCATTTCTGTAGGGAATAGCATATGTGGCCAGCACTACTGGCAGTATCTGTACAAAACTTGGTTTGGCAGCCCCTGCTCCAGGCAGATTGCAACAGCAAATCCATGATCACAGTGTGCTGGCCAATCTCCAAGGGCAAAACTTTTGCAGTTGCCAAACAGAAATTCTGCATTCCTAGAAATTGTAGAAAATTCAGAACACCTATGACTTAAAGTTGAACCTGGATGAAGAGAGGTGTGTTCTTTTATATGTTGCCCACTGTTTAAACCAAGCTGAGTCAACTACCTAGATAAAGTTTCACATGTTGAAAATGTTTTGATCCTATTGCCAGCTGTCTTCCCAGTGGCTTGCCAGTGCATTTCTCCTGCCCATGTTTCAGTGCTTCACTGCATTTGTTGGGTTTAGGTGTGGAAATAGAGCTCTGTGAATGCATGTAAGAAACAGAATGCTAATTTTTCTCCATAAATAAATATAGGACTGTCTGATACCCTTGCTCTGTGGAAATGTGTGGTTCTACTGCTGCAGAATGAAGATTCGGTAGTACGGGATGCTGCAGCTGAGGTTATACAAGTGGCACAGTCAGAGGAATGGAGCAGTAAAGGAACAGGTGTGTGAACTTTTTTTTACTTTTAAGTATTATTGGATATTTGGGAGACAGAAGTATTTCTCTGCTTATCACAAACTTCTTGCCGACTGTAAAGTGATCCATGCATCTCTTACAAACACATACCATGGAAGGTAACAGCAGGTTGTGGTGTTTGACACCCACCATGCTTTATTATTTTGCTTTTACTGTTCATGCTGTAATTTGCATATTGTTAACATAGGTATGTAAAAAAGACAACAGCACTATTCAACTTTATGGTTCTTGCTGTGATGAGTCAACTATCTCATAATTTCACATGTTGGAAGTTCTTTAATATGAGCTGTGGTCTAGTATAATGCAGTGGAAGACGCTCTTTGAATCCCGGTCATTATAATTGCCAGATCCCAGAGAGATAGGAATCTGGGAAACAGGATTCAACTCATTGATTCGTTATTAGACCTTGAAACCCATTTAGATGCGGATCAACAAAGACAATCTTCAGCGTACCCACAATGTGCTTTCGAGGATGTGGGCCTTTTTGTCTGCATGCCCTAATTTACTCAACCCTATTAATTTTTAAAATAGCCACAAAACTTGAGTAGGCTTAACTAATTAACTTGCTTCACTTTGAGAGTCTTTGCTGATGCATTCTTCCATATATTGTGAACAAACTAGAATTTGCTACCAAATTCACCTCTCTCTGGTGGTCCATGCTACTCAGTAATGCCTGTACCAACTTGTCTGCAGTCGGTTCAAATTAGTCAGCCATCTCCATGTGAATTTCTGCTAGACTGGAGATAACGCAGCTCTGTGGTTAAAAAAAAAGTCAGAAAAGGCAGTTAAAATATGAGTTTGCCACTACTGTAGATAGAA
Source organism: Microhierax caerulescens (assembly GCA_035590215.1). NCBI lineage: Eukaryota > Metazoa > Chordata > Aves > Falconiformes > Falconidae > Microhierax > Microhierax caerulescens. The sequence continues at coordinate 18,933,034 of JAVJGJ010000032.1, forward strand.
GTAGCCGAATGTACTCATGTGGTGGATGTGTTCTTGAGCTGGCACTGTTCAGGCACAGTGCTATGGGGTAGGAGAAGGTAAAAGGAGGGATGTGTTATGGATGGCTTTCATCTGCCTGTTAAATCCCACAGCTCTGACTCCAGCACTGTCATCACAGCTCTGGCAATTTATCTAGTCCCAGCTACAGCTCACTTGAGTATCAAGAGGTGTGTGTGTGTATGTGCTTCAGGTCCCCAGTGCTGGTCTTTGGGGGCCATACTCAAATGTCTCAAGATGGTACTTTCTTTGGAAATAATACAATGCTATTTTTTTTCTCTGGCTTCTTGTATCTTTTCCCTTCTTCCTTGCCATATCCCTGTACTGAGGGATACTGCCCTGTTAACTGGAAAGGCTCTGTCCTACTAATTAATACTAAGGTTACATCGGTGCTTGCTGTTGCATACAACTCACCACTTTGTAAAGCAGAAGGGGCCATAATTTAGGAAATAACATCATGATTGTTTTTTATTTGCTTTGTTCCTAATTAGGATAGGGACCCCGTCCCCAAACTTACATCAACCCCTTAGTTATACTTAGCTATGTCTTCCCGTTCTTTCATTTAAACAGCTTAAAATGACATCAGTGTCTTTCATCTCTGACTAGCAAAGAACACTGCTTTTGGAAAGATAGAATCTAGTTTCTTTCCACCTCCATTTTACATTACTATTGTTCCTTCCTGTGTTCTCTTTTTTCCCCACTAAACTCCTTTCACTTTCTGTGCTTTGATTTCTAGCTTTTGGGGGAGCAGGGCAAGGAATTTTGCCCCTGTGGCTTTTGTTTACAACCAGATTAAAATAATTTTACCTTTGAATGTTGTTGGAACCTTCCATTTACCCCCTTTCTTCTAGTGTGCACAGGAGAGTGTGCAATATGTTTGGGTCTGGGGTTTAGACATTTCATGCATCTTGAGTGCTCTCTGTCCTGACAATTTTTAAATTATATTTAAATATCTACTATTTTTTTCTGTTTTCATATCATGAAAGTCTTCTTTTTCATTACTGCACTGATTTTAAAATATCTAAGCTGATACGCTGAAATCCATCAGAAGCCATAAACCAGCTCTATTTAAACATTTTATTTGATGACAGATTGCTGGATATCTTACACTGACTTTTCATTTCCATTATAGGATGACAAGTAAGTATTGTGATCCAGCAGTTTTATCATAAGATCAGAAAAAAATATGACTCAAGATCAGGAAGAGGAATTGATGTTCTCATGCATTCTGTAATTGTTTCAGTTTTATTTCATTGCCATTACCACTAGCTAACATGAGAGAGTAAAGAGACTATTATAATTTCAGCTTCATTTGTGCATCAAAATTTTTTATGTCCTAGTAGCCTTTATAATTCCAGAAATACTGCACTGTAGAAATAGCTCATGGTGTGTTTCACCTTTTACTGCTGTAATTCACTGTACAGAGAGTGGGAATGCTGCTCACAAAATCCAAACACTGGACTTGGCAGAAGTTTTGGCACTGGCATCATTATATCCACTCCACAAAACTCTCTCTCGCTGGGTAGACAGTGTGTAAGGTAGTAGGCTGTAGCTGCCTATAGAGAACTGTGTTGTTGGTTTAGGGAATCAACACCTTAAGTGTTTCATTTATAGGTGGGATCCAAAGGAATCCCTGATTATAGCCTGACAACTGCCCCTGCCCTTCGTACATGATACAAGCTGGCATCTGGTTTTCCTGTGGAATAGAGTATGAAAGGGTGTACGCTTGTGTGTAACAGCTGGACCGAGGCTGAATTTGTATTCTGCTTCAGCAGAGTAAGATGGGTGAAGGCGGACTGTTGTTAATAATAACAAAGTTACTTGCATAGATTGTTCATATAGTTGTTATAGGGCATTTTTCCTTCATGTACCTGTTGCTGAATAACAGTGCAAATGTGTAGCAGTATGATAGTGTCAAATAATAGGTACTTTCAGGTCATTTATAGATGGTGAAACTGGAGGCAAATGATCCTATTAGCGCAGTTTCACTTTCAGTAACAGCTCCTCTCTTCTGTAACGCTTTGAAATGTTACATGAGCTGCTGGAACAGAGTAGGAAATTGTTTTTTTGTTATTCCCTCATGGCTTTTAGTGAGGGCAACCCCCCCAATTTCCTCAAGTAACTAATCTGTGCAGCTTTGGATCACTCTGATGATGAGAGCAGTAACCTTGCAGAGTCTGAAATGCAGGATAACAAATGTGATACAAGTACCCTGTGAAAACTGCAGCTCCCATTTTTATTTGAGAGGAGAAAAGCTCACAAGACCCAACACTGATACACAGCAGGGCTCCTATGCTCGCTCTACCCTACCCGTCACCCCCCAAGAAAACCCCTACAAAACCTACCATTTTTTATAGAAGGCAAGGACTTCCACTGTTACCAGTTGAGTTCATTTTTTTACATTTCTTTTGTTCACACAGAGAAGCTTGATTTACTTTTGTAATATGTGTAAAAGCTCATAATTAGGAGGGGAAGTTAGTGAGGTTGGCTGACGGCAGTAATTTTCTGAGCAGAGCGGGTCAAACAGAATCCTGTCTCACTAGAAAGGAGAAAACCTTTTGTTTTCCTTGCTAAAAATACCAACTTAGCAGGTAGTTAAGGTTTTCCTAATATCTTGAACAATATAAACCCCATCTGTAACTCAAGGTATTATATATACACGCTTTGTTGTTGTTTCCTCATGCATTGAGGTGTAAACTTCTGGGGGATTGTTTTATTCCTTTCAGTGTGAGGGAGGGTACAGGAAGTATTGTGTTCAGCGTAAATGTAGAATAGCTGCTTTGAAATCTAATTAAATTAGTGACCCATGGCTGTGTAAAGTCTAGACCTATTCACAGCAGCATTTCTTATCCAAGAGGGTTTACTCCTTACAAGAAAGAAGATCATTAAGTCAGGGAAATAGTTTTCTCACAGTGACCTGTGCTGTCTCCCTTGGCATGAAGGAAAGCAAAGCTGCATGTTTCTTCTACCTCTGTTTTTTTTTTTTTCCACACATCGTGAATATAGAATGTAAATTCAAAATAAACTTCTTCATGAATCTAGAGTAGGTGTCTCTATCATGAAGGTGTATGCAAAAAGGCTTATTTATATGGCGGTGGTGGTGGTGATGGTGATGGTGATGTAAATAAGCCTTAGCAGAGGTAGGAAAGGAGAAGGTAAGAGAAGATAAGGCTAACTATATTGACATTTGAACAGGAGGAGAGAATAAATCTTACTTAGATTTATGTTTCTTGTTCCTGTTCCCTAAAAATGAGAATTAGGTTCCTTGGTGAACCTAAAGCTGTGCAGAAGTTTTCATACGTATCTGCCCTAAGAAGATCTACTAAATCACTTGAGCAAAAGATAAGAGATACCACAGTCTGTGTGATGTTAATACAGCAAGATGGTCTGGCATTCATCAGCAGCACCACAGGTGATTATTGGCAAATCATGGGTGACTGGCATGATCCCAAAACTTGTACCCCAAATGTCCTTTACAACTGATCCATGAAGTATTTCAGGACAAGAGACTCAGATTTAATCTGCTCCAGTTGCTAGTGAAAACAGCTAACCTTAAATGCTGGGCAAATCTAAAATGCTAAAAATACATTGTCATTGGTAGTGCTGAGCTGCATGATAAGAATATCCCACATAATGCATGGGAAACAGTTAAGAGAGATATTTAACTGTTGCCTCACCTGCTTATGTTTTCAAACTATTCCTTAAAGTGCAAACTTTGGCCATAGCAAATGGAGCTTTTCTTCCACATGCTTAGCATTGGGTAAAATGTGCAAAATAGGTTTCTTACAGCTGTAGTTCATCAGCATGTGGAGTTAACTCTCCTCTCCTCAGACTTATTTACTTGCAAAGTGCTAAGTCCATGCTGTGGGATTGGAGATGGAGAATAACTGGGGGTTAGAACCTGTGTGCCATTGCTGTGTGCAGTATGCAAGTTTTAAGTCTCTGTGTCTTAATGAAGCATATAAAAGAGAGATGTTGCAAGCTGTTCAGAACTCTCCTTTTCATATGACTAATAGTTTCATCCTCTTGCCAAACTTGCGGACAGATTCACCACTTTTTGCTCTACTTCTGTTCTGGTGTAGCCTTCCAGTGAGGCAAATGGGAGGTCTGTGGTGAGTAAAACAAGTGTTGGGTTACTCTGATCCTGAACAAAGCATAATGTGTAGGGCTCAACCTTTCTCGTGCACTGGATGACTTGCCCTGATGTTCAGGTTAGGCTAATAGACCTCTGAGGCCCCAGCCAGCCCCTTTAGCTGTGGCTCTTAAAACCAGTTCTGGCAGCTGCCTGGCTTTGAGGAATAAGTGGTAATTACCTGAACATAAACTCAGGAACTGCATGCTTGCAAACTGGTTTGAGGATGCATTAACAGGAGTCTGTGGCAGGATCATAGCTGGTAGATTTCCTTGACTTGATTTAAGTCAAACTTGTGCATTTTCTTCTCTATTCTGAGATTTGGATTTCTTCTCGATTTAGCAGTTTGATGGAGGGCTTGCAAAAAGCACAAAGTCAGAACTTGTCTGTTCTGAGCTCTGCTGAAGCTGCTGTCTGGAGCTTTTCCACTAGCCAGCCTGAAAATGGAGCTTTGTTGGTAGCGCTGTGGGTGGTTATAAGCTGCGTACAGAAGATTGAATATCTTCATTCTAGATACATGACATCAACTGCTATGGTGTGAAAAGTTGAGAGGTTCCCACGACTGAATCAATATCAGGTCCTTCCTACTGCCCTGGGTAGGAAAAAACAGCAAATCGGGAAAAGCATGTTAAAAGTCCTTCTTGTCATCCATGATTTTCAAGCTGCCTTGAAAGTCTCTTATAATTTTGGCATCTTTTGGTCAGAAAAATCTGCCAGTCAGATCTTGTGATATGCCTCGGGTACTTGGGAATGGTTCAGAAGTTCTCACAGCCTCGTCTGGGTTACTAATGGAAAACTGCTAATCATGTTAGCCGCAATATGTTTATGTTCCTTGTATTAGGGACAAGTGGAAGGAAGGTTAATGAAATTTTTTTCTGGGATCAGCTCCAGGATTTCTTCTGCTTTGACAGTCTTCTTGATAACTACATTCTGTTAACTAGATGCACAGCTCGCTAAACAGAACTGGATTTCTAAGCCTGCTATGAAAGAGGAGTCTTTTCAGCTCAGTGTTAGGATTTATATGGGAGGTGGCATTTATCCAAATGGCCTTTAAGCAGTAAAAAGCAGAAAAGGCACATAGACAAGACTCATCCAGGCAAAAGCAGAAGAGAGGATGATAAAGATGTGATACAGTCAAAAGCAGAAAAAAAAAATCACAGTAAAGCAGAGCTACTGCTGTTGCAGAACAAGGTGATTTTCTGCAAATGAAATTTATTTTCAATAGATTGTGTGTGGAGTCTATGCAATGGCCTACGTTAAAAGCAATACTTCTTGCAGCCTCTGGAGAGATATAGAGTAGTGGCAGCAGTTTGCAGTATTATATTCAAACTGGAAGTGTAGAACTTCATATTCAGAGACACTGTAAGGTGATGACATTTCTTAGGTTATATAGATAAGGTGTGTTGAGGACAGGAGGAAAGGTCAAACAGCTGTGTATGTGTTCTGGGAATCCTCTGAAGCGGGTCCTAGTGAGGGAGGCCGCGGGTGTGCTGCTGAGAATTACTAGAACACTCTACATGGTGAAGTGTACTAGATGTTACTGAAAAGCACTGTAAACCGTGGAAGGTAACGTTGCTGATAATGTATTTATGTGCTCTGTAATTGTAGGATCGTAAATAGAACAGGGTTCACAGAGAAAAAGGGCAACATATTCCTTAAAGAGCTGAGTGTTCAGCCTTCTGCTTAAGGGCCCATACCTCTGGCTGCATAGTTTTTTCCTTTCTGGGCTTTTGATGGCAAATACTTCCTTATGCATGCTCATAGAGCAGGATTTATGCATGAAGACAAAATGTGTAACGATGACCATTTAAATTCTGGCAAACTAAATAAATGGTTAATAGCTGTGCTAGTTGGTGACTACCTGATGACTGTGGGGACCTTACATTTAAGAGTTTGTTCCAGAAAGCAAAATGACACGTGGTAGAGATTATGAAATACTTGCTGTGGCTACAAGCTGTAATTTGGGGGTTTTTGCATCTGCTGTAATAGTTCTAAGAAGGTAACAATTACAGGTCAGTTGCAAGGATGAAAGAATTGAGGTCTAGCAGCATAAATGAATTCATCTGGCCTCTGCTAGAATAAATTTAGGGCTGTTTCAGGAGCAGATTTGACCTGTAGCCTCGTTGCATCATATTTTTATGCTAATAGGTATATTTTTGGTCTTTGTAATAATATTCCTTTTACCTGACATTCTATTTTTATACCCTAAAAATACCTCCTATTGTTAGGAAAACTTTTGGAAGATCCGATTTGGAAATAATTGAGGTCTCTTAGATTGCATTTTTAATATGATTGTTTCCTGGTTTAATGGTGACTATTGAATAATGTTTAGCTGTTGCCCTTAGATACAGAGGAAAAGTTGGCTGAAAAAGGCAGAAAATGGGCTTAAATATTTTTGTTCAGAAAGCTTTTTGGTAATTACCTTTGCACTCAGGGACCCATCACTATGTCGACTGCCGCCTTTTTTTTTCTTTCTAATGCAGTTCTTTTCTTTATAGTCACAAAGCCAGTGTAAAGGAAGGCTGTTTGCTATCCACAGCTCACATAATAAACTTGGAGTCTTTGTGTTTGAGTAAAATATTAATGAAGAACCATATATGTGAAGCCAAAGTAAATTCACACCCTCCTGCAGTTTTTTATGAAACTTCCTATGCTTATGAAACCGGGTTTTCTGATATATGCTGTGAAAGTGTTGTCGCTGTTAGCTTAAGAAGTGTGTGTCCTTTTGATACAAGCAAAATAGTGCCATTGTTGATCATGCTCTGCTTTTAAGACATGGCACTTCGGTTCTGAGAGATATCGATGGTATTTCAGTGTTTAAAAAAAATTAATCTGTGTGCGCTTCTTTTATTAGTTTGTTTTTTGTTCCCTGATTAACTGTAGAAAGAGTAAGTAGTGATTTTAATTACTTTCATTGAAAAAATAGTTTTGCAAGCCAGGCCAAGGCCAGTCAACTATGCAAAATCAGCCTCTCCAGGAGTAAACAAAAATGGAAGGACTGATCATGTTCTTCAGAACAGAGCTATTTTCTGCTTTTTCTGAGTGAGCTGGAAGTGCAGAAGAGCTAGTGCTTTGGAACAGAAGTACTCTGTTCCCAAGAGTGTGAAAGAGTGTTAAGGAACACCAGGTGAAAATAAATTGTATTGTCCACCTACATTGACCAGTTTTTACAGGTAGGTCAACAAGAGTTATTGTGGATTTTTGTCGTTTTGATTTCTTATTTGCTTTTTGTAGTTGGCATTCTGTGTTGGTAATTGTGGGCATGGTAAGATTCAGCAAAAATGTTCAGCTTTTTAATCTTATCTAGACCTCTGAAATATAATTTTAACAGATTTATTTAGAGACATAATAGAGGTTCCATGATGTGTGAAGATTGCAGGACCTGGCTTAAAATCTATATGACATTTTGCTACCATATTCAGCTCTTGTTAGGCCAAGGTTCAAATGTAGTATTTGAATAAATGGACTCCAATTTTATTGGTTTGAAAAACTGAAATGAAAGTTGCAATAACAATGCTGTAGCTTGTCGCCCATCTGTAAAAATGAGGTCTGGGTACAAAATGGCATTGTTTTGCTGACCAGTTGCTGCAGTTCTCTAATTTTTTTTAATACTGCTCCTTCTGTGTTGCTGCTGCTATGAGAAGGTAAAACTGTCCCAGGAGATTTCTTTTTGAAAGACCAATGGCTACAGACCTAAGCAATTTGATAGAGAGGACAGTTACTAAAAAAACCCTAGTTTTTAAGATAGACTGTGTTATAAAATAACCAAACAACAAGAGAAAAAAAAAATCCTGTTACTTCAAGAAAAATTGTTCAATGATTAGGAATTGGGAAAAAGGAATAGGGGAAAGAACAACACTGGAGGAATGAAAGACAGTTACCTACAATTTCAAAGAAAATAATTTCCCTTTATGGGGATCTCACTTTCTCAGTGCATTCAACCAGGGGTTAGACACAGTTGAAAATCAGGATATGGAAGTTGGTGGTAACTTTTCAATCTTGTTACCCAGCACAGGTGAAAGCTGGAACAAATGGGGTACTGTTCTGATGGGGACTGTGCACAAAAAGGCTTTAGCTGCCCTCCTCCTCATACTGCTTAAGATGCAGAAGTCCAAGTGAATATGGCCCAGCATCTCTGATGTTTCTTGGTATCCTGAATATCAACTTCACGTACGGTGCAGTTGAGAACCATATTCTAGAAGTTCTGATCTGAAAGGTTTGGGAGAGCCCTGGGTAGGCACACCCATACACACATGGCATTCATAAAGGCTGAGATGAGATACCTGCAGAAATCCTGTGATGGGCTGGAGAGCTTGCTAAATTTTAGAAGTTTTCAATTAATTATTTCCATACCCTTGTTACCTCATAGCCCTAAATGCGCAAAACTCTTAAAAGTCTGTCTCAGTACTGTAGGCATCTAGTTTGTAAAATGTTCATATTAAGGTAAATATATGAAATGCTAATTTAAAAACCAATATTATACATAGAATACAGAAATGCATGCTAAAAAGTGCATGTATAATGCTGTGGGAAACAATATATTTTCTGTAAATGTTTTGCTTATGGAAAACTCTGATCAACAGCTGTGGAGAGTAAAGTTCTCTTCTTTCAGCGGCAGAGATTGAACAGGTATCAGTGGTGCAAATTTCCTCTTGTCCTGCCCTTTGCATCGTAAGATATCACCTCTGCAAGAATGGTACTGAAAACCTGTGCAGAGCCCTATGCAAAGTATTTGTCCCATCTTGCCCCAATTCAAGGCGTCCATGTAGGATATTGTAGGATCATTTGTAATCATTATTTGTAATGTCATTTTGCACTGAGAGGTATTTTACCAAGAATGAGGAGATGATGCGTTTCTGCGAGCAGATTTTTGCACGCAGAATTTGATTTCTGTATGTGTGGGTAGGAGTGAGGTAGGGAATATAAATACCTTTGCAAACTAACCGAAACCACCAGCTTGTTTGCACGTAAGTCAGCATTCAGCATTTTTAATGACCAAGATAGTACTTACCTGTGCCAGAATCAAAGTGGCACCCTAGAATGAAAGGTGCTTTTATTGTATTACTGATTCCCTAAGCCATAGCCTTTGCACTGATTTGGTTGCTTTAATTCCTGTTGTGTTGATGGGGAGTGGGAAGCAGGTGTGGGACACCATGGACTCTTACTTCAAAACCTAAATGTGTAAAACTCAACGTCTTTTTTTATCCTATAATCAGTTCCAAATGAGCTCTTACAAGGGGAACTTGGAACTGGCTTGGTTGAACAAATTGATTTCTCATGCATGAGAAAGTCAAGTTAAGCATCTGTGGGAAGCCTAAAAATTTAAATTTTGAGAATTAGACTTTTTATAAAGGGCTTTTGATTTGTTAGATTTAGAGCAAGACTGTTGAAATCACCTTGAGGAGCAGAATTATTTATGGCAGTTGCTTACAGTACCAGTGTAATGCCACTTTCACATGTTTTTAATTTTCTTCCTTCACATGGTCTGTGCTGTGTTAATGATCACCTTGTCATGCTAGCAGTGGAAAATAGTTTTATAAATAATTCCCACTGGTAAGATGAAAGTGTTAACAGAAATACTTCAGTGAAGGTCTTGATTAACTTATACACTTAGCTTGATCACAGTGGAGGTTAGACTTACAATATCTTGTTACCAGGACTAATAAAACCCATTCGTTTTTTTGTGTACTATGTTAATTATCCTTTTACTTTCCCTCATGTGCAGACACACACAAGCTGATTTCATGTTTCTGTTGAAGACCACTTCCACTTTGTAGATTTCTCCTTGCTGTACTTCCAAGTTCATACCCATACAAAACCAACCTTCCCTAATTCCAGAATTTGTATATTGTACTACTAGAACTTCAAGAATGTAGATCATTACATGTAGGTGCTCAACTCAACCTACTTCTGCTATAAACAGCAGTAGAAAGATTATTTTTTTCCTTTCCTACTGAAAGCTCTCTGTCTAATGTACAGGCATTAAGAAGCACAACTAAGAATTAAATTTCCAGAAGTTCTTTCCTCTTTAATTCAAATTCCCCAAATGTAAATTATTCCAGTAAATGACCATATTGCAACATAGTATACTAGCATCCCATATCCCATTACCACCACCTCTCAGAAACATCAGGAAAACAGGCACGTGCCATGTTCGCTGAAGCCTAGTAGCATTAGGATCTCATAAACGGTGTTAATGAACAAGGGTCTTTCAGAAAAGATGTTCCCAACATTGATTTCCTTCTGCTAAAGCAATGTGTGTTGCGTAGATTAGTTTAATTAGGCAAGGTCATACTGAGATGTCAAATAGCCTCTCAGGTTATATGCCAAAGTACAGAGGACTGGAGTCTTTGGAGCCAGTGACTTCATGCTCCCCTGATGCAAGGTTGGCACAGTCTTTGGAGTGCAGATACGATGGGCTGTAAGGAGAACCTAGAGTTAAAGGGTTCCTAGCGTGAAATAGTACTTCTATAGGTGAACTGAATTGTTTTCTGTGCTGGTCTGTAGAACACATCAGTGGTTTAATTTCAAATTCATGGAAATACTAGAGGCAATACAGGCAGCCCTTGCTTGTCAGCTGCCGCCTTCTGCAATGTGTTTTAATTTTTGGCATGATCATCTGGGCAGCACTGTGGAAGGCTGTCACAGAGTAAAGGTAAATTCTCCAAATTACGAATCTCACAGTTAGTGGTGAAGGCTCAATTAGTGTGGTGCATGGCAAGGTGAAGTAGAATATGGCCTTTTCTGAAGCAAACTCATTTGAAGCATGCAGGTGGAAAAATAAGACGTTAAAGACATATGTCTATGATGAAGAGATATGCCAATGCTGAATGTAGCTTCAAATGGTATTATTTATTTGAAAGAAAAGAAAAAAGGAATGGGAAAAGGTTCCTTGAGCAGTGAAATGAAGGGAGCTTGGTTTGTTGTTTGTTTGGGGTTTTTTTCATGGATTCGTTTTGCAGGTAAGTGGATCTTCTCATGTCTAATGCCTGAAGTTTCAGCCCTTCACTAGGCAGGACAGCAACAGGGTCTCTTTTCTTTACCCAGCTGACTAGTTTCATAGAAACAACACTTTCATATTTTGGATTCCCTTATCCTTTATTTCAGACTGGATTGAAATTGTACAGCTGGTTCAGAAGTTGTGGTGGGAAACACGTACACAGAAGCATGCCTGCTGATTTCCTTATTTTGTTAAAAAACGGGGGAAAAAAATCCCTTTGATGTTGCTTATTCTTCTAGATTGCCAGTCCAATTGAATAAAATACGTCAGAGCTGTTATTCTTTTCTGTGCACTAAGTGCTCCCTTCATCTCTACCTCCCCTCCCACTTCATCTTCTGTTTCTTGCACATTTTCAACAGACCTTGAATTGACTGGTGTAAACTTACTGCCTCCTGCTTTTCTGTCGCCTTCTTGTCTTTATAATTTGTTTTGTAAATTAGATCAATTGTATGAACTGTATATCTTTATAAGGAGGGTTGATGTTCTGTTGTTAGGGTTGCCTCACACTTACCCTTACTAGTTGGTACTGAGATTTTTCCATACTGTGAATATTAGGGTTTTTTTACTTTAATTATTTGGCTTTATTAAAGCAGACATGATTCTACATAAGAAATTAGAGGAAAACGGTATCTTTGTGCAAGCTATGAAAACAATTGAAGGCCTTTTCTTCAAATGCTGTTACACATATATGCTTTGGAGCAAGAGATTTTTGGTAAAATATGTACAAATTTGGCTGAGAAATAGGACTATGAAACGCTTTACTTGATATATATTTAGTAGAGCCTAAAAGCTAAAACCTCCAAAGATTTTTGTGTTCACTAAGCAGCTTAAATTTCTCTGCTCCTGAAATGCTTACCTGCATTCCCAGCAGGGCTCTGAGGATGCTGTGTGCCAGGAACACCGTGCTTCAGAAGGACTCTGTGGCCATGTGTAGCTCTGGGCCAGGCTGTGCTTAGGCACTTGAAATGAAAACTCTTGTGCTTTTCAATACCTGCAGGTGGTCAGCAAAATGGGGAGGAATGAGCCATCACTTCTGGTTAGAGACGGGGAAAAAAGTAATCAGAAAAATTCAGTTGATTGCTGAAAGAGTCAGGCTGAACCAGTGAGAATATGGGAAGGGGAGGTGATGCTCAGTCTGTTTAGGGGAGGAGACTTGCTCTTGCCAATGTGAGAGGAGGGCATACAGGAGGAGAAAGACCTTTGGTGAAAGTCATGGCAAAACGGAGAATGAACTGGGTCTGAAAGAAGCAGAGTGGACAAAGCAGATAAAAAGGGAACACTTTCCTGCATTTTGGGACACAGTGTGGCTGGAGGTAGTTGTGAGGCTGGGTGTCAAACCCATGGCTTAACTTGTCAGGGTAATTAGACCTGTATTGTGATATTATGGACTCTGGTGGCTGGGGCTAGGTAGAAGACACTGGAGCAGTGCTATGGGTACACCTCCGATCTCCAGTGTTGTTAGTTTCCAGCAGCAGATGCCTGAGTCGTCAGCCTTGTGGCTGCACTGTTTCTCTGACTCAGGAGCTCCAATATAATGTCATCTTATTTGGATGAGGTAGAGATTTCTTCTTCTCTTTTGGAACTTGGAAAATTACATATAGACATCGCCATCTTTGCCCTCCACCCTTTCCCCACACTAAGAATATTTGTAAGATGGCAAGACCAAGTGTCCAAAATGTACAAGTGCAACTTTAATTCAGGCTTGTGCTGCATGTGTTAAGAAGCAAGGATAAACTATGCTATCACTGCTTGGGGGGTTTTACAGTTGTTCTTCAATAGACAGGGCAGATTTGCTCTGATGATGGATCAGGAACATACCGTATAGGAAACTATCATCTCCAACAGTACTGCTACCTCAGTTACAAAACTGAAAGTGATGAAGTAAGGCCAAGATCATAAGAAGGGACATGCCAAAGCCCTTTAGTGTTGCTCTTGCGATTTGCATTTATCCCTGCCTCTCCCAGAGAGCTGTTTTGCGCAGGTAAGCAAGTCACTCCAACCAGAGTTTGGAAAGGAGGTCACTAGTTTGCTGAGTGCCCAGCTAGATACCTTGGAGGCATGATTTGCAGGAGTTCAGAGCACATACAGCTGAAGCCAGCGGGGAATGCATTTTGCATATTAAAGCATTACAGGGTGCTGACTCCTCAGTGAAACAGGTCATAATGTGTCAGATCAAACATCTAAAATCAGTCAAGATTATTTAATCTTCATGGCTGTCAGCTCTGCCTGCGCTACAGATAGTGCCATTTCTTCTTTCTGTGGACATGGCTATAAATACAAGTGATTTGTAAAGCGCTCCGTATCTTGATGAACAACTGAGGGGCATAGGTTACTTAGCCATTCTGTCTTCCTTGCCTATTTAGAATATTTTGGAGTATTTGGAATAGGAAAAGTTCAAAGCCATGTATTAGGTGCGGAGAGAATAGAAAGAGTGGTTTCTTCCCAGTGACCAGGAAGCTCCTGGTGCTGTGTGGTTCATGTCTGCATTAATGTGTGAGACACAAATGTGTTCATTTTTGTGGTGTCTTGTGCAATAAGCACTTATTTTCAGCAGATCAGTGTACTGGGGAGAGCACTCACAGCACTGTCTTAGTTCCTTCTGAGTTAGAGGCATAACCAGTTCCTCAAAGGGCTTTGAAGGAAATGGAAAAGACAAATGTAAAATCTCTATTAGATGAGTGTATTGTATCTATGTTAGACTTTCCATTGCAGAACTCTGATTACTGATTAAGTAATATTTATCAGTCAAAGAGTCACATTATATGCAAGACTAAGCAGCTCCTACTCCTCCCATAAATTTACTTGGAAGAAGGCCTCAAAGTATGTCACAGCACTCTCAAAACTAGCCGTCTGCAACAAGGCTTTCACCACCCCATACCAGGGTAACTTCAAGAAGTAGTTAGCACACCTCACCCCAGCATAGCCACCAGCTCCCCACAAGGTTTCAAAGGTTCACCTACTGTCTGTGCTGGTCCTTCATCCTCTTTCAGGCCAATCCACCCTGCTTCTTGCCCCCGCTGCGTCTCTTCTCCTGGCTTCTCTTCCAGTCAATCTCTCCTCAAAAGTAATTCTTACGAATCGTATTACGATTTACTGATCCACCTGAGCATGCCAAAGCCTCCAAAATGGTGTTGTGCCTGATTAAGATGCAGATGAAGTTGCAGGCAGCCACCCCACAGATGTCTGGGATAGAGACATACCCTCCGAGTCACTTGGACCCTGCTAGAATATGCCCTGATGACAGCTAGAAGTTTCCTAGCAAGTCTTGACCCAGCTGTTAACACATTTAGATAAAATTTATTTTATGGGAATGCCAGAGCCTTTGGTATTTCAGTAAGAGAGGTAAATGAGCTGGAGGATTTCCAAAGAGGTGTGGACCTGCCCACGTAAAGGGAAATGTCCTGGGTCACTAAAGGTGCAAAATCCAGAAATCATCTAGGAGGCAAGAGCTGCGTGAAAGAAAAAAAAAACAGGTGCATTTCTTGCTTTAATGTGAAATGTGAGCATAATCTTGGGAAGAAACGTTGAGTCCCAATACTGGAAATGCCTCAGCCACGCTAGAGAGATGAGGATCAGCAAGCCTTTATGTTGACCAAAACATAGTAGTAGAGTGAGGAGTATGTATGCTTCATCTCATTTCAGAGTGTTTCTGAAAGGAAGTCCAGAAACTGACTCACTCTCAAGTGAAATAATTTGTGCATCATCTTTCCATTGTGAAGAGCAAATGGTTCTCTCACAGTCTGAAAATGCTCTTGAAAAATATTTCTGACATGGGTATTTTCCGTTCAGGATCAAGACTTGTGGCTGCACTTACTTTATCTGTTAGGCACCTGCAGGAAAGCTGCCCCTAAGTGATCTAGGATCACTGAACCGTTGAACAGGAGGTCCCTGCCAGCACCTTCCTGCCTGTAGACCACAGCTTGAGAGTCAGGCTGCTTTTCAATGCAAAGAACAGATCATGCTACATTGCATTGAAAGCAACTTTTAACAGGCGTTGGAAGCCATTTGGATCTTGGCAGGGAAAGAAAAAAGAGGGTGAACATCCTCTGGGTCACTTGTTACTAATGTACTTGCAGGTGTGGATGTTTTGTCCTGGTAGTTTCTAACATTACAGTGTTTTTGCAAATTTAATGATACTTGTACAGCATTGTGTATCTGTGTACGTGTGTGTCAGCAAAAAGACAAAAATAATGTGAGTCATGCTTTAGACACAAGTTTCATCTCTTAGACAACATCTGAATAAAACAGACAATCTGGACTGTATTGGAAGCTTTAGATGTAAGGGGGTTGTTTTCCATCAAGTATTCATATAGTGAACGGTTTCTGTGGGGTTTTGCTCTGTAAGTATATGCTCTTACATGCTGAGGAAATGGGTTTAGATAATTGACCAGTAAAGAAACTGAGAATTTATTATGAACCTTTTTTGACATAAACTATTTTACAACGCATTTATGGCACTTTCCATAAGAACAATTTTATAGTCACTTCATTTGATGTCACCCTTTTTTAATAAGTAATATGAAGCAAAGATAGAAATTAAATATAAATCATCTTAAAAACAGTCTCTCCCCATACTATGTCATTGTAAGTATCAGAACAAACAGGAAGACGGAGTTGCTGAGGTTCTCAAGTTGCTTTTTCCTATTCTGCTCAAAAATACCTGCATTCAGTAAGTCACACATACACATGAATCAGAGGTTTTGTAGTAAATTAGCAAGTGCCTTCTCTGCTCAGATGTGCTCAGAAGCCACAGTCTGCAAATCTGCAACTTGGTGGTGTCCCACCCTTTAGAGCCAAGCTGCTGGAAGAAGGATGAGACATATCAATGTAAACTAACATTGAGGAGAAAATGTAGAACAAGATCAAAACATG
>JAVJGJ010000032.1:18949173-18961623 GCA_035590215.1 Microhierax caerulescens
CAAGATCAAAACATGTTGTAACTTAAGTGGCCTTGAATAGTTCAGATTTTTATATGTTTATTAGAAAAATTTCCAATAATCTAAAATTACTCTAAATTCCAGTAATTCAAAAGTGAAGTTTGCTTAGCAGTTGTCACCAGCTTTAACAAGCGTGCGTCTAGAACAAGAGTTATCGTACCTAAAAAATATTCAGTGTTGCATCAGTACTCATGTAGAAACACATAGCATTTTTATGCCTGTATTTGTGTTTTTCAAAAAATTCCATCAACATACACTTAGTAATTCAGATTAATTGGTGTTAATTAAAGAAAAAGGAGAGAGGACTACTGCACTGAAACTTGTAACTGTTTTAGCAAGATTTATTGGTGTGTATGGTACTTGTTACAATCAATGGCTCTTGCAGTGGGAACTATGTATTACTTAGTCCTTTTTAAAGAATTACAATATACAAGAATGTGTAATCATTATGACTTCTTACTTTGTACTCCCAAATTTATTTCAACACCTTACAAGTTGTTCTCAGCCCACTTATACATCATTAGATTATCACATGGATAAAGGAACCATTTGCGTTGTAGAATACAATGCCACTAATTAAAGTTGAAAGTGAATGGATTGAATTAGAATCAGCTCATCCATCAAACACTGGCTACTTATTATTTACTGTCAGTGCTTCATTTAGCTGTATTAATTACACAGTGGCGCTGCTATGTAAAGGTTATGAGTTGTTATACCCTTGAAAATTAAGAAAGAATACATGAAAATAATTGTATGTGCTCAGCACTGGAGTCTGAAAGTGCTAAATGGTAAATGGAGTGTTCATGTGAGTATCTATTAAAGTTTTTTTTCTAATCAGTGTTTTAATTGCAAGTGAGTAAACAGGATGGCAGCTTACAGATCTTGATAGGCTCCTTATGCAAGCTTCTTGGTAGTTGTGGCCATGACTCCATAGCAATGAGGGAAAGCCTGCCTTTATATTACGGCTTTTAAAATAGCTTTTACATATTTAAATGTTCTGCCCAAATTATATTTGTTTTCCAGTACTGCAGGAGAATAATTTTGTCTATGGTCTTCTCTATTGATTACCCACCTTTTTCTTATTCCTTTATCCCTTACATAACAAACTTTTACACCACCATTCTCCAGATACTATTCTAAAATTCTAAAATTATATAGTCTCCTGCGTTCCTACACAGCTGGAACATACATCTCGTTCACACTCAGTAATCTTCATCACTGCTAAGCAAAAAGTTCCATAGTTGGAACATGCCAGTAACAACTGTCTTCAGTCATATATTTAGTTCTAGCGATACTAATTTTGAAACTGCAAGTTTTCTTCCAATAAATATGTAATTTGAGTTAGAAAACATACTTACATTCTCATTGGCAGTGTTCTAAACAATTAGGTGAATTGATTTTTTTACCTTTTTGAAAGGAAAAGCATGAGTTCAGTGTGTTTATGCAGGGGGTATTGTGGTTTTTTTGCTGTTTTAAATTAGAACATGGCTTGTGGAGGAGAAATTCTACAAAAGTGGTAATGCAAGTGGTAAAGTCCAAATGCTCATTTCCTTTGACAGATCTGTGAGCTGTGGTTGTTCTGTAATAAACCCCTCCGTGTACAGGAGGCATGGCTTGCATGGGAAAAACTTAAGTATACATATATATTATTTTTTTTTAAAAGGGGAAAAAAAACAGCTAGTGACTGAGTTGAAAATACTGTTCTGTTCACATTCCCAAAAAGGGCTTGAAAAGATGATGAATATGTGTGTGCTTTTTTGTTCAAGCAGAGGCTTTAATTTTCTGCTCAGTCCTGAGCTGTAAGTTTCCATCATAATCAGGCATGTTATTAACTCAGATCTGTTTATAATCGAAGTCAAAGCTGAAAGCAACGTCACTGCCACTCTACTGGGAGACTGCAACTATTAAGAAATTAGTTTTGATTGGTTTGTTTTGTAATAGTGTTGTGTTTTGACATCGTGTTGCATGATGTCAGGAAGGGCCTCTTTTTAAAGTCATCCTGAAAAAGCACAGTTATAAAAAAGTCTCAGGCAGAGAAATGGAAAACAGATGACGTAGTTGCACGTCACCTAGGGAATGATATCTCTCAGGAGGATAGAAATGATCTAATCGCCTTTGATTTTATGAAACACTATAAAAAGGAATCTGCTTATATATTAGATTTTACATAAATGGTCATTTTAAAAAGTGGAAAGTTTGATGTTTGTAACCAAAACTGACACAGTGCAATGAACAGCCACCCTTTCAAGAGCCATCTGCCAAGTATCTGGATGCAAGTTACCATTTCTGCATTTTCTTTTTTTTTTTCTGTTTTTCTTTCTTGTTTTACTTCTCTGTTGTCCTCTTTTAATCTTAGTGGCCAGGACGATAGCAGTGTGACATCGTTTGTGGAGACTGAGTGGGTATGAACACCCCTTTATCCTCTACCTACTGCTACTGCTTTTCAGCTGTCTCGTTACTCCTCTGGTGGCAAGACACCTGTGTGTTGCCTTGCTGCAGAGTTGCACAATTCCTGTCTAGCTCAAAGTGGAACCTATAAGAAGGTTATTTCAACGTGAGAAATTCAGTTTCTAACCTCACTTTGTTGACCAGCTTATGTAACTCTTAGGCTGGGCCAGTGGGATTTTTTTCTTTTTTAAATTTGAAGGTGCTTTAAGTTTTATGAAGCCTGTGCATACAGAAACACAGTATTTCAAGTAACAAATATATCTGCAGCAGTGCTACACTCCATTCTCCTATATTTCATATGTAGAGAATAGGGACAAACTTGATTATTATTCAAGATCAAAAAGAAAACCTTTCTTTTTGCAACAAAAAGTGCTTAGTGATTCAATAGGTGAAGATTTCCACTTGCAAATCTAATATTACAGGTATTAGTGACTGTGATGCTGGATCTGCCATCATTTGGATGAGAATCTGATCTCTTGCTTGATATTCATCATCTTGTTAAGATGATGGATCAGAAAACCTGTGATAAATCTCTGGTTTTATCAAGCAGTCATTCAGTGAGCTTTGTTGATTTAAATGTCTGTTCTTGTCTGTGAAGCGAGAATACTACCAGGGTGTTACGAGGTACTGTATTGGTAGTGATGTAGTCATAGTTATGGCTAGGTCGGCAGTACTTTGTGCAAAAAAGTAGAAAATATTTTACCAGTCTAGGGTATACCTGCTCTACCTAAAATACTTTCTGTAATTTCACTTGAAGAACTTTCCCCATATGTTTTCCTTGAAAACATCCGTGGTGTTGGTACACTGTTCTTGGTGAGGCTTTCTCTCAGGGTTACACTAAGCTTCCTTGCACTTTTACTTCTCTTTGTGGGTGTTCCGAACACAGTGTACATCTACAAAAATTGCATTACTCTTTGATCTAAAATTCACTTCAGTTAACAATTTCCAGTATAAAACCAATTAGGAAATGCTTTGTTAGGCAAGGAATATGTGCTGCTTTTCTGGTTTGCCTATGTTTTATCATGGTTGTCCTTAAAATCTGTGTATATATGCTCTTAATACATCCTCTCAGTTCCCCATAATACCACCAAGGCTTTAACAGAGAACAATTGTACAGTTGGAGGACACGTAATAGGCTACTAGAAGAAATATTTACATCTGGCATGATCAAAGCTTTTGGAGTATATGAATGTGTATGTGGGAGGTCTGATTTTTATGTGGGTGGATTCACAAAGACGAAAACACTGCAGTATTTAACCCCTTTCCCTTTATGAAAATTCAATTCCTCAAAATGAAAAAAGCATGTAGTACCTGATTCTTATCTTTTGTTTTTCATTTCAAGGAGTAATATTAATTTTTCTGCTTGTAACGACTTGTTTTAAGGCATAGAGAATTTTTTGTATTTCAGCCCCTGTAGTGGCTTATTTAGTAAGATGCTTATCACGTTTTTGCATGTTGGAACATACACATGTTTTAGAATTTTAAAAACAGGTAATATTAACACAGTTTCTATAGTCCGTACAACAGTTCTACAGCGGTAGGAACATCACTGTATTTTCAGTGCTGGGTAACAACTGTGGCTTTCAGGTTTGCTTTCTGCTGGTTTAGTTCCTGTGGCAGTACTCAGCTGTGAGCGGCTTCTAGAAATCTGTCATTTGAAATTTGTTATTGTTACTTTAAATAGTTACATTATGAAAGGCTATTAATAACTCATCCATTTGAATTATCCTTGCTAGTATTTTTATTTCCATGGCTGCGATGGGGAAGTTTTGGATTGTAGCTGACCTGAGCTAACAGCTTGCTGAACCAGGAGGTCTTGCTCTCCCTTTGGCCTCCTTCCTTCCCTCCGCTGCCCTGTGATCTTCCCTTCCCTGGCTCCCGGCCGCACCAATTCTGACTGCAGGGTAACCAGCTCTGCTCGCCAGCCGAGCAGAAGAACCCACATGCCAAGTTGCGTGCCAAATGCATATTCTGCTATTCTGAGCTTTAATTTACCAGGTGATCAGCAGAGTACCTGAGCTGGCTAGAGGTAAGCATCAGGAGCCCATGGCCCGAGGGGGCTGCAGCGAGAGGAGAGCCACCTGCCTTTTTTGCCCCTGGTGAACTTCCAGCTTGCTCAGACTACTTTCTGAAGTCATAGCGTGAGTCATGAACACAGCATCATGTGTAATATGTGGCGTCTTGAAAATAGCCCTGTTTTGCAGGCAAATGGTGATGTGAGGAGCAGTTCGCATGTCAGTGAAGACACGTACTTTTATTTTTAGAAGGCATACGTCTTTTGTGGGTATCTTAAAGGATTCTGAACATGCTTACCGCATGCATTGCTGTTACTTTTAGAGCTGGGGCTTATCCAAGCAATAGAACATTTTTCCTTCTGAAAGTGTTTTTGACCTACTAAATCATGGGTATGCCTGTAACTTTGCTTGCTGCTACTTACCTGCATTACTTCAGCACTCCAAGCTTAGGGAGTTGCTATACCTTTTTTTGATACTTGGTCCATCTCTTTGTTGTCCTTGTGGCAGTGGTAGCCCACAAATCTGATCTTGAACTATTCTAGCATCAAATTTGTGTGAACTGGTAGCGAAGATGTTAATGCCAGTGCACTCTGTATGTAACAGGAGCTGAGGAAACATTTCCGAAACAATGGAGCCATTCCTAATGCTCTGCAGTAGAGGGGTGGGACGGACGGGATGGGGTGAGATGGGTGGTGAGGTGGAAGCAAAAATCCTTTATCTGCTAGAGTCTGATCTGTTGTTGCATCTGTGTCAACACCTGAAATACCAGAAGGCTGCTGCACTAGCTTCCCTAGCGCAAAACCCAAGGCAGGCAGGCTTCTACCCAAATTTTTGAAGCCTGAGTTTCAGCATTATCAAAGTGATGTTGCTTTGGTTTTCTCTGATCTTAACTTCAGAACTGATGCATGAGTTTGGTTGATCAGTTAAATGGTGTCTGCGGTTCACAGAAGGGTGGTCAGCATCTTTTGGGTCAGTGCTGTGTCCAGGGTCTTCATGTTTTTCCTTTGTGTGAGACCTCCTTTATATGTTTTTCTTGTAATGTTTTTCTCTTCTCTTTGGAAAAAAAAACCACACAAAACCCAAAACCAACTTACCATTTCCTTTGTTTTGACACAAGGATTCCCTGCAAGATTGCCGTTCTGTGTGAGTTCAAAACTGCCTTTTCTTCTGTGTCACACTGCTGGAAAAACTGCTAGTAAGCAAGTTCAGTGTAAGCAGTACCTCAGCATTACTTGTTTGGCTACCCCTTGGTAGTTTTCAGCATGTTCACATAACAACAAAATTAGAGGCCCAAATAAATGTTTTGGTGCTTTTCTCAGTAGCCCAGTGTTTTCATTCACGAAGAGAGTGTCACCATGTTTGTACTTAAGGGATCTAAATCTTAGGAGGGAAAAAAGGCCCCGGAAAATGGCAGGTATTTTAAATATCTGCAGTTGTATCTATAATCAGTCCTCCAAAGCAACAGCTAACTTCAGGAGGGCATCAGTGGGAAATAACATGTTGTGGTTCTAGCTCACAGCATCACTTAATTTGCTAAATATTCAATACAAATGAAGTGACACAAGCAAGAGACATTATATAAATATTGACAATTAAAATGTTGCTTTTTGTAAGTTTGTTTGTAACTGGGATGTTTGTTTCAGGCTCAGAACCCCACACTCTAAGGACTGCCAGTATTTCTGAGGTCCCCATGGCACTGGAATGAAACTGTGTTTTCTGCCTGAGCCTAAGCAAAGCAAAACAGAGGTCAACCATTGTACTTGTTCTTTAGGGTATCAGACTGGTACCAGGTAGGGCACAGCAACAGAGAAAGCATGTTGCAAAAATAGTAGTAGTAGTAGTAGTAGTAATAATAATAATAATAATAATAATAGTCTTTGAAAGAATTGTCAGCAAAAACAGTATCTAAACCCCTCAATACCTAAAATACATGGTGTTGGGATGTGGCACTGCACCCCTGCAAGCTTTCCCTCACGGACAAAGCTGAGGGGTGCCCTGATACAGCGGTTAAGTCCTGACGTGAAGAAGACAGATTTGAACATTTGATTTTACCGTCTAGCAGAGACAAACTGCCTGTGTAACATTATTAGTGTCACCAAGAGATTGACTGACTGCCTTCCTGTTGCTTGTTCAAGGAGATTTCCATTTACCCTCATCTAACTCCAAGATAAAGAAGGGACCATCTGTTCCTTCTCCTTCACTCCCTTCCTTATTATGGTCCTTTGTTCTCATGGTCTCAAATACTAATTCATCCTCCCCAGTGTCCCCAGTACGTTGCCTGGTCTGTCAAATACCAGGTACCCATCCTTCCATCGGCCTGTTTTGCCCTTAACTGCCCTGTTTCCTGCGCTGCCTTGTTCAAGGCACATGTATTTGCCTAGTCCTGGTGCTTTAGTGTGCGCTAGGCTGCTGTGCCAGCGAACTCTAGGAAAACCTGCAGCTGGCACGTGCTGCAGCTCCGTGAACGCGAGTTGTGAAGGACAGGTCTTGGCTGCACCGCTGTGCCTCTTTCATGTCAATTGATTGTTTCCTTCATGAGAAATGCTTAGATATGCTCAAACACAAAAAGTCAGGTCTGGCTTCCAGGTGTGCCTGGATTTTTACCAAGTAATTCTGACTCTGTGGTGTTGTCTGCTCGCAAAAGCCTATTAGAATGACGTGTCCTTATGATATCACTACTTGGAAGACAGGCTGTTCATTTGCTGGTGACTATGAACAAGGATGAATTCTACCAAAATCCATTTTAAAGTAATAGAGATTTTACAGGGGCTTTTTCATTAGAACTCCTCCTCTGGTCTTCTTCCCATATCCCTGTTAAAAAACAAACAAACAAACAAAACAAAACCAAACAAAACAAAAAAAAACCCAAAAAACAACAGAACAATTGCCTTAGTGCTACCAGCAGTGAGACTCGTGCCTGTGAATTCAGTTGTTGTTCTCATGCAAATGGGGCTTCTGGCATTTTTCTATACTCCGTTATTGAGGGCAGCCCTAGGAACCACACAGTTAAAACAGCGTCTGCCCGAATGACAGCGCTGGGGAGGTGTAGGGAAGAAATATGGTGTGGGCGATGGCTTTTGTGTACGGCTCTGGCACGATAGCAAACCCTGTATAAATACAGCTCTGTGATGGTACTGTAAACGGTGTCTGCCTTTCCCTTCAACATCTTCTCTGAGCCTGTCTTGCATGCTTGATCTCTTACATGTGTGTGCATGTATATGTGTATGTATATAGATATTTCTTACTATATATAACGAGATGACACACCAAGTAATGACTCATTTTACATCCCAGCCCTTTAAAAACATATAGTGTGCTGTAGGTTTTGAATTCCAGCAAACAAATCAAATCAGATCTAAGGCATAACTGCAGTTTTGCAGAAATAGTGACCATGTCATAGTGTCAGGACTGTCTTTGGAGACATTTCTGACAGACCTCTTTGTATATCTAAACCCAAATTAATGTTGCTACATGGGCAGGAAAAAAATATTAAGCATCAGCATTTTCAGTTGATTCATGTATTATTTTGGAATTGGGAAAGGCTCCCAAGTGGCACAGAAGTAAACATTCATCTAACTACTTATTTTCAGTATAATTCATCATTCTAAATGTGTTTGATTCAGCATCTGTTTTCAAGAAATCATTTTTTGTGCTGATTGTATTTGAAAATGTTTGTGGTCCTGCTATACATTGTTCCACATACTTTCTCTGGACAGAGTTTGCACTCAGGATAGTGAATGCTCCGATGGCCTTGGATTTAGCGTTCGGCATGCTGTGTGAGCTGCTGCGGCGGTGGGGAGCCGTCCGTGCCGGTGTACCGATCCTGCTGGAGTGGCTGCTGGGAGATGGTGATCTGAAAAGAGACTCAGAGACTTCAGCCTCGGTAATTTTAACAACCAGTTGCTATCTCATGTTGGGATCACTAAGTTTCTGCAGTCTTGTGTAAGAATAGAATGGAAAATGTCACCTGAAGAAGCCTGATGCTCACTATTCCAGTATTAACTGATGTACAACTTTAAAAAAAAATAATCACACAGACAATAGAATAAAAATAAGAGTTTGATGTCTGCTTCCCAGCCATATCATCATAAAATTAGAGACACCAATAAGGAAACACTGAAATAAATCAAGATTTACTTAACAAGTCATTGCTGCCTGAAACATTTTTGAGGCTGTAACTAACTGCATTCAGTATCATTGCAGATGATGGCTTGCCTTGAATTTAAACTGATGCCATGGGTGCCAGGCACATCTGGCATTAAAGAACAGTGCTCTGCTGGCTTTACCAGAGATGTCATCTAAATATTTGGTAAATTTGTGCCATCTTCCATATGAGTGGTTCTGCGCAGCACATGGTCACATCAGTCATTGTCTTCAGAAGGATTATTGATGTAAAGAAAAACTTTGCCACACTGGTTCTGCAAAACCTAATGCTGTGTAATACACTGTGCTCTCTTTGTCTTGAAGAGACTGTAAAAATCAAAATATTGCTGGATGGTAAAACCGGAAGGAGCAGGAGTGGCTACATTTTTGAGAAGTTTGTTGACAATATGACCCATGAAATATATTATGAATCTTTTTTTAAGCCTGTGGTTTAGGTATGCCTTTCTGATGTTTCACTGACTGATAGAATTTTCCTTTTTTATTTAATCCAGTCAAAAAGCTCCATGATATAGCAAATTACCATACTGGTTACAGAGAGGTCTCTGTGAAATACAACACAGTTTCACAGGGGAAGGCAAGCACATGTTAAGGATTAGGACTACTATTTACTTCCACTGTTTCCCAAGACTTTTACCATAACTGCCTGATTTTTAAAGGTAAAATGTCTTTGGCAAAGTAGGAACCTTTTTTACTGCATTTTCTCAAACGTTTGAAAAATGATGCATATGAATTTCTACCTTTTTTTTTTTTTAACATAAAGAAACTGTTCCATAATGGCCTCTGTTGTCATTATTTCTCTGTGTATCTTCTTTCCTATCTTTTATAATTTTTTCATTATTATCAAGACTACAAGTAATTTTCTAATCATTGCTGGTTTTGTTTTTTTAAGGAAGAAGATTATTACCTGTTTGATAAAGGGGAAGTGAATTTCTGGGCAGAGAAGCTGACTCATGTCAGACAGCTTAGTAAGCACCTGTTACAGCTTATATCAATGACTCATCTAACTTTACCAGATCACGGAGAACTGAGTCGCCTGTCAAGAATAGCACTGGACCGAGCCCAGCTCAATGGACACCTTCTTAGAGCACTACCTCCGACTCCAGAATTTTCCAAAACTGCAGAATTCACAAGATTGGCTATTCAAAATGAGAGAATATCGGTCTGCCTTAAAATATTAAATCTGCTGAGGTCTGATGATACTTGCAGAAATGAAAATCTGGAAAAGTAAATTGCTAAACGTTCATCGTCAGGGAGCTGCGCACACGTTACTGGTTGGGCAGGGAGACTTAATTCCAACAATATTCAAGGAATAAGGGATTGCTGTGATGATGCCAGTAAATCTGCAACAAACTAGTCAGTATTCAGGCCAAACACCTATTTTTTATATATGAGTCCGTTGTTTGGGTTTGGGGTGTTTTTTGGTTTTGGTGTGTGTGTGTGTGGTGTTGTTTGGTTGGGGTTTTTTGTCAGGTGTGCTGTAGGAGCCTGTTCCTTTTAAATGCATTTGATAATTTCATTCACTTAAGCATGGTTTATTATAGCTACTGTAGGAAGTAAAGCAGCTAAACCTACTATTTTCCCTTCATCCAGGTGCAGGCCACCTGTAATTGTGTTACGTTTTATCCCACATTTTTCCCTCCTGTATTTTTATACCAAGAAAAAGTTGATTTTTCTTTTTGTCTCCTTTCAAGATGTAGAATGGTAATTATTAAATTAATATGGTATTTTCTTTATTTTATTTTTAAATGTTTCAAAAAGAGAAGAAACAAACCTTGGCTTTTTTTGTCAATGACAATTTTTAGACTACATTTTGAATTTTAATGCGTTTTCCTCTGGAGAAAGGCAAGGATTCTCACTTTGGTGGTAACCTTGTTCTGCGCATGGAAACAGCATTAGGTAGACTTCTGCACACCTCTCATTTTCCTGTAAATCAAATTAACTACTTTTGTAAAATTGCTGTGAAATAAAGTCTGCTTTATTCAAAACAGAGTAGCTGTTCCATTGTGAACAAAACAGTTTTCAGTTTTACTTCCCGAACACCTTGTTCGGCAGGCAGTCTTGGAAAGTAAGGCCCTGCTCAGTGGAGCGAGCCCCCCAGGAGCGTACCGGCGGGGATGCTGTGAGCGGTGCGGGGGTGCTGCTGCCCGAAACGCAGCAGTGTCTGTTGTGTGTTGCAGATGTCTTTTTCTGGCAACTGAAATTGGATTTCCATATGAAAATGAGACCTGGAAAAGAAACGCTTATTTTAAAAGGATATGTTAGGTTCCTTGAGCCGGGGGTGACGTTACGTTTGGCAGCCACGTGGCTGGGCACGGCCAGAATGGTGACGGACGTCGGTGTATGCTGTTGTTTTAGTCCCCTTGGGAGAATAACGTGCCCCGAAAACCATTGTTTGCGTTCAGTCCCTTCATGTAGCTGGGTACCAGCACAGTCCAGTTGTAAATCCTGAAGATGATGATGGTGATGCAGGCCCTTGGCAGTGCCTCCCGCGGCCGGTACCGCGGCGTGTTGCGGGGCGCGGCCAGCAGGTGGCGCTGCAGCACCGCCGTACGCGCGGGGGCCGGGGGGCGCTGCCGTGCCCGAGCGCCCCGCGCTTCCCGGGTTAAACTGAATCCGGATACGCTTCTGCATCAGGTTTAGCGGGCATCTGAAAACTGAGCAAGCCGCGGTCGCTGCTTTGGGGGGGAAATAAATAAATAAACAGAACAACAGTTTAAATACTTTTCGTAAGTTTCCAGGATTCGGGGATGCTGACATAAAAGTAATTTACAGTGAAATTTGAGGCTTCGGTAGGCAAAAGCGAAATGTGGGAATAATCTGAGATGAAAAGATGTTCCACAGAACGCACACTACCCAAGTTAAGGAGCCACGCTGTGAGCTGGGCTAAAAAAAAAAAAATATAATTTGCATCTGTTCTGAGCTCCTGGGCAAGAACAGCCCAGATTATGTCTGGAAGCCACTCTTAAAAATAGACAAGACCTGTACAATTAATTAACAGCTGCTGGTTTTGCCACACCTCTCCAACGTTTTTGAACCGGTGTAGCAACAGCTTTTACAGCAGAAAACAAACAGAACTTTGTATAGTATCAAAATCACAGTGCAGTTGTGTGACCTTGCTCACGTCAGTGGTTAGCATAACGCTATCTAGTTACATTGGCTTTTCTTTTTAAAAAAAATTGGATAAAATTTAAGATGGATGGGCGTATATGGATTTTATCAACAATATCAACAACTGGATGAATGCAGACAGCATAGTAGCAGATCCAGGTTGACCACCATAAAAAACTTAAGTAACTTTGCGGAACCTTGAGGACTTGGTTAATCGATAAACCAGATAACTCGAAAACTCGGTCTTCCTTATCATGGTTTTAAAATGCAACTGAAACTGCTGTCATCCCACCTGAGTTTATGGAGAGCAAATAAAAAAAATGGTATCGGCAGCCCTACGTTTCACCACACGCTGCTGGTGACTGGAGTTACTCTGTAACTACTTAATCAAGAACCTTTAAACCGTAAGCAGCAGTTGCAGGAGAGGGGGTACCACAAATCTCCCACCGGGGTAGTTACCTGCCATGCGTTTGATCAAACTGATCAGCGCGATCCCCCCCATGGCGGTGGCACATTGCGCCTTGCACCGTCACCATCATAAAGCGTTCGCCAGCGGGCAGGACCCGCGCTCAAGGTGATGTTGTCATCACAGAGACGCTTGGGAGGAGGAAGTTTGAGCTCGGGTCAGGAATCCGAGCGGGCCGGGGGTCCAGGGATCCGAGCGGGCCGGGGGGGGGGGGGGGGGGGGGCGGGGGGC
>JAVJGJ010000032.1:18964925-18999461 GCA_035590215.1 Microhierax caerulescens
CGGTCACGTGCGGCAAGGGGCGTGGCGTGGCGGGCTGTAAGGTCACATGACAAGGGCGCGGGCCGGGGCGGCTGGTGCTGGTGGCGCGCGGGGCGGGAGTCGGCCGCGGAGGGGCACGCACCATGGTGAGTGCGGCCGGGGCGGCTCTTGCGCGGGCCCTTACCCGCGCCGTTACCCGCGCCGTTACCCGCGCCGTTTACCCGCCAACCGCCCCGCTTGAGGAGGCGGCTTGGGCTGGGCTGGGTTGGGCTGGGCTGGGCTGGGCTGGGCTGTGCCTCCCTCCCCACCTGTGGCGCCGGGCCGTGCCTGAGGAGAGCGGCCCCACCCGGCGCGGTTTGCCCCCGGTAGTCCCTCCCCTCGCCCCCCGGTCCGGCCGCCGAGCGCCCGGTGCCCCTCCCCCCTCCCGTCGGCCTGGCCGCCCCCTGCCCGGCCTGCGTCATGCTGCCGCCGCCGCCCGCCTCCGCCTCCTACTGCGAGGAGCTGCTCTCGCCGCCCTGCGCCAACAACGCCTTCGCCTTCTCGGGGCAGGAGCTGGGCAGCCTCATCGCCCCGCTCGCCCTGCACACCCAGAACTTCGCCGCGGCCGCCGCCGCTGCCGCCGCCGCCGCCGCCTACTACCGCTGCCAGCAGCAGCCGCCGCCGCCCGGCGGGAGCTGCCCGCCGCCCCCCGCCTCGCCGCCCTTCAGCTTCCAGCCCCTCCGCCGCCTCTCCGAGTCGCCCGTCTTCGACGCGCCGCCCAGCCCC
The DNA here is from genome assembly GCA_035590215.1 of Microhierax caerulescens. Lineage (NCBI taxonomy): Eukaryota > Metazoa > Chordata > Aves > Falconiformes > Falconidae > Microhierax > Microhierax caerulescens. The sequence goes on from JAVJGJ010000032.1 coordinate 18,965,670, forward strand.
CCGGACTCGCTCTCCGACCGGGAGAGTTACCTGAGCGGCTCGCTCAGCTCCGGCTCCCTCAGCGGCTCCGAGTCGCCCAGCCTGGACTCGGGGCGCCGCCTGCCCATCTTCAGCCGCCTCTCCATCTCCGACGACTAGGGGGGGGGCGGGCTGCCGCGCCCGGCCCCGCGGCTGCCCACCAAGTAAGTTACCGAGCGAAGAAAGTGAATCCTTTTCTTTTTTTTTTTTTATATATATACTTATCTATCTATATATACACCGAGAGCTGAACAAAACAAACAAACAAACAAAAGCAGCATTTTGCAAAAGGGCAGATGACATGAACAAACCTATTTTTACAGAGAGACCTTGGAAGAAGGGGATTTTCGTTTTGGGGTTTCTTTTTTGTTGTTGTTGTTGTTCTTTGGAGACAAGTTATGATATGCACCAGCAGCAGCCATTCCATCTGTGTTCAGAGAAAAAAAAAAAAGCATTAGCAAAGACACCACCAGAAAGCAACAAACAATCCGGGGAGCGCGCATCCTGCCTGTCCAGCTCCTCCAAACCTTCAGACACACACAAAAAAGTTACAAACTACTTTGTCTCTCAATCCAGTTCAGATAAAAACACAGAACGTACTAAACCTATAAGCTTTTTTTTAAAAAAAAAAAAGAAAAATCCAACATCCTGCCAAGAATATGCCTTGATAACAACCTTTTTTTATATATCTATATATTATTATTATAACAAATGCTAAAACCTTCATTCCAAAGTTTTAATATTGGTTCCATTGCCACCACTTAGTGGATGTTTGGCTTAGAACAATTTTTTTGGTTGTGTTGCTTTATTTGGAAGCACTCAACTGAGTTTAGTTTGTAATTGTTGGAGAATAACTGCTGATTTTTTTTTTTAATTTTTTTTTAGCTGTTTGAGTTGATTGCGTGAATGAGTCACTGCACACAACTCAATATGAAACTATTTAACTTATTTATTATCTTGTGAAAAGTATACATTGGTAATTTGTTCATACTGTATTTATCGGGTATGATGAAAAGCAATAGATATATATTCTTTTATTATGTTTAAATTATGATTGCCATTATTAATCGGCGAAATGTGGAGTGTGTTCTTTTCACAGTAATATATGCCTTTTTGTAACTTCACTTGGTTATTTTATTGTAAATGAGTAAAATTCTTAATTTAAGAGATTGTATGTAATATTTATTTCATTAATTTCTTTCTTTGTTTACGTAAATCTGAAAGATTGCATGGTTTCTTTATAGAAATCGGTCTCGATGCTGTGGAAGTAGTTTGAGGAATTTCTATGGGTTTGTTTTTTTGTTTTGTTTTTTTTTTTTTAGAATGTAAATGGTTGTAGCCCGTCCGAGAGAAAAACAAAAAACCCCAAAAAAAAAAACCAAAAAAAAAAAACCAACCCAAAAACCAACACAAAAAAAAGACTGACTTAGCAATCAGACTTCACAGTGGCAAATCTAATTCAGACTTGTTTAAAGTAACCAAAAAGTATTTTTTGTTGCCTAACTCCACCAATCACACTGTGATATAGTCTCAAAAGTATGTAGCAATAATTGGGGGTCCCAGTATTACGTCTCACAGTGCCTTCTTGAGGGTCCATGCTTGCCTTAAATATCTCTCAAACCAAATAAGTGTTTTTCTTAATGCTTGAGGTAATTTGAATGTAGGGATGGGTTTTAACTACAGCAAAATTTTTGCCACTCTTTTATAAAAAAATGGAGGCCGTGTTTGGATCTGAAAACTTTATACAGTACATGAACATATCTTGTTTAATTGAATTCCAAAACTTGTAATTTTTTTTTTTCCTTATGTAGAAAGTCGGGAGTTTTCCAAAACTTTCCTGGACGGTGGATGAATGAGCAGTAGCTTAGTTTTGTTTGTACATAGGTACAGATTGAGCACTATGTACTCTTGGACTACTTTAACAGAAGTATGTTTTGAATGTAACTAAAGGATAAGTCAACTTGAGTTGTAATATATTTTTCGGGAGTCAGTTCACTACAAATTGTGTGAGACTGTAAACTTTGTACTGTAAATGTTTTGTAGTTCTCCCAATAAAATTTTTTTGGAAAAAAAACCAAACCAACAAACAGAAACAAAACCAACCAAACCAACCAACCCTTCAAACTCTTGAAGCCCCGTAGTGACTATTTCTTGCAGAACACCGCCACTGCCACCCCCCCCAGTCACAAATAATGTCTAGCTACAGATTAACCAGTTTGCACTGCAGCTCCAGTCCACTCCTACAGCAATCACTGGTCGGCAGCCAAAGCTAATAAATGCTTCCAGAAGGTTCATGAGTATTAGCGTTAGTGGTGTACTGTAGCCTGGGTGGTGGTGGGGTTTGGGGGTTTTTTTATTTTTTTTTTTTTTTTTTAAGGGGTGAAGGATCAGACCTTTGCTGCTTGTAGCTCAACAGCTGGAGTGGAAAACTCTAGTAATGGCATTTATCAATAGCTTCGCTTTTGGGGATACATGAGCGTGCCATTAGCCTTCCCAGCTCCTTTGGGGTGTGGAGGGAATCACAGTTCGGGTCATAAAAGTGCACAATTAAGGTTTCCCCTTTGTCCCAAAAGCTTTGTTCCTCTTCCCTTGTAGGAATGCGGACCTCTGCCTCAGTGCGCCCATCGCCAGCCGAGGGCACGCCGGTGTTAATCGGGCTGGCGTTAGACGTGTTAAATCAGTTGTCGGGGCTTCGGGTTTAAACAAATTACCTTTCTGAGGGTGTATTTATATCGCACAATGCTTGGCGGCCTGGGGGCTGTGTGTTCATTGGCACTGGAGGAATTTCAGTTAATAACTTTCCACAGTTCAGTCCTTATTTCCAATCAACTCCCTTAAACTTTTAAATCACAATTTCTACTGGCTTATTTTTGCTCTTTTGTCATACTAATAATAAATGTTGTTAGCATTATGGCATCCCTGCGCTGCCTGGACCGCCGCAGTACTTTCTATAAATACAAGGTAGAATGTAATACCGGTGCCATATGTTTGTGTAACAAACCTTGGACTGACTCTCAGTTTAAAATTAAAACAAACATAAGCAACGTATGACAACACAGCCCAGCTACAGCAATCGTCCTTACTTTTTTTTTTTTCTTTTTTCTTTTTGTTTTTAATGGGTGGGTCTGATGTTTCGGCTGGGAATTGCTCCCTTGTATTCCCATGCTAATTGCTGAAAAAAATTCTTCCTGGTGTTGCCTGCACAGCAGCACCGAGCGGTGCTGGGTCCTTCCCCAGGCATCCCTGGTACAAGTACCGTGGCTGCAAGGAGGCGGCATCCACCAGTATTTTGCAGGAGCAGGAGGGTAGGTGTCGGTTCGACTGGTGTCCAAGCTGATGTCTTCACTGACTTTGAGGATTTTGAAACTTAATTGTCAAAGTGCGTTAAATAGGAGTGAGTGTCGCGGTTCCAGGTTTTCTTTCTTTCCTAGGTACGTTCTTCACTTCTCTCCCTTGCCTGCCGTTTCCCCTGAGCCTGCCTTTTCCTTGCCACAGTAGATAAGGACCTTATTTCTTGCTATATTTCACTTATCTAGGACAGCTGCACTCCATCAGCGCAGGGCTTTCATCTTCCCTGCGGTTTTCTGTTGGTTGAGCAGGATCTGGGTGAGGGTGGTTGGGGTTGGCTTTGGTGTCTCCTGGCTGGAAGAAGAGCTCTGGAAGCTTTACAGCAGCTGCCCCACGTGAAACACAACTGCGCCAGTGCCAACGCCAGCGTTTTGTTGAAAAGGCTGCCAGGGCAGGATGGGTGATGGCCCACGAGTGTCTCCCCGCGGGCTAGTGGCATGTCAGTGTGTGGGGAGAGCGCGCCCTGAGCCCTGCCCCAAGCCAGCTGTGCTCCCAGGCCACCCGTCCTGCGCCCGGCGGTGGTTGTAGCTCTGCAAAAGCGTGCGGCAAAAACTGCCTGTTGCAGCATTATGTGCTGCTGCTCAGCAAACCAGGAGTCCTTGAACTGAGAAGATAAGTGTCTGTTTCTTGCGCTGCACAATCAAGTGTTAACCTTTAAACTGGTGACTTATGTTTGTTGATTTAAGCGAATGTTCTCTTGCTTTCATTTCAAAATTCAGCGAAGCCATGTAAAGCTGGTCAGACCATTCAGAAATTTCCTGATATCTTGCAATAAATCTGTAAACTCTGCATAAAAATAAACTGTTTTTCTTCAAGAGCTTTGGGTTGTGAAGGAACTCTGAAGGTTTCTGCTGTTGTCCATTAGAGATGTGGTATTTCTCTTCATAGTTGGGGCACTTAAAATGACTTTGACGATCTGGGGAATGGGGATTTTACTAATCACTGGTTAGGACTGAGTCTTGCGTGCTTGCTTCGGTTGATATTTTGTAGAAATAGGTGTAATGGTATAGATCTCCAAATAGGAATTGATTTAATGTGGCTGGGTATGATCATTGGGGAGGGATTCGAATGTATTGAATCAGCAGTTGTGATTTTTACTCCCTAGTCCTCCCAGTTCCTCGGGGGCTTTTTATTTGTTTGGTGTTTCTCAGTTTGCCTTCCTCAGGTGGGGTGAGTGTGCTGTAAGTCCGGTGCTTTTGCTTTCTGTGGGCTGTGGGCTTTGCAGCCTGACCCCAAGTTACTACAAAAATTAACCCAGCGCACAGCTGGATGGGTTGTGCACCACTGAAAATACTCCCAGCAGCGTGCCACCAGGCACAGTAATGCTGCTCTTCATTTAGAGCTTCGTGGCTGAAGCACAAGCTGGTTTTGCTGTACCCCCAGATTTGCCCCTGGTTCAAGTGTAGAAGGTAGAAGTACAGCACAGCCTGTGTCGCTTGGGGACGAGGGCACATGGTCACTGGAGGAGTTGGTAGGCTGCTGGCTCCTCTCTCCGCTGTACTGCTGAATGCGGAACGCAGCAAACCAATACCTCGGTGGTTAAATACATAGGCAGGGGGTGAGCCCTTTGCCAGAATATTGTTTAAATGTCCAATGCAACTCTTACCACTGCTTTGAAAAAGAAATTATTTCCCTCTTCCTGGTTTCTGGCCCCATCCCATCCATCGTTAGGTGGTCAGCTTGGATTTCTTGTTTAAAAAAGGATGCATCTGACAACCTCATTTTCAAAGAATGCCCATGATTTTATTTTTGTTTATGACCGAGACTTTTATTTTTTCATTTTGTTAGTATAGCATTGAAGCTATGGGACTTGTACTATATATTTTTAATTGTGTGCTCCATCTTTCCTTGCTGCCCTTGAGCGTGAATCTTACTTGACAGAGCTCCAGGCAGTGATGCTCTGTCATTGATAAGGTAGGACATTTCAGGTTTTGTGTGCTGAGCCTACAGACCTTGGCACACATTAGCTCTGGAAACCAAAACTTCACTTTCTGACCCTCCAGTTTAAACTCAGTTCCTCAGTGGTTTAAGGGGAAGGTCCAGGACTTACCACTTCATTGCATCTGAAGTACAGTTACATGGCCCCTTCTGCCAGCCCTGCAGCTGGCTGGAGCCTGCCCAGGGAGGGGCAGGGATGTCCTGAACCACCACAGCCAGACCTGTAAGTGCTCATCTGCTAAAGAAGTAAGTGGAGGGTTGGGATGAAAATGATATACTCGAGGAGATGTCGCAGGTTGCCTCTGCCAGAAGAGAGCGGTTTCTCCACTCTTGCTCCTCCCTGGTGCTCTGACCTGCTCCTGGAGCCGGTTTGAGTCACCGGTGGGGCAGAGCGCCCTGGCACCCCGCTCGCCGTGTGCCACGTGGCCCGGGTGGGTGCTTGGTCCAGTGCCACCGAACGGTCCGCTCACCCCCAGCCTACCCTGGTGCTTGCCACGTCTGCCTGGGAGGTTTTGCATTTTACTGACCAGGAAAAAATGGTGGTTTCTGCTGGGGTAGAATTGGAGTGGGTCAGTAAGGAGCCTGACAAGTTTCAGGGTGCAAGAGAGGAGGTAGAGCTCCGCAGCCCAGAGAGGAGGCAGGAGTGATGGGATGGGGGACAATCTCCCCCCCAAGCTGCTAGATGTACTCATCCCTCCTGTGTGGGTTTTGCTCAGTTTGAAGAAACATCGTCTCCTCCGCACTTCTATGGGAAGTCTTGGTTTGCCCATTTTAAAAGTGCTTTTCTGTATTGGTGGTTGCAAATGACTCACGTGGACCTTGAGTATTTCTTGTACTGTATGAAAAGATACTGACATTTAAGGGAAGGCTCACATCAAGATAGGGCTTAATTAGTGTGAACGTATCCCTGAACAGTTATTTTGCCTAGTTTGCTGGAAATCAAATAATTGCTGGAAATCAAATAATGGTTGTGTGGCAAAGTTCTGCATCTTCTGAGAAGTTCTGAACGTGGAAAGAAACACTTGTTATCAGCTGGCATAAATTTAGCAGGTTGTGTAATTTTTGCAGCACATGTACTGAAGTACCTTGATTTGTAGGTCAGATTCCTTTATTAATATTAAGCATTGAATATCGGAGAGGAGGGTGGAGGAATAAGATTCCTCCCTTCAGGTCTAGAGGACCTTGTCTCTAAAAAGAATTTTGTATCTCAAAGCTTAGTCAAACAGCTACGATTCATTTCATCTCTCCTTTCAAAGGGGTATAATGGATGTGTTAATGGAGGCATTTTGGGGTGACCCCCCCACTCCCCCCAAATTTGCATTCCTGAAGAAAGTGGGCAAAATTACCCTGACAAATCTCCTCTCTGTTGCTGAAGAAGGATAGATGACATCTGCTAAGTAATTTCTATTCTGTACACCATCTGAGAAGGAAATACAGGGTAATTTAACCCCCTTTTTTTCTACCATGGTTAATAACATAAACGGGGAGCTGGACATGCTGAAATCTAAATACGAGGGTCCTATATCAATGGATTATTACCTTATCTTTTCTGAATGACGTTCACTTGAATACCTGGAATCGTAATAGCTACTCAAGATAAGAAATGGAGGGAAATTCAATAACAGTAAGAGGCCTGGTAACTTATGAGATCTTGATTAGCCTTCAACTGCGCCTAAATGTTGGAAAAGGATTCCCTGCGCTGTGTGCAAAGGGAGCTGAATAGCAGTGTGAAACTGTTCCCTCATTGCAGAGGGCCACTAACAACTGGCTTTTGTGATTATTAAGGCTGTCTTGTATCCATGTATATATATGTGAACCTTCTAACTCTGCCATGGATGAGCATTTTTCACCCTTATTATTAATTGCTTTAGAATCCCAGCTTTGCTGGCTGTGGGTGGTACGTAGCTCGGGCTCCAACATGATCTCGGAGCTGGGGGGGTGCACATGCAGCTCTGAATTTCCTAAATAATGTCAAGAAGCTGGACTTCTTAGTAGAAGCCATAATCTGGCGGATGGCATTGGGTGGTGGTTTACTCCCCCCATGGGTGAGCGAGGATGGGGGAGGGAGAAGGGGGATCTGGCCCCTCCAGCTGCCTGCCCTGGATGGGAGGGTCTGTGCGCCGGGCTGATGCCTCGCTGCTGCCGGACACTGCGCTGGAAACAGGGGCGTGTGTCGAAGGGGACTGGATATCCCCTTCTAGGGCCAGCGAGCCCTGGGTCAAGCTGCGCCTGTCGGGCACCTGCACTGGGGTGAGGGCGAGTGGTTTCTCATCGGGATGCCGTTTGGCTGTGTTGCAGAAGTGGCACGGCAGCGTGGATGAGGAGGGTTTGGTGCAGGGCGCTGCTGCCGTGCTAAGAGGGCTGAGCAGCGTGCCGTAAATCGTAGGAGACGAATTCAGTGTTAACAAATACTTTTTTTAAAGGTCAGAGTAGATGAGGAATGCAGCAATTTGCCAACCCAAATGAACACTAACTCTAAAAAAGACAGGAATTTGTTTTCTGCTAGATTAGTGCTCTGGTCTGGACTCATCCCATGGCCTCATGGCTGTAGAACAAAAGCACGAGCAAGGGCAGGAGTGTGTGAGTAACGTGAGGCTCGGACCTCTGCTTTCAGCATCAGTGCAGCTTTATATTGACTTGAGCTGCCTGTGAAACCGCAGCCTCAGTTATGTTCTGTGGGGTTTTCTCCGCATAAGCAGTTGAAATTCCAGGATGTATTAAATGATGTCTAGGGGACAGGGGGAGGCAAAGGCTCATGCAGCAAACTGTGTTGAGCTTTCTAGAGCTGAACCTGGACATTTTGCTTCAGGTTGACTGTTTTGCGCTTGGGGAAGTGCATCTGGGGAGGCTGGGGAGATGATGTCAGGAAAGGGGAAACCTGGAAAAGCTGTTTCCCCTGGAAGTGGTGCACAGCTCTGGGCTAGTGTCGACATGAACACCAAGCCATGACCTCTCCTGTCTACTCAAAATATTTCCTATGATAACCTGCATCTTAAAATGGAATCCAAGATGGAGTTTAGAATTCATAGCACAAAGGCTAATCCTAAACTGTTTGCTGGAAAAGCATTGCAAAGCAAGTAATAAGCATCTCATTTTATGGAGTTGGGTTTTTTTTTCTCCATCTGCAAATATAAGGCAAGTCAAAATGTAAGGCTGTCATTTATTGACTGCCACATTTGCAACAGGTGTTTTTTGATGAACAAAGTGTGGGGCCAGCAGATGTTTCCAATAACACAACTCTTTGACTTTCACAAAGGACCAATCATAGGAAACTGAACGGATGATACACCTGAAATCTCCAGCTCTACCAAGGAAGATAAAACTTTCTCTCCATTTTCCCATCTAATAGAAGATACAGACACACAACCAGGGACAACAGTGGATTGGATGAATATGACCAAAAGACCTATGTCCCAAAAGTTCAGCACCTGAAGTAATTACAGAAATGCAGCCTGGCTGCTGGGTACAGCCTACTGTTGTAAGACTAATGGCATGAGATTTAGAAAAATTTTTTTTCAAACCACTGGCAAACACCAGCTCTCAAAGAGGTAACATCAATACCATAGACAATGCTATATATAATGTATATACGATGGTTTATACATTACACAATACTAAACTTCTGATCTAAGGAGCAGTGACTTGTAGTTTAATATAGAATAGGCACTGTTAGGCTGGTAGGAACAAATAAAATGTGATAATGAATTATTAAAAAATGGATTCATAGTTAATAATTGTAAAGATGGTCAGTTTAGATGAGATTTACAGATTTATTTCTCAAAATGCATATTACCAAAACCTTCCAGAACATGGAAATATCTGCCTATGTTTCACACCCCAAACCCCATGTTTAGGTGTGTGTCATTGTGCCCTCAGGAAGCCCTTGCTCGCACAGAGGTACAACCTGCTGTCAGAGACCACGGCCCGTGCTGAAGAGCTGTGGTAGGCAGGAGGATGGGTCTGTGCTCCCAGCTTGCTTTCACCACCCAACACTTGGAAAAGTTTGACTCAAGAATACAGCTAGGATTTAATCTGGAGGAGACCTCTTTTGGGACAGTAAAGCTAAGAGGGGCATGATCCTGTTCAGTCCTTTGCAGGAGACATGTGAGTGTTACTCTAGCATATCAGAGGCATACCTGCTCCTGGTTTCACTGATTTTAATTGTTTTATTCAGAAATACTATTTAGCCTTGCAGAGGGTGCTTCTGCAGTCATTGGTGTTGGGATCTTAATGCAATACTTAATATTTTGTTATAAATTGCCTCAGATGTTTAGCAGGGCTCTGGGTGCCCAGCTGGCCATAGTTTTTACCATGATGCACATCAGGAGTCCCCAGTGAGTGTCTTAAAGCCTGGAACAGCTGGTACCCTGCCCGGTGCAGGTGGCTGTCCTTACCCCTCTGCCCTGGAACAGGGGATCATTGGTTCCAGGTGTGATGCTCCCTTTGTGCCAAGCTGTTTCCTGGGCTGCAATTTGGTACCTAAGAAGGGGCATGTGTGTTGACAAAACAAGCAAAAACCTCGACGAGGTGAAGCTCTCGGTCCTCTGCTAATGCAGGAGACATGAAGGGGCAAGGACCTGTCTGGGTTTCTTTGCATTTTTGTTAACTGGCACTTTACAACATGGAGTGTTTTCCCCTTACGACTCCAGAAACTGATTGGAAAGAGCAGTTGTTCAAGTGGTGTGGAATTCATGGAGATTGAGCAGATAGTGTTATCCAGATGGCAAAGCAAACACTAAGCACCTTGGAAAATTTTCCTTGACATTACAGGAAACCTACTTTCTGTAACTCCAGAATTAGTAGTAGGAAAGGAAAAATAAGGAGTGTGAAAATCAGCCAGTTAGGATTACAGTAACATAGAAAGAGGCAGAACTTAGTATCTCGTGATTGTGCTGGTATTATGCAAGCAAAGGACAGTATCTTGTAAGTTAGAAACCGCAGCATGTAAGCAGCCTTGTTGCCTTAGCTGCAGGGAGAAAAGCAAAAGAAATTGTAAATTCTGTTGTATGCAACTTCCCCTTCCCCTGGTACTGCAGCCAACATAAAAAAAAAAAAATTCACTAAAGCATTCAATATCCCACAACTGCTTAGTATAGTTAGCTTTTATGATGCAAATGGTCCATCATTTTATGACTTGTACAATTCCCAGGGAGTAAAATGTTCCAGCAGAACCCAATCTCATTGAATTTGTTTGTTCCTAGTTCTCTTGATAAGCCCAATTAAGTCCAGGTGGAAATGCTTGTGCTTCAAAATGACTCGCAGAGCCCCAGCAGCTCTAGTGATCTCTGGGTGAAAGGAAGGTCAGGTTCTTCCTGAAACCCATGCTGTAACCCCCGTGTCTGCGAGCCCCAGGTGCTGCCACGCTGACTTTCAACAAAGTACGTAAGTATGTGGTTTCTTAGTATTTCTTTTGAAGTAATTTTATGAATTCTGAGGAATGGAAATTGTGTGTGGGGGGGTTTGAATGCTTATTTGTAGCAATTGAGAGGAATGGGGAGTTTAGGGGCACGCTGGTGCCTGTGATGATGGAGTTCTCTTATCCCACCGTTATTGTTTCATAATGCCACCTGTATGGCTGGCTTCTTGAGCTAGTGTTTAAATTCTGGTGCGTAAGATGGAGGGTGGCCAAAGCCATGCTGCAGCGGTGGGTTTGAGTTTACAGGAACGCTTTCTCCCTCAGCCTGCCGTCCTCTTGTGAAGGGCTCTCTGCCCTCACTCAGCGTGAGAGGTATGCGGCTGGTATTTGGAAAGGGCTAAGAGAAGTAAGAAAGAGAAGTCCTAATTTATTTGGTAAATATCATGACACCTGATAAATCTAAGTGCCTCAGTAAAACAAGAGGGAAAACTGCTTTTGAAGGGTGAGCTCTCGAGGGGAGAGCTAGGAGCTGTGTTGGAGTCCCCAGCTGGCTGCTGGCACTGCCTTGGGAGCGCTGACGGGGACTTGGACCCGGCCCTGGGAGAGCCCAGACCTTTGAGTTCAGCCGTTTCCACCCCTCCCTCCAAATCTGGTTAGCTTTTCTGAAATGAAATTAGTTTCTCATTTGCCGTGTACCTGGATGGGAGGGACCTGGGTGGGCTGTGGTGGCTTGGGAACTGGGAGATTCTGGAAATCTTGGAGAAATGTGATCCTTGTGAGGTTTTGGTGGGGTTTTTTTTTTGTGTGTTGTGTGTCATCCTGTGCTACCCCCCCCCTCCCATCCCTGGCCAAAGCAAATGGGAAAGGCTGGGCAAGAAGTAGACTTCTGCCTAAGGGGACCCCCTGGTTCCCCGCGGCCCTCCCCTCCCTGCCCACCTCGGGCTGCGGGTGCTGCCTGCGCCGTCTGTCCCTGTGCACGCCGCTTCTGTCTCCGTGTGTTCGGCCGTGCTAGATCCTGCTCTGTTGGCAGAGGTGCCTTTTTCTCCACGTGTGTTGGAGCTCCTATTTCTCTCTAGCATCACTGGGCTATTTAGAGAACCTCTCTTTCTGAATATGAGGTGGAGGGGAAGGGTAATTTGTAATAAATTCCCTTGAGCAGGCAAACTCCTTAGTTGCATTTGCTGTCCTCGCCCACCCCAGTTTTTAGGAGCGTCCTTGTGACACTACCTGGGCTCAGAGACTGTCAATCCAGAGAAAATTCCAGGCCTGCCTAAGCCATCATCACATGCCAGTGCTGGTGGTAGCTCTGGAGGCTGTAAATTCTGGTGGGCCTGGGAAGAAACCCCCTGTTCTGCAGGGGTTGTGTCAAGCTGGTAGCACCAGAGAAGAAAGCTATATGGAGACACGTGCATTGTCCCCTCTCTCATGCAGCCCATCTCCTGTGGTTTGCCAGCAGTCCCACGTGGTGTTCTTCCAACCAAGCGCACGGCCTGCCGGGGTCCGTGGGCCCCACACCCCAAAGGCCTTGCGTGCTGGCTGGTTTCTTCGTTCGTGTGTGCCAGTGTGCTCTGTTCCTGCTAGCACTGTTGTCTTGCCAGCTCCGATTTAGGCACGGTCATGGGAACAGATTAATTGTATCTTCAACTGGATGTTCAGCAGCTTCAGTGGTCGCTTCCAACCTATTGCTGACTACGTTGAACTGTGACCTTCATATCTCAAGGTACATGGTCTCCAAAGGACCTTATAAATCATTCTGCATTATAGTGAAACTGCTTTAATGATTTTTAGCTGGCTAATGGCTATAGTGTAGCCACGGAGCAGAGGCCTGGTATCTCTCTGTGGTGTAGTTAGTCAAAAATGATCTTCTGATGTCTGAAGGACCAAGGCAGGAGTGTATTTTTTTTTTTCCTGCTTTATTTGACCGAAGAGATGTGTAAGAGCACTGACACTTACTTGCTCTATGTTTTCACACATGAACTTTCCCATGCCAGACTTGGATTTCATTGCTAAAAACCAGTGCAGTTACTGCAGTTTGTAGGGTTATTGGTCTGGCCTCCCATTTACAATTTATCAACTTATCAACTTCCTCAACATGTTATTCTTAGCACTAACCTTACGTTTTGTCTGTCTGTGTATTCACCCACGGAAAACATGCAGCCTGGTGCCAGTCACGGGAACAGCAGGTTTTGGTTGTGGGTGAGTTGCACCCTGCGTCAAGTTGTGCAAAGCTGGTGATTGACCTTGAGATTGTAGAAATGAAGGAGTTGCCTGTGCGTTAGCTGGGCTGGTGTGTGGTATGTGTGGCTGTATACATTTATGCATGCATATGTGTTTTATTTATAGTTTATATATTTAAATAAATATAGGTACATATTTATTTAATGTGTATTTATAATACATATGGATTTAATAATAGCAACATGGGAATCCTGCCATCCATTTGGCTTCAGCCTAGGCAAATATCTTGGTAGGTCATGATATGCAAGATACTTATGGAAGTAAGATTTCTTGTGTGAGGATAGATTGGTTGGTCACTTGTGACACTTTAATAATACCTTGAAGCGTTCAAGGCCAGGTTGGATGGGGCTTTGAGCAACCTGGGGTAGTGGAAGGTGCCCCTGCCCATGTCAGGGAGGTTGGAACTAGATGATCTTGAAGGTCCCTTCCAACCCAAACCATTCTATGAATACTTACACAAGTCAGTTAATTGTGGTAGGCTGTTTCATTTACCTGAGCCATTGGCTCTGTTTCCTGAAAAAATTAATGTAAAATCATTGGGGTTTTTTTTCTAATAAAGCATTTTACTTTTGCTGTGTGGTGATCTTCTATCATGCTGTGTATGTTGCTGACAAGTGACATGCAACATATGGCAGGTCTACGAATGCACCCTCTTTAAAGTTGTCACCAATACAGCGAGTGATGTTCAGCACTTGACTGTATTCTGTCCTATTCTGCTGACAGAATTTCCAGCAGTTGCTGAGGCACTGTTTGAGGTGAACTTGTATCAATTGTAAAGAGTTTCTGCAGTTCCAAGGCAAAGTTTCCACAACTGAAAAGTGTTATAGTGTGTTCCTGCCTTGTCTGTTCTGGATTTGCATACAGGAGAGAACGTACATTAATCATGTGGGAATCACCAGGCATCTGATTCTGCTCCACAAAACTATATCTGTCTGTCTAGATGTCATTTAGAGTGGCAGCTCTGGCATACTTGAGGTAATTTATTCCTAGGCTAGTTCAACTTATGTGTGCCATGCCCCAAAATGATTAATTTCCTGACCTCCTAATTACTTAACCTGGGGTGCTGGGTTTTGCTTGGCATCGCACAGCTCTCAAGGAATTGGTTTTCTGTCTTGCTGTTCTGGCTGGGGTCAGCACAGTCTGAGGGTTTTGGTCCTGACTTTCTTCTTTCCTCCATCAGTACAGGAAGCTGAAAACTACGCTGTACAAACAGGGGGCCTTCCTGGAGAAGAAGGCTGCTTCCTATATCAGTTTATATTAGGACAGTTTTAACAGCGGGTTTTCTTCCTATTAGAGCCCAGGTAGGCTATATCCTTATTTTTCACCGACCTGTATTGAATGGAAAGACTGGGTGTAGGCTTAGATTTTGTAATGTTTGTATTTGGACAAGCTGCAGTGGTTGATGTGGTTAATATTCAATCGCTCCTCTGTTGTTATTGAGATGAGGTGACATTGTAGTGTCTCTTGTATGGCAGCTCCTAGATGGATGTGAGGATCCAGTATCTACGGCGGGGTTACAATACTGACCTATGGGTCAGAAGTGCTATATGGAAAACAAGGTTAGTTTTTAAGAAAACATTATGCTGTTTCCCCTCTTTCGTTTCCCTTCAGTCCACCCAAAATGACTCACCTCTGGCCTTTGAGGATGGTTAGTGTCTCTTATATACGTAACACTTGGTGGTTCTAATTGGTACATGGTTTGTCAATGATTATTTACTTGGTTATGGAGTGACTTACAGATGTAATTATTGATACCAGTTCTAATAAGGGGTCATTCAGTTGGCATATGTTTTGGGAGAGCGGCCCTTTATTGGGATCTACAGATGTCAGAAGGAACCAGAAGACCATTATACCAGCCTCTTCTCTGCAGCTACTGGGAGCTTGGAACCTGCTGTAAGAGGGAGCCTGGCTTTCTGCTGCCATCCCATCTGCAGCCTGTGGGCCAGTGTCTTGGTCTGGGCTGGATGATGCGACTTGTGTTGGGCGCAGAACTTTGTTCTGGTGACCTGGAGGAAGAATCTTTGTTGTGCGGGGTTTTTTTGGTTGTTCCCCCCACCGGCAACAATTTGTGTCTCACCTTACGCTAATTGCCTCTGGAAGCAGTATGCAGGGTGCTTTGAGCACTCATGGATGTAAACTGGGCCCTAGCACAGACAAGGTGTATTTCCACATTAGAATTGCACCAGGAGTTGCCTTTGGTTTGTAGCTGTGAGAGGCATTGCCCAAGATGCTGGCTGCGTTAGAAATGGGCATTGTTTTAAAAAGCAGTGGATGTCATTTAATGTGAGATTAGGGAAAACAATAGCTTATGTTTTTGTTTGTTGCCTCAGTATTTCTAATGCCAATTCTGATGAGAATTAGTGCTTTCTCAGAATTTATACTCTGTCTATTTCGGAGGATAGTGGTGCTAAAACCCAGGTTCCCTGACTCTAGGCTGCTAATTTTTGATGTATTTTTTTTGTCACCTTGCACAGACTTGCCCTTCCTCGTGTTTATTTCCGATACCTGCTTTGCAAAGCATTCGGGAAGCTACAGACGAAAGGAACAGTTTTGGCACGGCAAATCACTCCTCCGTGTTTGGCATGTTCACTTGCACAGCTCTGAAAGACACATGTCCCCAGCAGCATCTTACCTGACTGAGCCTTGAGGGCAGCATTCCCAGGTAGCAGGACCCAGCTGCTGCTGCTGGGTGCCACAACTCGGAGGGAGAGAAAGAGCATGTAGTGTAGTTCTGGGAGAGAGAGCCTTACCTAGACCTGCAGCGACTGTGCTCCCTTGGCAACAATGTAGAAAAATCCCACTAAAGGGTTGGTTGGGTTTTTTAAATTTATGTTTTGCACTCAGCTTTGCTAAATTGGTCTGCATGTGCGCCCGCTAATGCAGAAAGTAAGCCCGGCCGACTCTGCAAAACCTTGGCAAGAGTCTTTCAAACCTCTGGGGGCTCTAGGGCAGGGATCGAGCTGTGTCGTGCTCGTTTGGGATGCAAAACCGTTTTGTTTGTGTCTGAAATGAAAGTGACTTGTTGAGTTCTTGGCTTTTGTTACCAGTGTGTCCAGTGACTGTAGATCTCTGCTTCCCAATGACCTCGTGTCCCAGAGACTAAGCCTTTGTGATGTTGATGATCTATTAAGCTTAATATTTATCCTCAAAATACATAAAAAGGAATTATTACCTTGGCATAAGAAATGAAAATAAATAGGTACGGGAAGCTGTTATTTATTTTTTCAACATTTGCATTCTGTGTATGACTTCGCAAAGTGTTTTTCTAACATGAATCTGTCTTTTTTAACACTCTGGTACCCCACTGATTTGTTCTTAAAATACTCCTTTCTGCACAGCAAGCTTAGTGCTTTGCAGACCACCCAGAACAAATGTACTTAAACTGCAAGCTGCATTTAGTGATTGGGCCTCTTTAAAGCTGCAAATAAGTTTTTGTCTTCCTTGCCTTTCTTTTTTCTTTTTTTTTTTTTTTTTTTTTTTAAATTAAAGCTTATATTTTAGACGTGAGATTTTGGAGGCTTAAGAAAGGGAGTGGCTGTTCTCCTCCTATTTGCTGAACCCACAGGGACTATTTAGCCTGATCTCATTTGAGCTCACGTTTGTCTGACAGGGCTTACTCTAATGTCGGGGAGATATAGATTGCACCTCTGCAAATAATAGGTGTATTTGCTCATGCTAAGAGATTGATTATTGGGCACCCATCAGTAGTTGGCAGTACATGTTCTCTATCTGTCTGTGGGTTGTTTTTGCAGCAAAACTTTTCCTTTGAATACTCTGAGTTTCTCCAGCTTTGCTTTCAAAGGAGTGTAAATTCAGTTTTTAAGTGTGTAATACTGGAATAAGTTGCCATGCCTGCATCTCGAGGAAGTAGAGGTGAGGTGCAGCAGGCAGTGATATGTCAGACCAAGCCAAACCTGGAGTGGGAACCCATGATGCTGGAGACCTCCTGCTCAACAGCCACATGTCCCTGGCACAGCTTTTCCACCTAAACTTGTCCAGAGGTACAGGAGCTCTTGGGATGCTTGGGGAAGATCTGCTAAGAGAAATACCACTGTTTCCCACATCATTTTTGCGACAGCTACCAGTGCAGTACTAGCATGTTCCCCATCACCTACAAAAGAAAAAAAAAAACAAAACCAACCTACATGAACCCCTTCAGCCTGTAGGGGATTGTGTGATGTGGTGCACAGCCCTGCATTCGAGGGGTTGCAGCAGAGGGTGGCTGTGGGAGGAGGCTGCTTAAACTGACTGAAAAAAAAATATCTGCCAAACTACACGTTGGCTCCTCATACAACAACTCTGCTGTCTTTTAGCTGGAGTTATGTGATTGTGCAGAGCTTCCTGATTTGTCACTAGAAAGGAGTTTTCAGCTTAGGAGAAACATCTGCTTAGTAGATGTGTAAATACGAGGGATCCACATTCTTAGAGGTGTTTTGCTGTCAAGAGTACGCCTGTGTGGATCTCTCTAAATTTCACTCTCAATGGAGAGTTTTCTTCTGGCCTTTTGGTGATGTATTCTATAACGTACTTTGGGATGCATAGAATGTTAAAACCTGCTTTGCATTTTCTGCTATTTCTTGCTGTCTTGACAATAGTTGTTTACTAAACTCAGAAGGCCAGCAATAATCTGATTTGCCTCCCATTGAAGCCAGTCTATAGTCAATATTACTCAGCAGCCAGCAACCAGAATAACAAAAATAGTGTTTTCAAATGAGAAAATTGTACTGCCAAAGCTTCCTCTAATGACCCGGGGCTCAAGCAGAGGAGGGTTGTCTACTGCAAAAGTTCCCCTTGCTTGTAAGGTTGTTGTTAAAAGCAGCTTCACAAGTTATTGTGGAAACTCTTACTCTGTAAGATTTCTGAAGATGTTTATATCTCCAAATACATGACTTAGCAGTGAGAAACTGCTCACAGTGGACATGAGAAAATCATGTTGGCAGTTGTCTATTGATCCACCTTGGATCTCCACAGAGGCAGATGGGAGAAGGTGGTGAGCCTGTTCTTGGTGAAGGAGTTCTGGAGGTGCTTGACAAGAGACAAGGATCAAGTTGAAAGCAGATCTGGGTTGCAAAGAGGGAAGAAAGCACCCATTCTTCATTGCTAGATAAAAGACCCTCAACACGTTAAGCAGAGGAGGATGCTAGGCTTGGTTCCTGCTGCCTTTTAGTGGTTACGTTGCTGATGGGTGCACAGATCAACTAGAACATGACGGCCGGAGTGTGCTTTGGGTAGCTTGAGTTTAGCTCACGTTGACAGCACTGGAGCTCGAGGTATTGTCTACTCCCCGTCTGTCCTAGGGAGCTTTTAGCTACAAAAAGGCTAAATGGAAGGTGTCGCCGAGTATTCGGTGAGCTGACTGAGCTGTTGGCTAAGACAGCCTGTGCCCTATCACACAAGGTGGAGCACAGTGCTCTCCATGGACTGCTTTAGTGGGGTTCTGAATTTCCCACTGGTTTTCCAGGCAGATGCATCTTCTCTGCTACAGGCTATGAGCTACCATAAAGCTAGCTCAAATACTGCCCCCCTATGCAGCCTAATGCTACTGGGAGGCTAGGCATGCTCTGGATGTTTCCAATGTCAGTGTGCCTTGGGCTGCTGTGCTCCTTCTAGGAAGCTTCTTGAGCTTGGTTCCTGGAATGGCAAGAAGCCTCCAAAACCAGCTGGCAAAGAAACTTTCTCAGGAGAGCTCGGATGTCAGAAAAGCAGGTTGCAGCTTGGTTGCTGTTTGCACTGAATGGGTCTCCCTGTGGGGAAAATGAGAAGAAACTATTATTTTGAAATATCTTGTTGAGTGATGATTGATAAGAGCTGTTCATCACAGAGAAGCTAATCCAGGAGTCAACAGGTGCCTCTTCTACATTCTGCAGCCAGTCATGGAAAAAAATGAGAGAGCACAACAGGTTATTCCAATTTGACATGCAGTGCCTGGGAACAACAACCGACAAGTCCCAATTTGTGTCCAGCTGCTTAAAAACTACCACCCAGCTTGGTATTATCCTTCTGCCCTCAGGGAGCTTGTCTTGTGAAAAGAGTTATTGATGGCTGATTTCAGCATTCCTCAGGGCTGTGCTCATGGTGAAGTATCTGCCCTGAGTCCCGATTTCAAAGTAAATGATCTCTCAGTCATAAATAAGAAATAGCTTTCTTTAATATATTCCCTTTGTCTGTAATCTCAATTCTTATATAAATCACTCCTGAAAGTGTTCTGCGTGGAAAGACTGGGAGTTTGAGCCACAAATCTTAGCAGAGATGATGCTACAGTGTTTTCAAGTCCAGCTACATAAGGGAGTGTAGTATGTGTTTCTGTGCCCTGAGTAGATACCCATTCAAATCTGATCAATATCTGCATTTCATACAACTTCCCCCATTAAACTCTCCTTTCCTCACGCTCCAGGAGCTTTGCAGAAGGGATCCCTCTCATCCTAAGGCTTCACTGTGTGCGTTTTCTGTGGGGCAAAGGCTTTTGAATCATTGCAGGGCTTGCAAAACCCCATTTGTGGTGGGGACTGTATGGTCCGTGGGCTGGGTCCAGGCTGGCAGACGCATTGCCCCAGCGTGCTCCCTGCTCGCTACAGACCCTGTCCTTGGGACCCTACCGGGTGGACAGGGCTGAGGCTGGGTGGACTGTCCTGGCAGTTGGCTCTTTATTTTCCATGGACTTGCTGTCTGAGACTACATCTCTTGGCATGTGCTGCACAGCTACAACAACACAGCTTCCTAAAGGCAGACATTTTATGCCACTTACCTGTCTTGGGGTAAGGACAACCAGACCTAGCAAGGCTGGTCTACAGCTGCTGCTCTGGAAAGGCCGGGTCTTCTGCTGCTCTCATGGTGTATCTGCCATCCCTGTGCAAATGTCCCGAAGCTCGTCAGGGCAGCTCAAATGACACCAAGTGCCTACATTTTGGCATTCATGTAGGTAATGTGTGATATCTGTAGAAGCCAGGGGCTAAGAGCCCTGGAGATGGCAATATAAGTATGTGTTGTGGTATCGGCAGTCTTCTCTGCTTCTGGGCTAATCTGTGCTAGTTAACCTGGTATTAGCTTCCTTTCTGTTTCTCCTCTCTCTTTCCTTTTCTAATATCTCTGATGAGTCAGTCTAGAAGCAAGGGTTGGTGGACACATCTTTCTGGGAAGGGATTTTATCTGAGCTATTATTTTCTCAAAAATGGGTATGCCAGGTAGTGGAGTCCTCCCACCACTCCCAGAAACAGGGATGTACCATTTCTCTTCCCCCTCTGTGCAGGCTGTTTACATAAGTAGCAGTGGATCATCACTCAAAATACTAATCTCTGTAATCCAGGAAAGAAAACAGTATTGCCAGCTACATGCTTGGAGTTGCACCATTATTAATCACCTGTACCTATTACCATCCGAAAAGCATCTGTAGTTATTCATGGCTGCTTTTTGTTAGTGTATAAACACAAATAAGAGAGAATCCTGTTTTGATGAGTTGCAATCTAAATAAACAAGCTACACAAAGCACGGAAGAAAGCAAAATTGTGAAATGTCTTGGTGTATACAAACACTTAATCTCTCCATTTTTCAGCTCTGCTTCTGTAAAATGGAGTAATGTTCTAACTTCAATTAAGATTGCAACCCTACCAGAACAGGGATTAGCTTCTAATTGTTGTTTTCTTCTTTTGTGCTTCTACTGTGCTGAGCATAAGATGCCCTGATTTTGATTAGGAGCTGGGGGCACCACTGCAGAAGAAAAAAAATAATAATTGTGAATTGTAGGGATATTTTCCATTCAAGGAAAACTGAGACAGAATGGCATATGGTCCATGTGATGCTAACTACTACCTCTCATTGCCTCATTCACTCTACATATGCAAACGTGTCCTGCTCCCGCTGCCTTAACTGTGCTTATGCAAAAAATGACAT
Organism: Microhierax caerulescens; assembly: GCA_035590215.1. Lineage (NCBI taxonomy): Eukaryota > Metazoa > Chordata > Aves > Falconiformes > Falconidae > Microhierax > Microhierax caerulescens. Next base: position 18,986,455 of record JAVJGJ010000032.1, read on the forward strand.
GGAAGTTACAAATACCATTCGTACTGCAACAAAATTAAAGGCTTTTGTAATGAAATGAATTCCTGAGCTTGATTCTTAAGTCTTGAGAGAATTAAAAAAAAAAAAAAAAAAAAAGCCTTTAGGAGTTTTCTACTGCTTGGTTGTGTTTTCTTTGGTAAAGTGTATTAAAATCACTCATCTATAGAACTGACCCTTGTGCCCGTTACATTCTGTGTTTTAATAAAGGCCTTTTTACAGGAATAAGTGACCCTACTATTTTTTTTGCAAAGAACGAAAGCATCTGGGTACATGAATCTCTGTTGGAATTTTTCACAAAATAAAGCTAATCCTGTTCCTTTCCCCACCACAGCTGGTTTTGAATTGATGTATGTATTGTGCACTTTTAAATGTTCTGCTGATTCCTATGCACAAGTGGAATCTGTGGTAAAAACTTTGGTAAGCTTCTTTTAGCAATGTCTGAAAACAAGGAACTCGCAAGTAATAAAATCATGTGGTAACCTTCGCAGGAGGGTCTTCAAACAGCCCATACTCTTGCTAAACACTAATTCAATGTGCCATTGCTCAGTGGGGAAAAAATACGCTGATCCTAGGTGTACGAGTGCTTGCAGGAGGGGAGGCTGGATTCTAAATACAGCCTGGAGAACAAATTGTGGAAGCAGCTCTAGCCCTAAACCAGCACTGGGGGGGGGTGGGGGGCAATCCCCATCTGCAGGATGGGGCTACTAGGAGCAAGGAGGAGGTTATTCCTCCCTTCCTTCACTCAATCCCAGCAGCGACTCCTTTGCTTTGAACCATGTTTAGCACCTTGTCCCCTTGCTGGCTCCTCAGCATGGGATCTAGCAGAGGGACGAGTAGCCAAACAATGCAATATTCCCTTGTGCGAAGCTCCCTGGACTCTATGGGAATTTTGCCAGTGCAAGATTGGATCCCACTAATGGGAAAGGCTTACTTGGGGGAAGGACTAGATCAATGCACTATTGTTCCCTATGCTATATTTAAATGTGTGCATTTCATGGAAGTTTAAAAATTAAACTTCTACATCACATGTATCCGTAGCCCCTATAAATAATTGGGGCTATTCATTGACTGCAGTGGCGTAAAGCACCCGTTGTTCAGAACGGGGCAGGAGCTTTCCTATCTCATCTTCAGCAGTGGTGATGAGAGAATAATTGTGGTGGGAGCAGACAAAGGTATTTATTTTTGCAGAGATGACTGGCCAGGCTGAGGGTAAACTGAGCTTTGCTTATTTCTTCTCCACCTGGGTTCCTGGTATGACTTGAGTTTTAATTTATTTTGTTGGTTTGAATTTGTAATAAAGATATGGATTAATTTCACGTGCCTGGTGATCATTAAAGGCCAGCTGCTCTATGCCACTTCCTTTTAGCAGATAAATGTCTTTGTTATTTTTGTATTTGTTTTCCCTTGTTGGTTTTGTGTTTATCAGTTTTTCTAATTAAAAAAACCCACCAAAACAAAACAGATGAATGGATGCTCTTTCTGAAAAGAAAAAGCCCACTGCTCCCAGTACAGACAGTCAGTGTGGTTTTGTGATGGGATGCTTTGCTTTTAAGAAAATCTGGCATTTGAGCTTTTCCTTGGCTTTTGAGAGGAGCCAGATGCATAATTCACTCTGCCTCTGTGCGCTACTTTTGAATTCTGCTGTGGCTCCATTTGCAAGAGAATAGCAGGAGGGATGTACAGCGTCCGACTTCTTTCTTGTGCCTGTGACACAGAAAGAAGGGGTGCTGGTTTGATTAACTATAGACGACTGAAGAGACAGATGAAAAGTGGCAAAATGTAAATGAACTCTCGGCTACTTTCGTTGTTTGCCACCACTTGTGTACAGCGGTCCCTGACACCAAACCCACAGTTTCTGGAAAACTCATGTTGTGTAAGCTTTTATTGGTGGACTCTGGAGGTATACCTAGGATTTTGGAGATATGTCTTTAGGAATAGAGAAAATCCCCCTCCAGGCTTGAGCATAAAATGAACATGGTGGTTGTCTTTGAGGGGATATCAGTGGCACTGCTTTGGGTGTTACGTGGTGGGACACCTGCAGTGGATGCCTGTGCACACAATTTTGCAGGACCAGGTTTTAAAACCCAAGCTGCTGAGTGTGATCTTAGTGTGGTTTAGTGTTAAAAGCCTTATTTTCTTGACTGAGTCTTGCTCCCTTGCAGCTGTAAGGCTCTAGCTAGTACAAACAGCTATCCCGGAATGCTATCTGTTGTCTGACTTACGGTTTCAGCTTCTCTTCCCCAGTTCTCAAGATGCCAAAGGTTAGAGGATGGTGAAGGTGTATGGCAGAACCACCAGGATGAGACAAAAACATCCCTTCTTGCTCAGGTGTGTTAGTAGGTTGGGGCCATTGGAGAGAGCATCACCATGATCTAAACTCTCGGGCAGGTGGTTGTAAAGAGGGACAAATGGGCAAGACATCCATAGACTGAAGAGCCTCGGATTCCTAGTGGAGAGAAGTAGAAAATGGGTTCCTTGGTGTCCCACCAAGAGTGAAGTGGCAGAGATCACTGAGTAAGGAGCTGTGTGAAGTGTGCTAAGAAAAGACAGGGCAGGTGAGAAATATATAGAATATCTACTGTTCCTCTGGATCTCTTGGCTTACTTTGCAGTCAGTTTGTTTGTGTTTTGGTGTGGATAGTTGGTTGGGTTTTTTTGGGAGTATGTGTGTCTACATGTTTGCTTTTTGGGGTGTGTGGGTTTTTTGTTCTTTTTCTTTTTAAGAGAAAGAACTATCTAGTTATTTTTTTTTTTTTTTTTTTTCCCCCTACCTATATTCATCCTGTGGTGTTACCAAGGATGGTATACTTCTGCTTTTCCCTCCCAAATGATTTCCACGTTCTACATAAATATTAAATGTGTTATTTTTCCTACTCGTGCAACAGCAAAGAAAACTTCTCTTAGCATACATTTGACCATGAGTACTTCCTTGCTGTATTATGATAATCAAATATTTAGATACCAAAGATAGTTGCCTGTAACGGGTAAATGTAAAACATTGCACAACTTGTAAAATAAGTGGCAAGGCTGCATTGATAGAGATTTAAAAGTTCCAAAACATCACTTCAACAGATGACGTATGCTGAGGCAGTATTGTTAACAAGGTCTGTATTTCTGAAAGCAGCCTTTAACTGGTAAAGGTAAAATTGACACGTGTTTTAAATACCTGGTATGGATGGAGGGACAACTTCTGCTCAGATCTCCTGGCAACCTCTCTTCTGCAGGCAAGACTTGTGCAAAGCTTTGCCTGGGCATGAAGGTCAATCTCAGCCTTGGCTAGTCCGCAGCCTACCGCTCGAGCTGCGGCACCCTTTGCAGCGTGAGGACTGTCCAGTCTGAGAGTGCCTAAGCACAAACACCGGACAAGTGGTGAATCTGGGATTTGCACTGGTGAAAATGGACAGCCACCAGTTGCCGAGAGGTGCAGCTGGTGTGACTTCAGCCATTGGACTACTTTCCTGTTGGACTGAGATGCAAGTAGTGGTGCTGCACAACTTAAAGCTAATGGCCAGTGCTAGTGGGGAGGTACTGGCAGGGCTGGGGGTCCCTGGCACCTCTGAAAAGCTCACGGGGCTAAATGTCCCCCTTGCAGTGTCGGGTTGTTCTGTGTCTGCTGCACCCACTGGCAGATGCTGTGCCAGCCTCTCCCTGCCCCAAACACGTCCCCGGTGTGTGCCCACACAGGTGTACCTGGAAGCCAGCATGGGAAATCCATCCAAATGAAACCAGCTCAGCAAATACACCCCAAATACACAGCTTTTCCTGAAATTAGCTTCCCGATTCTGGTTTGCTGTGTGGCCTCCTGGCTGTGCTGGTCTCAGTGTGGGGTGAGCAGGCAGACAGGGTCAGACCGTGCATTCAGGATCAATGTGGCCTTATGCTGCCCTCGAGACACCCGCGGAACTGGACCTTGGATTTGCTAAAGTGTGGTTTCCTGGGCTTTAGTGAAGTGTTCGCTTTCTTCTTCAGTATTCAGGGAAAAGCGTGAGTGGCTGGCCCTAGGCTAGCCGGCAATGTTCACTGCAGCACTGAGCCTACAGGTTTATTAACCGCCAATAGAGGGTAACATTGCCCAAAATCAATTAAAAAGCCAACAAGCTAAACCACGTGGGATTATATTAAAAGAAATTGATCCTCTTAGTTTTTAATATGGATTATATATTGTTGGTGGACAATGCAGGAAGAAAAGGTGGTATGGCATGCTGCCTGTGTGAGAGCCATTCTAGTGCCTAGAGGACCTTGATAAATGTATAGATGTATATGCCTCTGCATACAGAGCCCTGGATATTAATGGGGTATCTCTTCAGTTGTCACCCAGCATTTGCCCTCTTACTTCACACTTGTTTTTTGTGTGTGCAGGAGGGGGGACGACCCCCAAACCCAACAACAACAAAAAAAACTGGGCAGTGAACCTAGAATGTGTTAGATCAATGCAGACACCGTGAAAAATAACCAGGACGTGCCTTTGTGGCTTTTGATGTAACTGTGGCTTTTGATGTAGCTATGGCTGTTGCTGAAACTAACAGATGCAAAAGCTAACTGCCAGATATCCAGCGTGTGTGCCAATGCCGACAAACCCGCCAGATGCCTGGCAGCTGGTCTTGCCCCAACTCCAGTGGCTCTCTTGTCTATAGATTGCCTTTTGAATGAAGAAAAATAATAATGTTTTCCTGCTCTATCTCATGAAAGCATCTTCCCATAAATACAGTAAATATTTTTTTTTAAAAGTCAATCTACTGAGTTCATGTTAGAAAGAAGAAGGACACCGAAGCCTTGATAACGTTTGTCCAGCATAAGTCAAGCTTTTTGGGGTGTAGCTTGCTTGTAAAAATTGGATGGTCTGAAATTCAGAGTGTAAATGCCCATTCTGTCCTCTACAGCAAGAGCTGTTATACATAAGCCAACTGGGCAGGTTGGAGAGAAAAAGCTATTTGTTTTTTTATAAACAAAGCCTTTGCTGTTCCAGACTACGATGCTGAAAGGAAATCAATGTTTTTCCACCAAATGTGGTTTTATCTGGCCAGAATAAACAGTTATGACAGGATATTGGTGGTAAATTTATTAGTTGTCTTCTCTAGCTTTGACATTCTGGGAAAAACTACCTGAGATAGCCAGGAAAAGTTACATTCACCTCAATGTTTTTCTCCCCACACCCCTCTTAATTTTTAATCTTCAGTTAGATATATGACAGTTTAAACAGCTGACTTGGAATATACTATGTGATAATAATAACCATAATTTTTTAAAAAATTGTGGAAATACAGTTGAGGCTAGGATAACAATATTTTCTGAAGAGGAGTATATAACATGATCCTACAAGGAACAGAATCTCCAAACCACCCACTAACTTAACCATGATATTTTTAACAACCTCTTGCTGCAGCTTGTGCTAAGAATTTTCAGCTTTAAAAAATACTATTTCTTTCTGTTCAAATTAAAGGACAGGTAGGCTGGCTTGCAGCTCAGAGTGTGAGCGCTTCACTTCCACAGTCTTTAAGATCAGATTTCATTTTGTCCATCATTAAATTAATGAGACTGTTCTCCAAACGGTGATCCAAGATGTTCCTTGAAGGATGAGAATCACCAGTTTGCATCTGCAAATCTTATATTGGGCATTTGACACTTGTAGGTGGGGATGAGTATCTTATGCCCTAAACCCCCCTGAATCTGTTGCTTCCCTCTGTGGGCTTGCTGTCAGCATGCTCACAGGATGAGATCAGACTGCTTGTTATCTCTGAATGTACAAGGGTCTCACTATAAAGGTCATAAATCTACGGAATTGTGTAGGTCTGGTGCAGATTGTGAGTAGGTACATCGGTTTGGGCACAGCAGCTATGAATACACCTTTCCATTTGCAGCTGCCTGTGTGAATTCTGTTCTGCTTAACTGCTGCAAACCTTTTTCTTTCTCGGTGCTCCCCCCAGCTTGTTTTCAACTTTGCACTTAGCCAGACTAAATTACACCGCTGCTCCTAGTGGTTTTTGAAGCACCGTTGCTTACTTTAGGAGGTATTGCAGAGGAATGCTTTGAAAAATTACTATTATTATATGAGTTTCTTTTAGGTAAAGGTAACTGTAGCACTCTAGTTGCTCTGTGCTTGAAATATTCTATCAAAACCACTATTTTCTCTTTAGCCCAAGTTACCAAACACATTGAAAATGAAAGAGCTCATTCAGGGCTGCAGTCCTGCCAAGCCGTGGCCGTGTGTGTTTCCCAGGACCTTATTTACGAATGAGTTCCACCTTCCCCAGACTTGTAAGAGATTCAAGAATATGAAATTTTCAGAAAGGATAAAAAGAATCACTTATTTGCTTGCCCTATGAAGAACTGTTTAGCAAGATCACTGTGAGGTGTTTTGCATGTTGAATGAAGACTGAAAAGGAGCTTATTTACCCCTGAAGTGAAGTATGTTGCAAAACTGGAAAATACATAACTCTGCTGCCCTAGTCAAAGGCCTTGGCAGGTCTGCTGACTTGCTTAAGAAAAGGTACAAGGCAGGATTTGGACTTGAGTAGCCTAGTTCCTCATGCCTACCCCCAGTTTATATATTAATTATTTTATCATAAAAGTCTTTAAACTTTATCTTTTGAACTGTTAATCCTGTTCCTTTTTTGAATACCTTTAGGTGAAGCGCAGGAGAAGAAGTTAGATAAGAGTGAAGCTGGTATTTAAGTTGTATGAAATTATCTGTTATTTGTTCTGTTGTGCTTAAGGGGGTATGGAGGTAACGAGCCTGTACTTTGATACGTGGCTGTACTGGTAGATGGTGGGGCAAGGCTGAGAAGAAGGTTACTAGGCCAGTTACTGCTGGCATATGGCGCTAATAGATGGACTCTGGACTTCCTCTCATCTGGTGTTTCCCCTCTTGGTTTTGTTTAGCTATACTGCTGTGTTAATGTGCTCGTTCCTATTGTGAAGGTCTTGGTAGGACCGTGGAGGTAGGAGTTACTCCCAAATGGTGGGACAAAACCCCTCCAGTTCTCTTCACAGTGCCCTGTCTCTCTCCCTGCCTTCCCTCTGGTGCCACCCTGCCATCAGGCAGACCGCTTGGTCAGGTGGAGCAGCGTGGACTAGTCTTGCCACATCTTCCAGCAGGAGCAGGAATCATCTAGCCACCACCTGTGGAAGCTTTTATCCTGCTTCCATACTGATGCAGCACAAAGGGAATGGCGATCAGGTATCTCAGCATCCACCTAACTCTTGGTACTAGGACAGCCTCTGCAACTGCCTTCATGAAGGCTGCCTACCACTGCAGCGAGGGCTGGGAATCTCACCGGGCAAAGCACGGAAGAACGACAGTGAAAGACAAAGGGCACTTACCAGCACAACCTGCCTCTGTCCTTGGGGCAGATGAAGCAGTGGTTTTGCTGGTTCACTTCGCGAGGGGGATCTTCCAAATTCTGGAAAATAAGTGACAAATCAGGTGTGTTAATCTGTGCAATGAAACCAGGGGTGAGGCTGGGGGGTTTAAGCAGGCAGCCAGGATGTAGGCAGTGAGGCAGGCTCTCCCAAGCAAAAGAGGAGCAGGGGCAAGTGTGGTAAGTGGTAGCACTCACCTAGACGTGCCGTCCCAGCTGGCTGCATAAAATTAGGCACGTACATTTGTTTATTTGAAGGAAGTGGAGAAACTGGTGCCTAAGAAATGAAGTGCTTCCCTCCACAGTCTACTTGAAACTTCCATTTATGTGGACTTCATCCCAGAGGAAGGTTTCCAGGACAAAGTGACTTATGGACCAGGTTGTTTGGCAAGACCTTGGTCTCCAGCAAGAAGTGCCTTGCAGAGGGAACTTTACAAGGGATACAGCTGTTATGGTCTCCATCACTTTATATAGCTGTGATGCCTGGGCAAGTGAACGCAGGTGGAGCCAGCCCAAAGACTGTTGCACAACTTTACTCTACAAGTGTGGCTCATTGCTGTCAACCTCAACACACACCTCTGGTGGGCTTGGATGCTGTGGGTACTGTAGCGTGTTGGCCTGCAAGGGAACAGGCTGCTTTGATCTGCAGGGCAGCTAGGGGAGAGCGGGACCTGGGCATGAATAGATGTGGGGTCACAGGGAGCCCTGCATGGTGACCCTGTCTCCCCAGGGAGATGCTCTTGCCCAGGCTGTCTGTCTTGATGGACGCAATGCAGTAGCTCATACTCCAACAGGGACACGTCCCCTGGAGGAAGGTATTTAACAGCAAATTGGCCTAGTAATTTTTAGCGATGACCTTGTGTTAATTACAAGTTGCAGTATTAGTAAATCCCTTCTGAGAGCCAGCTGTTGTGTTGGCATTAACTCCCAGATTCAACTGCTTGTTTACAAAGTTCTAGGGCTATTAAAGCTTTTTTTATTTCCCTTTTATTGTTTTTATTCAACTTTGCACAGCCAGGTGATGAACACTTTTCCCCCTCTCCCTTTTCACTGTGTCTTCCTGCCTGCTGCTTGAGTGGATCATGTCTGATGAGGCTTCTCCCTGCTGAGTCCCAGGTGTTTCCTCACCTTATGGTGGGATGTTGGCAGCCCCATCCTGAACCAGTGCTCCGAGAGGTGTTGCACAAAGAGAAAACTGGTGCCCCTTCCATTAAGGGTCTCTGTTTTAGTGAGGTCTTGGTGATGACCCAGAAACTTCTTGAGAATGGCAATAGTCATAGTGGGAACAGGTCTCCCATAATGCAGTGTGGGACTGGAAACGGGAAAGGGAAGATTTAGGCTTGGTTTGGGCAGACTGGTGGTTGCAGCACCACCTGAGATGGTCTCAGGATCACAAAACAGTCCCCAAAAAAGAGTCAAAATGCCACTTGTTATAGGCTGTCCCTGCAACAGCTGGTGGCTGCTATAGCTATCGGGGTCAGTGTGTCCTCTTGCTCAGACAGCAGTGCGGTGCAGAGCTGTCCCCTGCAGGTCCGTGTCCTCCACTCTGGTGGAAGTGGGTCCCAGTGCAGGTTGCAGCACTGTGTCCCCAGCAGATGATAAAGTTTCAGAACTGAGTAAACTTTTGGTACCGAGTGCTCCTTAAGATTGCAGCAAAGAGAGGCTGGGTGTCAAGCAGGGCAAGGGCTGTGCATGGGGCTGGGATGCTGCCCTTCCCTGTTGGTCTTGCAGTTCCCAGCCCTGCTTTGAGGTCTTCTGGTGTCTCTGGGTGCAGGTACTGCTGGGGAAGGCTGGTCTCTGGTTAGGGAGGGTCGTGTACCTGTTTCACTAGTGCTTGGGCCAGAGCGTGGCTGTAGCTCTCAGAAGCAGGAGTTTATGTAGATGTTTGCATACAGGGAAGGGATGCAGGACACTGCCAAAGACTGTGTGAGGCTCATCAGTAGCTCCCCTGGGCATCACACCCAGCGCTGGCCAGGGCACCTGCCCTGACACTGCAGGGGCTCCCATCCAGGTGAGGCTGCAGTGGTCCTCCGGCTCTTGGGGCAAGCTTCTGGGTATACAGAGAAGGCAGCTGTGACCAGGCTGTCCGGATGTACCAGTGGTAAATCACGACTGATCGACTCAATTAATTTCTTGGAAATGACCGGATTTGTGGATGAGAGGAGAGTAGTCATTGATATCAACTTCAACAAGGCTTACAGCCCTGTCTTGCAGTGTTGCATCCAAGCTGGGGTAGGTGTCTGGATGATCAGGCTCAGAAAGTCACGGTTAACAGGTCATACTCTGCCAGGATGCCAGTGACAAGTGCTACACAGCAAGGGTCTGCCCTGGGGCCTGTCTTGCTTAACATCTTTATTAGTGACCTGGAGCAGGTGACAAAGTACACTCTTATCAGCTCTGTGGATGACTCTAGACTGGGAGGACCAGACAGTGCACTTGAGGGCAGGACACGGGCAGGCTGGAGGGATGGCCCTACAGGAACCTTACAAAGTTCAGCATGGACAAATGCAAAGTCCTGAAGAGCCCCTGGCAGGGATGCAGGGTGGGGGAAGCAGCTCTGTGGGAAGGGCCTTGGGGGTCCGAGGGGGCATGTGAGCCAGAAGGGCACCCTGGAAGCAAAGAAGGCCAGCAGCATCCTGCGCTGTATCACCGGGCACATCATCAGTAGATCAAGTGGCTGGCTGCTATTCAGCACTTGCTGAATAGCAAGGGCACACCCAAGAACTACATTCTGGCTTGGGCTCCCTGGTATGAGAAACCAGAATGATTTCGGCAGAGGCTGATACTTGCCCTGTGAGGACAGGCTGAGGGATTTGGGCTTGCTCAGCTTGGAGAAGAGGTGGCTTTGTAGGGTGATGAAAGAGCAGCCCCTCAGTGCCTGGGGGGAGGTTGCTGAGGGGAGGGAGTCAGGCTGTGCACAGCACTGCAGGCGAGAGGGTGAGCCAAATTGGTGGGCATAAATTGAAATGAGAGGTTCAGACGGGGCTTAAGGAGAAACCTTTTCCCCCGTGAAGGCAGTCAGGCAGCAGAGCAGGTGCCCTGCGTGGCTGTGCACTCTCTGTCCTTGGAGGCTGTAAAGGCCAGACTAGATAAACCCCTGAGCAGCTTGGTCTGACCTCGCAGCTGAGCTTGTTTGGAGCAGGAGCAGGGGGCTTAGACAAGGAACCTTATTGGGGTCCTTTCCAGCCTGCATTATCCAGTGAGAGATGTTTAGAAAATTGAACCATTAGGGAGGTCTACATTCCCTAGAAATCAAACGTCTCTTGCTTGCAAGTGCGTTTCATATAGGAGTAAAGATTGGAACTAGATCAGCCAAAACATGCAAAATACTGTATTTATACGCTGTCCCCCACTGTAAATCTTAAAGTACATAGGAAAATGGAAGACAAGGCTTTCTGTATCTATTTTTATGTGCCTAAAACTACTCCCTTTGTTCCCTCATCAATCAGCCTCTTCCACCAGAAAGCAATTTGTATTAAAGACACTGAATGTGTCAGGCAGAATAGACTTTTACCTGGATACTGATTTGTTTTGGTTTTTTTTTTCCTCAAGGGTTCCTTCTCTATGTCCTCCTGAAGACTGTAAGGGAGTATTGTATGTCCCTCCTATCACAAGTGTCTCATTACCAATGAAAGCTGCAATGCAAACGCACTCTTGTGTGGTTCTTCTGCCCTGTGTATTCCCAGTACTTGTCTGAGCATGGATAAACGCTGTAGCTGCTTCCCCTTGCCCCCGGCGCGGCTCCCCTGCTGTGGTGCATACTGCGGGCACCAGGCACCCTGCAGTGCGATGGTGCAAGAAGTCCTGGTTTTGTGTGCCACTCGTAAGGGGGGCTCCCGTGCGAGTGTGGTGCAGTGGGAACTGCTGAGCATACACCCTTGCCTTCTTGCTCTCAATGGCCAGGCTAGCGTTTTCAGGCAAATAATATAGTGAGTTTTGTGGTGTGATTCTTTTTAAACTCACCTGAGCAGGGGCACCTTGATGTTGTGGTATGTATTGTGTACATAATAGTGCACGCATTTGCATTGCATCTGTGCCAGTCTGCAGCAAAGCCTTGGGTACACGTATGTAGGTGGTACATTGCTTACTGTCCCTGTGTGCTCTCTTGGCCAGCCCTCATTCCTGTCTTGACTGTGATTGATACTGGCTATACGTGTGCATAGTCCTCTTTGCAGAAGGTGCTTTCCTTTCTGTGGGGCTGTTACCTTCGACCAGGGTTCGTTTATTATTTTTATTCTTGCAGACCACAGCAGCAGTTTTTCTAGGTTTTATCGGCCTCTCTGTACCGATATATACCCAATCAACAACATGCTTTTGTAAGCCTTGCCGTCAGTTAATTGTAGCTGCTTCACTGGTGAGCTCAGGTTTAACATTTAAAATCCATAGGCCCGTCAACATGTGGGAAGTCTTGCCCGTAAGCATGGCCGGAAGGCAGGTGCTCCCGGGCCGTGTTCCTGCTGGGTGTCACATGTGCTGTCGGCTGATGGGCTGAGTGAAAAGTTGATGTGAATATACAGAACTGGTGATAAACACTTTGCTGTACATGTTCGGGAGTCGTTTGCTTCTGTGTGTCAGAAATGGTCAAAGTAGACCAAATGCAGAGAGTGAGTAGGGGAGGGGGTGTGACAGTCCCTCAAGAAGAGAGGTGAATCATTTGGGTTAGTACTCCCCTACTTTGTCTGTTAATTAAGTTGAAAAGTGGAGCTTTGTACTTAATAAAAATGTTTGGCCTTTAGCAAAGGTGGGCAATTAAGATCTGAGGAGATGGTATTTTAGCAGTACGAGAAGAGAGTTTTGCAGGCAGCGCTGTGACAGGGAGGGACGTATCCCCAGTGTCAGGAGTCTAAAACATACACCTTCCACTGCCCTTTACGTCAGCCTGTCATGTTTGTGCAGAGCTGGTGTAGTTTTGGATCAGGTGTAAAGAAGTAATGTAAATACTTTTCTAGGTGCATTTGTGTTAGCTGGAGAAGGCTGCAGATCCTGGCCTGCATCACCAATGCTGTGGTGGGTATTTTTTAAAAAAAATTTTTTTGCTACTAGGATCCTCAGAGAGGAAACTGGATTTTAAGTTAATGATTTAAGTAATACAACTTCTCCAGAGCAGATTATATACACACACACAGATATATTAATATAAAAACAAATATTAAATATATGGTATAAGAATATAATTTGAATAAAACCCCCTACTCCCACCCTGGTCTTAAAGGTGGATAACTTGTTAAAAATTCATGAGGTCCCCTGAGTTACTGGGAACTCTGCTGGAAACTTGGAGCCTCCTGCTCCCCTACTGCCTTCTGCCTACCCTCCCTGTAGCGAGCAGCCCAGGTACCAAAGGGCAGCATCTTCGGGCTCAGCCGAGGTGCTGCGGAGGGAGCAAGAACTGTTAGCGTCTGACCTGTCCTTGATGTAAGCAGCTCCAATTCAGGCAAAAGCACAGCTATACACATTTTTTTTTAAAAAAAAAAAAAGTGCAGATAAATTAATCCTGAAGGCATTTTCAAAGGGCCTATTTCTCTCTTCCTTAGCTTCTTATGATAAATATTTTCTAGTCGGCAGGATGATACTGAGAAGAAAGAATTGAGATGTGCCAGGGGGAGGTACTAATGGGGCTGTGCCTATAACCTCT
>JAVJGJ010000032.1:18999561-19026128 GCA_035590215.1 Microhierax caerulescens
CGTTCCCTTTCATAGGGAGTAGGATGGCTACATTTTGCAGTTAGTTCTGACTGCCACTGTTCCTTGTAGCAAAATGATCCCCTTGTCACTAGAGGCCATTGCAAAAGTTTACGCTTCTGCTCAGAGCAGCGAAAATAATTCATGTCACCACCGCAGTATATCACCTTGTTACAGTGCATATTTACAGGGCCAGAGCAAGGTTCTTCCACTGCCCCAGGCAGGTACAAAATTGCTGCCTAGATAAGAAAGGGCACCACCAGTATCGCTGCTGGCAGTCTGAACTGATCCTCTGCCGTGGCTTGCTGCCCTCTAGTAGAGGTGGCAAGAAGGTGGCATGTGGCCAAATTTTAGCTGCCTCCAGCAGTTTGAATAAAGATGCTAATCCGTGACCTGCAATGGTAGGAGGTGAATATGCTCCCCTAGCTGCTTGGTAGCAGACACAGTAGAAATGTTGGGTGGCAGGGTGGTGTAGGTAGATGGAGGCAGTGAATTGTACCAGAGCAGGTAAGTTGACTCTGAATTGGGTAGTGGAAGCAAGGTCTTGTTCTTTGCTTTGCTTCTGCTATGGGTGACAAGCTGAAGCAGAGGGTAAAGTGAATAGATGGGTGTTGTAGCCCCTCTAAATTGGGTGACTTGTCTACCTGCTCTTTCCCTCACCTGAGATGATAACACCTGCAGCTGGGGGTTTGCTGCCTTAGGTCTGTGCTATCTGTTTGCTAGAACTGGCCATGCCAATGCATAACTGGTAACAGAACTTGACCCCAGTGAGGCTATTGCTACATCTCAGCCTTGTGTCTGCATGCACCTGTCAACAAGGGGCCATGGTAACCTGCTTAGAAAAGAGATTAACGTGGGGAAAGCAAAGAAAAGGATAAATTGTACTGGTTGGGTAGATCAAATGTATGGACTGAAGTTGTGCTGTGTCGGTGTTTCGTAAGCCTAGGCTATTGTCAAAGCCTGTTACCTGTTGATGTTAGTTGTTACTGTGAATGCTCAGCAGTTTTGCAAAGCTCATGGTGGTGTCAAATTGTTCACCTGGGACATCAGGATATGCCTTTAATGATCGCAGAGTATTTCGGTTTGGTTTTGTAAATCTAGTTTGTTCTGTTTTCTTGAGCTGATTTAACTGCTAGAGAAGAGGCAATGGCAGGTTTCATTTCTTCAGAGCTGGTAGATGTCTAAGACTATTTGAAGAAAGAGGCTACAGGAATTATGACAGGCTGAAGAAAGAAATAATGAATTTTCTGTTATCCCATTTGCAGAAAGAGCTAAGCTGTTATAGTTTAAGTTTTTTCTTAAAAACAGAAATATCAACCAAAGGTAGATATCTGGTATGGAGTATTTCTGCCTAAACAATATGAATTTAATGAAGTTGTTTATTGGCAGAGTTTCATGATACCAAGCCTTGAGTGACTTTAATTATAGGCCATTCTGTCTGCAAAGCGTGTGAAATGTTTGTGTGACCGGGTGACATGTAGATATGTATTCATCTCCCTTTTTATTTTAATAGTAGTCTGTTCTTCCAAAAGCGTTCACCCTTAAGGCCACCTCAAGGCAGAATTATTTCACCTGGGACTGTGCATAGGTAGGTAGCAAAGCGCTAAGGTTTTAAGTGTAATAATAGTTTGTTCACATTCAGCAGGAGGAAACTTTCCTCTGGTGTAATCCGCATACCAATGCAACAGCATAGTGGGACCATAAAAGCCCTACGATCAGGTGGATTTCCACAGTGTAAACATGACACTAGCACTGTCACTAGCATTCCCGTGCTGCTCCCTGTAAGGCTTGTCCTAACTGGTATCCTTGTAACACGTATTGCCGTGAGTCTCAGGGCTGTTTCGTGTTGCTGCGTGAGCCCAGCTCAGAAGCTGCTGTATCTTAGATCTGCCCTCGGTCATCTCCCGCATACTGGGTCATCCTCTCCCTGGACTGTACCCATGTTACCCCTCAGCCTCTGGAGGCTGCAGGTGAGATGATTGAAGATGTATGCCTGGATGTAACTGTGCATTGCCACGATGAGAGCCCTCTTTAGTTGTACTCAAGAATTATTTGTTCAACTTGCACAGAAATTGTGTTTGGCAAAAAATAGTGTAGAAAGCAGTAAGATTGGAGCCATAAGTGTATTAGGGTCTTATACAATATAAATTAAGATTTTAGGGAGCTGTAAAACATGGAGAAAAAACTGCTGGTGCTGGCTTGTGATTCACAAATGCTTGGCATTGCAGTATCATCAGGTTGAAGACTAGGGTTGACTTCTGACTGTAGTAGTTGGTATCGATAATTTCATCCATTCAGAGATCGTGATACTGTATTATAAGTTTTGGTAGTTTGACATTGTGGTATTGTTGCCTGGCCTGTTTGGAATTTTCTGGGTTTTATCTGGAAGTCTTAAATACACTAGTATGCTCACGTTGCCTACATCTTGAATGAAAGCTGAGGTTCTCAAATAATAACAAAAATACAGAAGCTGGAACTCAAATAGAAAAGCACCAGCAGCTCCAGGTCCATTAAAAAAGAAACTCAGAACCAAAAACTAGGCTGTGTCAGGTTGGGCACTGGTGTACCTGGCACTAGAGAAGACCCTTGAAAACCAGGAAACCTTTCAGGTAACACTTATGCAAATAGATTTTAACAAATGGCAGTTGCAGTTAATTAAATTGAAGTTTTACTGACTTGAAACTCTTCTCTCTTCCTCACGTGCGCGCGCACACCCACCCACACACACCCAGGTGACTTAACCATTTAATCCAAACTTTCTACCAAATTTATTAGAGCTGCACTGTTTAGGCTCCCCTTTGCTGTAAATCTGCCAAATACTTGCAGAACAGGGTGTTGTCCTGGAGCCAATATTGTTTCACAGTTAGACAAAGCGACTTCATCCATGAGTGACTGAATCTTGCTTAAAATTCTGTTAGCTGAGCAGTAAATACTTTTTTTTTTTTTTTTTCTTCAATTTAGCACAGACTTTTATGTTTGACTTCATACAGAAACTTGGGACTTGGCATGCAGCACACCAAATTTTGTAATCTTCCCATCTCCAAGTTTTGGAGGTCATGGGTGTTACAATGAGGAAAGCTTGCGGTGATCCTGTACAAGCTTTCCTGTTGTATGGACTTTTTTTTTTTCAGTTCTATTAGTTAAATATTGTAAAACTAATTATTTCTAGTTTCATTCAAGAGATCTAGAGAAATTTAGTATCATTCTTAAATTTACCCAGCCTAAGACAACATTAAGAGATGGTAGAAGCTTACATGTAGTGGTGAATGTCATTACCAGAAAAGCAAACTATACCTAAAACCTGATTCCCAGTTGCACATTCTTAGGGGCTCAACTCGCGTTTGCTAGTGGATTTAGCTGGAGCAGCCGAAGCTGTTATTCCTCCCAATGGGCTGTGTCTCTGCCATTGAGGTTGCTGTGTCCATGGAATGCTGACTGAGACGTGCCACCAGTCCTCAACATTTTACTTCCATGCACGTGAACTTCTACTGCATCTGGCAGTGGTTTGTGTGGTCAGTTTTCCATTTCCCAGAACTGATTGGGGAAAGTGGGAAGAACAACGTAAAGTACAAATTGCTCCCTAAAACAAGGTGAATAAGGATATGATTTGTAAACTCTTACCCTAGTAATCATCTCCCATTCTTGTGACTGAGATGACTCCATCTTGAGATGGAGGAAATCTAGTTTAGAGCTAGTAGGGCTTTTTATGGAATAACATTTTATTCATCCTCATTAAAGAATTGTGCTCTTGGAGAACAGACTCTGAACCTCAATTCCCACCACTGCATAATGTCTCTTCTAGATAAAATGTAGTTGTGATGTTTTTGTGAGGATTTTTTTAATCTTATTTCCCACAGTCATAGGTGACAACAGGGGAAACTGAGCAGATGTTGTCAAGGAAAGCAGCATCAAAACAATTTTCACAGCTTCATTTTAATGAGGATCACATTGATACTGACAAAAGTAAAATTGGAACATTAGCATAGTTCCTTGAAGAGTTCAGGAAATCATTGAAACTAAATGGCGTGACAAAGTATAAGTGACAATTAGGCTTTGCATCAAAAGTGCTTGCTGTTTGGTAGGTCAAATGACTGCCACGCTTCCTAATGCCATGTAAAATGTAACAGTGGTATATCTGTAACACAGGGACCTTTGGCCAATTCACTGTTGACGTCTGAATCGTTTTTTCCTCCTGCTTCTCAGACTGAATTTAGAATGCGGGATCCATGATATACAAAAGTCTTTATTTTAGAGATAATTGCCCTCTTGACGCTCATCAAAGGTTTAGTGTCCAATGGTGAATGCCGCGAGTGAACAGGCCTTTTTTTTTTTTTTTTTTTTTTTTTTGGCAAGTTAAAAAAAAAAAAACAAAACAAACTCAAACCAGAAAAACCTCCTTGTGTCTTGGAACTTTATATTTTTCATTAGTTGTTTTAAAACTCAGATTATGTTCTCAGTTGTAATTTAATGGGTCTTCTTGATTTGAAATCTGATCTTATTTACAAACACTAAAAAATATGCACCTGAAAAGCAGTGTGTGATCTGCTTTCATGAAAGCTGATTTCATGTATCTTTATATTTTTGGTAAGCTTTTAGGGGCTTTTACAACCACACTTTAAAATTTTTTTTTTAAACATGCACGTGTGTCTTGTCTGTTGTTGTATGATGTCCTTAGATAATAATAAAGGAAGTGGCAATAGAGTTGAGTGACATAGGTTGACATGCTAGATTTATACAAAATAAAAACCAAATGAGGCTTTCCTGCACCACCATTATTTTTTTTTTTTTTTTTCAGATCTGGAGTTCGTCACCAGGACAACTTCACTCATAGGTCTAATGTAGTTAAATATTTTTATGGCCTCTGGTGTAGACAGGCAGTTTCCAAGCAGCTGCAGCATTTTATTACTGATGCTTCACTGATGCTTAACGTGGTGTTTGCAGATTTAATGTACAGGTTCACTTTCCCATCCAACAGTTGGTGTCTAGGTGAGTTATTTAGGAGTTGGCTTGGACTGGAGATAGCACCTGCACCTAGCTTTCACCGTCGCAATGTTGACTTGTCTTGAGGCACCTTTTGCCAAGGTCACTTTAGTGTGATGTCTCCATTGGGGTTTTTTTGAGTGTGCAAAGCGTTATGAGGTTGGAGGTTGAGGGGTGGCTTCACTATGCCTTGCTCTTCATTGCTGTTGCTGTTCTTTTAATTAGACTTCATTGCTGCCCATTCACTGAGAAAAAATGATAATCACAGGCTACAGCTCTTGCTGCATGCTTACAACACCTAATTTGCGGCCTGCAAAAAGAATGAAAAAGAGCAAAGCATGGCTGCAGAGATGGAGGGTTGTTACTGGAAGATGGCCAGTTGAGACCTGGCCCACCATTCTCCCCAGTGGTGCATCTAGGCAGCCTCCCATGTTGGCCGTGGCCCCCCAGGAGGGAGCATTCCTTGGGGAAAAGTCCACCCTTGTGCCCTGCTGCATCAGCCAGATGCTTCTTGTCCTCGCCCTGTGTCATGCGGTCCCGGTGTTGGGAACGCAAACGCGGGATGCTCTGTGGGCCGCGGTGACTCAGCCTGTGGTGAGCAGAGGCCAGGAGTGCTGCTGCGGTTGGTGGGTGTGATTTCATCCATGTGTCAGAGCTGGCCTGGAGCTGATGCAGAGGGTGCCTGGGAACCTGCATGAGCAGTGATAGCGTACTGTGCTTCTAAGCTGGAGTCAGGAAGTCCCAGGGCTGCCACGTTTACTTTTTCTCACTGTCTGGTGCTTTTCTTAAGAAGATCCTCTGGAAACTTGGAAAAATTCACCTTTTGATTAAAAGCCATTACTTTGGAGAAGAAGTTGGAAATGTAGGCCCTAAACATCTACCAGACAGAAGAATATTCCTGTATCCTATTTTTTAAGTATTAAGATGATTTATTTTTTTTGAGTCCTCAACATAGCTGACCAATGACTTGAATGATAACTGGGCCCTTCTGAAACTGCTCTTCTCTGTAAGTCAAACTTCGACTGACGCGGTGACTGATTGCCCAGTGTCAGATAGCACAGAGCTATTCAGAAGCTCAGAAAATCATCTAGATGTCTTTCAATTTCTATTTTTGCTCCTCTTGCACATGCACACACAAAATCCAGTCCTGGATGAATGGGTAACACTTGGGCCTTGCTGGATTTCTGAATACTGCTTTGGTTTTTGGCTCTGATTTTGAACATGTCTGTACCATAGCAGTCTGAGGGGTGTTTGCTGACTTACCTTTAAATCATAAACTCAGGCAGTATTTTCTTTCCAGGATGAATGTTTTACACTTCCATCCTTGCTTTGGTAGTCAAACTGAAATACTTGTTGACCTAAATAATTTATTTTATAAGGGCTGCTTTTTCATTGATAATCCAATTGAACTAGTGTTTGCATAGGG
Organism: Microhierax caerulescens; assembly: GCA_035590215.1. NCBI lineage: Eukaryota > Metazoa > Chordata > Aves > Falconiformes > Falconidae > Microhierax > Microhierax caerulescens. The sequence continues at coordinate 19,005,965 of JAVJGJ010000032.1, forward strand.
GTGGAAACATACCATGTTGTACTTTACCCTGTGCTCTTTCTGTATTATCCTCTATACTGAAGTGAAATGGTGAGTATGCTTCTGCTAAAGAACAAAACATAGCTAGATGGCTCACCCAGGACTATCCTTCCTGCCAAAACACAAGGATTTTATACAAGGATGCCACCCTTTTTCCTCCCATCAGTAGCCAAACTCAGCTGTGCCAAAGAAAGGTCTATTTTTTTTAATACAACCCACACACCATGGAAGCTACAGTCATATTTTCCACTAACCACAGAGCTGTGAGTGATGGCACGTGTGTTTTAAATAAAACTAGGAGGAGAACTGATGTAATGCTCTCTGGGATATGTTTTTTTTTCTTTCCACATCTCCCTCTTTCTTCCTTCCATCTGTTGGCTGCTATATGGATTTTTGTTTTGTTTAAGATTTATTATTTTTGTCTTGCTGCAAACCACTGTGAGGGAACTGTTGAAAAGGGCAGCTCTGACACCTTGAGCTCAAGGATGGATGAATTTTTTTAAAGTCTTTAAAATTACAGGGTGGTGCAATGTACCAGCTTGTGTGATCTTAATAGGTTTTTTCCTTTCTTCTCTGAAGTATATAAGTGAATTTCACATGTAACTCTGATAGAGCATGAGAACAATACATGTCTTTTTTTTTTTTTTTTAGTGGCATGTTGAATTGCAACTGTCTGTTTCTTTAGTGAGATCACAAAATGGTTTTGAAAAACAAAAAGTATTTCAGTTTTAGTTTATTAAACTGCAGAGAGGCTCGTTCTGGAATGACAAGTGGAACCTGTTATTCCTCTGCTCCTTTTTCTACTGCTGCTTTCAATGATTAAAATAGTTCAGCTCCTGCTTATAATGCCCTGTTTGGGAACATTTAGACCAGGGCTCCTCAGACTATGTCCTGCGGGCCGGATACGGCCCCCCAGGGTCCTCAATCTGGCCCCCCAGTATTTACAGAACCCCCCCACATCCCCTGCTGGGGGCTGGAGGGGGGAAACCAAGCACCCGCAGATGACTGCCTGCCACTTCATCCGCGTGCCGGCCCCCTGTTTGAAAAGTTTCAGGACCCCTCATTTAGACCAAGGTTTTTATAAACTTTCATGCAGAATTGTGTGGAATGGCTCAAAATTATTTAATTTTTCTAAACGGAATAATTCTAAGTAAATTTCTATACTTACTAAGGTTTGAATTCAACTTAAAAAATATAATTAACCAGACTGCTTTGTTTCTGGGTATGTCTCTCACCTGCCAACTTGCTCCTGCTATACCAGTACGGTGTCTCTGCAGCCCCCCTAGGGAGGCTCCAAGGAATGAGTCTCAGTTGCCTATTGAGAAAAAACTTAATAATTGGTATCCCTGATATCTGAGATGTTATGTGATGGGCCACCATGTCAGCTGGTCTCTTTTCATGGCATTAGCAAATGGGAGGTATCTCCAGTTAAGTTACAGGGGCTGAAGGGTTAAACTCATGCCATGTAGACTTCAGGGTTAAGCCTGAACCCAAAGGTTAGGATGGCTCTGGTTACTCTGCTTGCTGTGGGCTAAGGACACACAGGCAGAGGCCTCGGTGAATGATCTGGCAGTGTAATTCATTAGCTGGAAGCACCTGGCTTGTGTCTGCACCCCTGGCCACTCCTGGCAATGGCACTTGAATCCATAGTCCCATTTTCAAAATAACCTAGGGATACAGAGCCATCTCAGTTCGAGCTGGTCTGACTCCGGGCTAACGTGGCTCTTCCCCAGTCACTCCTTCCTTGCCCCAGGACCTCGTGTGGGGCTGATGTAGCTCACTCAGCCAGCTGAAAGCTGTCTGCTTTTTTTTATTATTATTTTGAGCATTACCTTTCTGCTGGTGAGGCTGCCCGATGCAGCTCTATGTATGGTCAGGACCGTGCCAGCCATGGAAGGAGTGGGAGCACGTAGGGGTGTAAGTCAATTTGAGATGTGGCTGTACAGTGGTTTAATCCAGTCTAAATAGTGTCAGACAGTCAATGTAAACAACCCTTTACCGTAGGGGAGGCGAGGAGAGATGGGCCTTGCTGAGGCTGCTCTAAGCAAGAGAGGACTGGGGGAGCGCGGGGATCAGTGATTTGCAGCATCTCCACTGCAGTGAGAGAAATACCTCAAGGAGCTGTCAGAGCCCAGCATCCTGCACCCTGAGAAGTAACAGATTGCTCTTGGATGGTGCTGAAATGGATATTTTTTTTTGCAGCAGATAAAGTGAGACAATGCAGGAAAACAAAATGCTGAATAAGCCAGGTTAACTAAGTTTTGATATAACTGTTTTGTTCTCTCTCTGTCCGGACACTTGCCCCTAGAAACAACTGAAATACCAGTAAGTGCAGGTTCTTATTCTCCTGGCCTAAGGTCTGCACGTATAGCAGTGAAAATTCGGAGGATATTTAATGTTGATAGATTAGAACAACTGTTTTGTTTAAAAACCTTAGCTCTTCCACAGGAGCGAAAAATCCAGAATTATGTGTGTGGGTTGTGGTTGGGTTTGTTTTTTTTTAAGCTTTGTTTGGCACCAAAAAAAAAAAAAAAGGCAGATTTCTTGGGCTTTGGCCTCTGTTACTAATATTAAGTCTGGGTTTTTTTTCACCCTTATACTGGGAAGGACTACTCCAGTAAATATGTTTTCTTAATATTGACATACTACATCTTCAAGAGAAAAGCAGACCTGCTCTTCCTGACTGCTGATAAGCACACTCTATACCTCCTGTGTAAATTTTAGATTCTTTTTCTTAAGAAAAACAAAACCTCATCTGAAAATACACGTATTTATTAAAGAAGTAGGAGGAGCTAATTTCAGAAGAACATCTTTGCTGCTTTTAGGTAAAGCAAGTGACATTCAGCCCAAAGGAGCTGCCAGAAAAGTGTTTTTGCAGATTTTAATAATCCTTAACATTTCCTTTGTCAAGGTCAACACCAGCTACTGCATGCAGAGCCAAAGTCCAGGAGAAAATGCTCTGTGGGGAATGTGGCATAAGCTTGGGTGCAGGAACTCCTCCAGGCTGGCAGTTATATACCTCGTTTTGATAAGAGCAGGAGAGTGCGGCTGTAAAATATAAAACTGAGACCGAAGCACTGCTGTATCAGTACAGCTCAAAACACAGCCCTTTATAACTCTTAATAGTACTTTGCCCTGCTCAGCGTGCACTTTAAATATTAGACCTGACAGTAAGCTTGCAGGTTAGTGTAATATTCTTGCAGTATAAATGCTATTTATAATAAGTTATGACTATAATTTATTTACCAGAGGGAGGAGGAGGGGAGCAGACAAAGAGGCAGTCACTTCACCCTGCTAAAGTCACTGACCAAACAGGAATAAAATCCAGGTGTCCCTGAATCTAGTTCTTCCACTTCCAGTTTTTCCACTGAGCTGTATTTAGCGTGACTGTGATGTTATATTTTTATAACTGCACCTCCTTGAGTGGCAGAGATGGAAGCCACATGGATATTTATCTCAGCAGAAGGGAAGACTTCTTACTCCTCTGTCCTGCTTCCAAGGAAAATAGTAATAAGTTTGACGCTACCATTAGATGGGCTTGTGTCTTGATAAATAAATGAATAATAATCACGTGTTCTTTTTATATGAGCCAGGAAGGCACACTTTTTTTCCTCTTGCAACACTGAATAAGAAACTTTGAGAATAATAAACCCAGAAGTCAATAGTTATTTTGTCTCACTTGTGTTCTGATATAGCTGAAGATCAGTTTGGAGCCCTGTGGTTTTGGGGTGTTTTTGGTTTTGGTGGTTTTTGTTCTTGTTTGTTTTTTTTTTCTAAGACAGCATATGCATTTCAACAACCTCAAGACCCGCAGGATGTGTAGATTATGCTCTGGCTTATCTTTCCCTGGGCAAACTGCAGCAAACTACTCGTAGGGGCACTGCAAATAACGCACATGTGCAAACAGTGGGGTCACAGTCTGGTATTCAAAACACATATAAGCTTTGGGTGTGCTGGTGACTTCATGAGCCTCCCTCTTAAATCAGCCAGAATAAGCTAGAAAGAAAAATAAATGGATGCAAGCAGAATAACTGAGCTAGGAATGAAGGTGATTTGCAGCATTAAATATCATGTGTCTTTGTTCCTAAGTGCAACCTACTTGGAGTTAGATTGGTTTAGTGGCCACAATAAGCATTAACATATTTACTGCAGAAAAGCACGTTGCATGCAATAAATATTTTGGCTATACTAAAATGGGCTAATTAAAAAATGCTTTCTGTCAATCTATGGGTAATACTTGTGCTGACAGGCAGATAGAAGACTTAGCCATCATCTTGACAAGATGAATCCCAAGGTCTGTTTCTTGCAACATAATCTTTTATAGGCTTGGTAACCTTTGTTTAGCTAAGCATGTACAGAGAGAAAAGAGAAAACATTTCTTTTGTAATCCTGTCAATAAGAACTCATTGTCCGATTGCTTATTATGCCAGACTTTGTGTGATGGCCTCTAGCCCTAGCTTGCCTTAACAGGAAAAAGTAAAAATTGTATGTGTATATGAATGAGAAGCAAAAGTCTTGCTGCAGACCGAATCCAAGTAGAGAAAACAACTCACAAGGTCAGGTTCCGGACAAGCTGTCAAATATAAATGCTGTCCTCAGGGCCTGATTCTGATCTCATTCCTCTGTAACTTCAGACAAACTCCAATAAAGCTGGTGGTGGCTGCTGTCAACTGCCATGAGGTCAGGCTTAATTACCATGATATTAATTATAAGCAAATACTGTAATGCTTCTGCAGCTTTTAGAAAGTGTCCTTCTCATATTTTAGTGGTGGTATTGTAGCTGGGGTGGTTCAAGGCACAAGGGCTAATCTACACAAAAAAGAAATTCCATTTCACCATTTGCAGTTTAATGGAGTACAAACAGGCAGGGAAAACAGTCTACATAAATACAGATGTCTCCACTTCTGAGGCTTTTCTGTGTTCCTACTACTTAAATGGGGATCAAGAATCATATTGTTCCGTGGACTCTCTTTGTTTACAATAACCTCTTTGAAACTCAATGTTGAAATGGGTTTCCTGGATTGGTTGTTGAATTCTGCAGGCTGAGACTTCACTGTGAGCGCTGGGAACCTTTGGCTTTTCCCTTAAAAATAGCACAGGTTTGGAGATTTGAAAAGCAGCTGTATTTTGCCACCACACGGACTTTGTGGAAAGGGTTTGTTTCTCTACTTCTCTAAATTTGAAATGTAATGTTTGTATCGGAGAACAGCAAAAACCTAACCCAAACTGAAAAACCTCAGTAAAACTTCTCTCCATCCAAACACTAGGATTTTACCCATCCTTTGCGTGGCCATAAACGACCAAAGCATGGAGATGAGCAAATCGGACCCAATGGTTTTACGGAACTCTAAGCTAGTGGCAATGAAATATTGTGCAGTTAATGTAAATTGTCAAGGAGATGACAGTTTAAACCTCCTTAACATATACACAGAGACCCTCTTGTTCTTCCTCAAACTGTGCCACATAAGCCAGCCTCAGTCAGGCACGGTGCAACGGCACATACCTCACGCTGGCTTTTGCCGGCTCTCCCTGCAAAACCTCTACTTTCCCTCAGAATGTGTTTAAACCGACCAACTGTTTTGCCAAGCTTTTCTGCTTGCAGTGAGGAGAGTGCCACCCAGAGCATCTGCCAAGGGAAACGGAGCAAATAGGTGCAATTTTGGCGTTACTAAATTTGATGCTGTACTTGATCCATTGTATATGGGGACAGCAGGCATTTGCATGTGCAGTGTCATAAAAGGCTTCCTATGCTTACTGTACATGAGAGAAGACTGCTTAATGACAGACTTCTAGCCTTTGCTCCAAATGTTGTGGTTTTCTATTTTTTGTTTCATTTTAGTCAGACCCCTGAAGTAATTAGCACACCCTGTGGCTTTTTTGTGTGGTTTCTATCTGAATACCCATGAAGGAGTTAATTAGCTTGTTTGCAGTATCTCATTAATTCATTTTTGGCTATGAACTTAATTGCTCCTTTATTACTGATGAGTAAAATAGCTTTAGGCTCCCAATTAAAATGGACTTTGATGGATGTATAAGAGCTGGGCTTTCAGCTTGTTGAATGGGCAGTGGAATCGCCATTATGCGTCTTGTTGCAGACTGGGCTCCTTAATGGCAACGCTTCTTGGGGACAAATTCCTCTCAGTGGCAGACTTGGTCTTAGAGTTAGAGCCATTAACTTCCTTCAGTGGGAGGGAAATTGAATGGGAATTAGTGCCTGTAAACCTCTGTGGGCAGGTTAAACTTAAAAAAAAAAAAAAAAAAAAAAAAAAAAAAAAAGATGGAACTACTGAAAAAAAGCTTGTTACTGAAGCAGCTGAGAGGCAGACGGGAGGAGTCGTCCCCTCCGTTATGAAATGGTGACTCTGCTGAAGTCAAGTTCCCGGTGGTGGAGGTCTGGAATTCTCACCAGGACATCCTAAGTTGTATTGGAGGGCAAAAGCTGTTTTCAGGTGTTTGGGGTATATCAAGCACTTGTTCTTGAAATAATTTTTCTTCCTCCTGGTATATGTTTGATGTGTTGGGGTGCATGCACATTGTTTTACTTTTCTGGGCTTGGATTTTTTTCTAGGACAGTCATACTTCTGTTCTAATATGTTTTGAGATTGCTGGATGTCAAACAGTATAGAATAGCCAGAAATATTGATGTTATAAAGAGAAATAGCCATTTTAATTGTAAATAAGAGAAAGAAGCAAGTTGCCAATCTGTTTCTTCCACTCCCCCTCCCCGCCCCGTGATTCAACATGAAGAATACACGATTTATATTCCCAGTGGTGACTGGCTTGGATCCAATGACCTTTGCAAAAAATCCATTGCCTGCATGGAAAATGTAGTAAAACAATGTAAGCGTGCTTACTGTAGGCATGTATGTTTCTTAACACAATAGGGTCCTGAGACTAGCTGAAGTCTCTGGATTCTTCTGCAAGAAATGATCCCACATGGGAGCTATTGTGATGCTCCCTCTGCTGGCTCTCAATCCGCCTCCAAATTTTCCTTAGAAGACCTCGCCTGAGCATCAATCCACAAACAGGAAAATAAGCAAATGAGACATGGCAACATGAAGGGTCAGTAGAGCCCAAAGGTGGGGAGACTGTCTGCTTTGAGTGGGCAAGAACCAAAACTGTTGAGACAGGCATCTACCTTCAGATAAGATGATTCTAGATAGCAGATGGAAGAGCAAAGTCAAGCACTAAACACTTGAACTTGTAATACTTTTTTAATAAATATAAAAAAATATAAAAATAAATACAAAAACCTCCATACCTTGAACTGTAAATCTACTTAAAAGCTATTTGACCTGCTTTGAGTACAATATATTTGCATGAGAAGGAAACATGGTCAGTCAGTTTTCTATTCTACAAAGATCTAGAACTGTGTAAGCTGAATTCCACAATGTCTTTAATAGTGTAACAGCTTATTTGCTTCACTCATAAAATCTGAACTCTTTCTGACTTTTCCTTAATTATGGGTTTGGGAAGAATTTCTGTTTCCTGGAATAGTGAAGGAGGAAAATCCTGTTTACTTCAGAAATATCTTGTGACCCTCTGATTTGAAAGTTGACCAGAGTCTGTGAACAAAAATTATGAAACAAGAAAATGATGGGACACAAGTTTAAATCAAATTTAGAAAAAAAAATGCTGACAAGCTCGTGGCGGTACAGTCTGCTAACAATTTACTCTGGAATTCTCTATGAAAATTTCAATTATTGTGCAATATATGAGATCTAGCTATGAATATGCTTTTTCCAAAGGACAAAAAGAGGGAAAAAACCCAGCTTCCTTAGATGATACTATGGCTCCTCTGTCCCTGTTTTAGCTGAATGCTTAAATATATGCTTAATAAATGTGCTCAGAGAGTCTGCTGATCCAGGCTTTGCTTTGTTACCAACTTTAACACTAGCACAGGCTGACTGGAGTTACTGGAATTTGGTGTTACAGTACAGCAGGACAACTGCTTTTCATTCTCAGAAGTAGCTTGTCTTCCTGCTTCAGGTAGTGTCCCCTTTTACAGAGAAAGGGAGAGCGTGCCTTGCAGCAAAGGCAGGCTATGGCTGTGATCTGTGATGGGGAGCCCAAATAATACAACTGAGCTTTGAATTTTATAAAATGGGAGCTGAAGCAGCTCAGGCAGCTGAAAGGTAGCTCAGAGTGCACCAGACAAAATGTCAGGCTCTGGGTAAGCCTAGCCCTTGCCTGTGATTTCTCACTTTCTCTGGGTCCTTGTGATGATGAAGCTGCCCTGAACTTGCAAATTGTTATTCTGGGTGCTGCCAAAAGGAACTGCTTTCCTTTTGTGGGAGCAACAGTTCCTGGTAAAAGATACTTTGCCCTAAATCTGGCAACTCTTTCTGGCCTGTCACTGTTATCCCATTGCCTAAGCAAAGATTCTTAGTGAAATACATTTCTGGGTGATGGTCCTAATGTGGTGCCTTGGCTCCTGTTTCCCTGTAGGTACTGGCTTGTATGGGGGAATCTCATTACAAGTATCTTTCCACGAGGAAGGTTTCTTCTAACAACTTGATCTACAGAGGAATTAGGCACTTGTGCCTAGACTTGTGCATGCCGGGATGACCTGTGGCTGTGGTGATGGACAAATGTAACCATGTAGACTTTTGGAAGTGCTTTTCAGGAGGCTGGAGAACAAAGATAGCTGTGAGGCTGCCAACCACAATCTAACCCCAACTGTCTTTGCCAGCCTGGACTCTGCTCTTTCCCAGCCAAGGTTCATGTTTATTGGAGCAACAAACCTGATTTTTATTTATTTATTTTTTTTTTTAAAAAAAAAAAAGTCACACTTTCGGTTTAACTAGTATTAGGTCTTCTGTGGGTTGTTTCTGTAGATGACTTAAGTATCTTTGAGGTCTGTTTATTTTTGTAGAGGAGGTACATGAAGTCCAGTTTCTCCTGCTGCGTGAGCCCCACCGTGTTCAGGGCAAGTGACTTTTCTCACAGTTCCTGCCCACTTTCTAGCAGAAACATTGCTTCTATCTCCATATTCCTGGGCAAGTGCCGTTCTGGCTGTATCTGATGTGTCCTTGCTGCCTTCATTCCGTGCTCGTGTGGTATTTTTTACTGCTTATCTCTTACACGCACGCAGCCCCAAGCAATAACTCTCAAGCCCTCCAGAAACCCCTGAGAACACCACAGTACGGCTCTGCACTCACTTCAGCCCTGCACGTGGCCTATGTTTTGGGTGGTGGCTACTCTAGTTTTGGTTGTCTATCTTACGGAGCAGCTTCAGTACTACTTTTAACGCTGTCCCTGAATGGGAGATGGTGGTTGCACCCATCAGTTTAACTGCCACAGCCAGTGACTGCTTCACCAAAGGGGCTTTTGGGGAAGTCCAACAGAAAGAGAGGGCAGACTATGGTGAAATTAAGCAACATAACTCGTGGTGTATTGGATTTAAGTTACCATCACTGTTGTCTTATTTTAAAGCTTTTATGCATGCTAGGCTTGAGTTTCACGATTAAATTCATGCATGGGCATCGATAGTCTCTATGTAACCTACCTTCATACTTACCTAAGACATCTGCAATTTCTTCCAATTTAGGTGAATTTATTTTTTATTTATTTTTTGTTTGGTACAAGATCTGAGGACTCCCAAGAGGCTAGTGGGTAATCTAGGCCGAGACAGATCTGGCCTAAATTCTGCTGCAGTCAATGGTAATCTGATCGTGGGCATCCATCAGCATAGGGCTCATCCCTTCAAACAAAAAGGCAGTAAAAAGGCAGAATGGTGGTGCAGTAAAACACATCTGAAGATGTTTGTGACAGAAAAATGTCAAAGGATATTTTTGGTTTGAAAAGGAAGAAAGGGGAAAGCTTGCAGTGTTTTAATTTTTAGGGAAGATGGTTGCACTGTGGGAAGATTTTCTCACTTTTGTGGTGATATAATTCCTTTTGAAAAATGGTGTACCTTGCTGATCTGGAGACACTGGGATATAGTCTTTAGTATAAATTGGTGTGGCTTTGTGCAGGAGCTACGTGCTTAGTGGCAGATGAAAATCTGTCCCTTTGCATCTTTTAGGGGAAAATTTAACAACTCTATTTTAAAAAGTCACATTTTTCTATCATGGGAGGCATGGGAGCCCCAGGCTTAATACTACTGTTAAACCAGTATAAAAGTTGCCTAATTGCTACTCTGATAGAAGACATTTGGCAAATACTACGCTAGAGAATGCAGTTTTCACCACACTGTGGTGGAATTATTCAGTGCGGTATTTTTCTGTAACAGTGTGACAGGGCTTATATTCCATACATCTTCAGAAAATGTAAGGACTGTTTCCCTTCTGTCATACCATTATGACTTCTGTGTTACTACTATGCAGTCAAAAATCTGCTGATAGATGCACGTAGCGTTAGCATCAGATCCGGTCGGTGTGAGAACCATTATACTTCATGGAGCTGTGAACTCCTCTGTATCTGCTTCGCACCTTGCTGCTATCGTAAAGAGGAGGAGCACATCCATTTGCAAAGTCGAGCTCTCTGTGTCCTGGCCAAATCCTTTATAGATGGGCCAATTTCCTTCTGAAATGTTTGATCGTGGTGGTGTTGCTGATGTTCCAAAGACAGGCTGGCAAACGGCTTCTTTTTGCTGGCAGGAAGGACTGGTCATTGGAAATTTAACTCTGAGTTCACTTACTCCTGGGAAAATGAGAGGCAGATTTCAATGAGCAAAAAGCTTCAGACCTTTAATCTTGGTCAGTCACCCCTCATTTGCCCTTCTGAAATCCAGAAAAGTTATTTAGAAATCAAAGGACTTCAGTGAAATGTGAAATAAGCTATAGTTAGGAAAATATTTTCTAACCAGATAACGACAATCCAGAAAGTGCTTCTGAACTCTGAAATATTTGTTACAGTTAAATGAGAGTTGAGTTTTTTTCCTGAATGATCTTTCTTGTTTTACATATTTTAATTAAATCATCATGGAGAATATTAAATACAGGATATTTCATAAATTCATACTGTTTTTGCTGACTGTCCTGAAGCTTTTTTTGTCTTTCATTAAGGCTGCCTCTGACTAAATGTTTCTGATTATTTGGAACTAAAGATTAATTGTTGTATTCAACTTTACCCAAGCATGCAAATGTTTCGGGGAAGCTGACCTTAAACTAGGCCATAAGCAACCAGAGTCCCCTAGATTCTGTCCCAGGGCCAGCTGCTAGCATATTAGAATATGTTATGTTCTGCTGAGAGAGAACACAATCTCTTTCCTCGATGTGCAAAAGACACCTGGGGAGAAACTGCTGATGAGGCAGCTCTAGGGAGACTGGGCCAGAGCTGGAGGAAACTCTGGATGGGAGCTAAAATTGTAATTATGAAAACTTCTGCTCTCCTGATCCCTAAATGCCTTGGCTCCCCAGACACCAGGAGCTCTCTTCTGTATGTGTGTTTCTGCCCAGATGCTCCTGGGTCTCGGTGGGGCAAAACAGCCAGGTGTCCGGTGCATGTGTGGCCCGCTGGCCCCTGTGGTGGGTGGCCCTGCTGCAATGTGCTGCAGCTCTGCACACAGCGCTTCGGGGGCTGCTGCTTTTAAAACGCAGCTGGAGGGAGAAGTGGCAATGCCCCCTTTGTGAGACTGCTCAATGCCCACAGCATTTGCCCCAGTTTCTGATCTAATCTGATTTCTAAGGGGAAAGATCTTGGGTCCTCCTCCTGACCCAGAGCATGCTGCTGCAGGATTGCTTGGAAAGGGAACAGGAACCCTTCTCCCCGTGTACCTTGGCCACGGGGGCATACAGCATGGCTCAGCCTTGCTCTTTCCCTGGCCCAGTAGATGTTGTCTTATGTGAGGCACATGGCTTAATTCAGAAAGAAAGACATAGAAATGTCTTCTCTCCCTTCAGACACACTCCAGCCTGGGTGCTGGGGTATGTCTCTGGGATAGCAGAGAGAGGACTGAAACCTCTGACCCTGCATTTCCTATTTCTATGTGGTGGTCCAGCCACCCCTTTATTTTATGGACTGGGGAAGGTATCATTGGCTATGTATTAGCAGAAAAGATGAAGTCCAGGACAACTTTTGAAGGAAAGGTAGTAGTTGGGTATCTGCAGCACAACTTTCGTTGACACAGAGTAAAATAGCACATGGAAAATGCTCACCTGCCCTCTGCCCTTGCTTCTTATGGAGAGTGTCAACATCAGCCAGAGCTGCCTGCATGCAGCAGCTACAAACTGTGGTGCTGGACGCAGTTTATGCAATGGTCCCAGAGGCATGGTGCTTCGCAACGGTCCTGAAATTCACTTTGGGGCCAAGTACCTATCTTTTAATATTAAAAAAATATATTTAGGTATCCTTTTCCTTCGCTGATGGGTATGCTGCTGACAGCTTTTTGATTTCAGCCAGTGCCGAGGCTAACTTTTATTCCCCACAGAAAACAGGAGCAGTTCTACGCTAAGAAGGTGCTGGTGGTGGTGTTCCTGATTCAGGGCTTCTTGTAGCTGTTTGTTCTGTTCCTCACATGTGAGGGCTTCCCTTGGCAAGCCCGCCCTGAGCTGTGAGTGTTGCAGGAGCAGCAAGCGCTGCCTCTTGGCTCCGTGAACGGGTACACCACACAACTGTAACCTCTTCCTCTGGCAAATAGTGGCAAAAATATTGCAAGGATCCAACTGTGGTCTTTTTTTTATTTTTTTTTTTTTTTTCTTCCCCTCCCCCTCTCCTTTCCTCTGAAGACTTTCTCCAAATACCTGTAAGTTGCACAGAAATGATAAATAAGTGTGTGCCTGCCGCCTGGGATCTCTTTGATATGATGGATTTAGCAAGCCTGACACACATCCCTCTGTATGGTTGGGGTGAAGAGCATGCAAAGCAGTGTCATAGGGGAGTGGAAGTTGTCCCAGCAGTTTCTTGCTGCTTGTCCACTGGAGATTGCAGGCTGGTAAAGCCGGAGGTGGAATAAGATGACTACGTGCATCTTAGCTGCTTCTGGGCAAGCAACAGTGGCTCAGGCAGCCTGTGTCAGCAGATTGTGCTGGAGGGGTTCTCATCAGTGACACAGCTGTGTCAATCCAGCAGCTTCTCACCACTGAAAGGGATGTCCCCACTCTTCCCTCCTGCCCTGCAGCTGTGGTCCTGCCTGCCTGGTGCACAGGGAGTAGCACCTGTTGTTTCAGTTCACTTGACAAGCAGAAAAAATATTAGTTGTTGGGTAGCTAGGCTTGTTTTTTTTGTGTAGTGTAGGGTTTGTTTTTTTGGTTCAGTATTGGTTTGTTTTTTAGGTTTTTTGTTTTGGGTTGTTTTTTTTTTTCCTCTCTAGGTTTAGTGAGCTGAGCTGGCTGTGGGAGGTTGGTGAGCAGGGGAGCCTGTGCAAAGAGGCAGTAGGAGTGGTGAGAAGGGAAGACTGTCCCTTTAGTCAACAGTAGCTGTTAGACCAAGCTCAGCTGCGACAACCACAGCCTAATTAACCAGCCAAGTCTGTGGCATGCTCAGCATTTTCCCCTTCTCTGAATGCCACAGAGCATAGACTGAGCTGCACACCTGCAATGCCAGGAAGAAATCTACTTCCATGCACAAATTAAAACTTGCTAATTATATTTTATTTTATTGAATACCTTTTTCTGTTTATTTTTCCTTTTTTTCCTTTCTTCTTAGCCATAGGGAAGAAGAAAAAACAGAAAACCAGTTGGCAAAGATTGCCAGTTCAGATGGCTACTTTGCCAGTAAATAAATAAATTGATGCAGGCAATTTTAAGCCACTGCAGATCCCACAGGCCAGATCGGTGAAAAGCCATTTCTTGAATTTTAAGATGTTTGTGGAAATAATTCCGTTTGTCCTACAAGGAAAATGAGGGGATCTGCTCACAGATGTTCCTGGTGGTTTCACTGAAGGAGATGTAGGGGCTGGACTTGCCTTTGCATACGCAAAGGGCAATAAAACAAACAGCCAAATGGTCAGAGAGGTCGCCATAAACGTATCAAAGTTTAATGCTCGGCTTACGTAGGGGGCCTCAAACGTCTGTAGAAGATGGGTTTAAGCTGGGCTGCCAGACTTGGAAGCAATACAGGCACGAAAGCACACTTGGTTTTCCAGCTCTGCTTGGAGGGCAGTAACAGGGGGAAGGAAGGGGGACCAGAAAATGGGTAATACATTAAACCACTGGTTTGTGAGCGTTTGGTGTGTGTATGTATGTATGCCAACACCTATAGAAAAGGGAAGACATGCAGCGTTTGGTTTGTTTTGATTTTATTTTTGCAACCCTGTCATTTAACAAAGAAAACACTGGGGGCCTCAAACAAGCAACAGCTTCTGCCATTGATGCCTATAATAGGACTGTGCTGGTAATAAATTACAGCAATGAGCTTGTTAGCAGAGTCCAGGCCTTAAACACTTGCTTAGTTACCGTAGCTATAGCTCCAGATCAGCAAAGTGCTTGAGGCGACCCAATGCCTGTGACAGGAGAACTTCTCTAACTGAGGCTCCGCCAGGGGAAGGGACGGGATTTCTATCTCTCTGCCTTGCAGCGCTATTAGTAAAAAGGCTCAGCAGCACTTAACATCTCTGCTGCAAAGATAAGTAGCAACAGCATTTTTTTCTTTTTTTTTTTTTTCTTTTAACATATTAATTTGACCTCCTGTTAAGGTGTGCACTGACTAGTTGCATATAGAAAAAACCTGCCTGAGCCTATTCTGCAGGCAGAAAATGGCTTATCTTCAGCCTTCCATGAAAAGACTTAGATGAAACAGAAGATGGGAGCTTGTTTCACTCAGTACTAGTCACAGTAATGTAATATATATTTGCTTTTCTCAGTTACAGGCCTGAAATGGGAAGCTCTAGGGAAAACGTTGGGGTTTTTTTTTCCCTTCTTTCTGACAATGTTATCATTTTAATGCTGCCTGCTATTTATACATGACGGAAGGGAAAAGAGGGAACAATAGCATGAAGCACTGTGACCCAGGCTTAGAGCAACAAAAGCTGAGGAAATTCAGCAGCAGGTCCGTGGTCGCAGGCTGCCGTGTGCAGGCGAGGAGGAGGAGGAAGCAGAAGCTCATAGCTACGTGTGCTGGCTCAGTGCAGCTGCGGGCCTCCTTTGCTGGTGATGTGTCAGCACGTGTGTGCTTGGTGGTTAGGGCTGATGGCCTCATCTGGCTGGCTCCAAAATGTCAGGTGCATCTGCTGCACTTCTGATCTGGGGAGAGCCAGAAGAACTGCCCAGGAGGGGAAAACCAGGACGCAGGTGGGGTCCCCACCTCTGCGCAGCACAGCCGCAGCCTCGAGCATCTCTGCCGCTTTCCCTAGGTCAGACCATGGCTTCTCTTGGAGAAGTGTCAGGGGCTTTTCCAGTGCCCCTTAGCACATGGCCTTTGAAGTGTGAAGGACAGTGAGAGACTTGCCTACCACCAGGATGGGAGGAGGAGGAGGAAGAGGAAGTTTCGCACGGCTCCTGCTGGGAGCAGGAGGGAGCACAGGGTGTCTGTGTCATGGGAGGTTTTGGGGAACAGGATGGTGGTGTGGAGATGCCCCCAAAGGATGTCCGGAGCAACTGCGAGATGGAGGGACCTCAAGAGGTTGTGGAGCTGGAAGGGAAGGCCAGAAAGGCAGCAGCTTGCCATACAGCTATGCTTGGGCTGACGTATTGAGTGCGTTGCTTTTGAATGGGTAACCCAAATCACTGAACTTGGCTATGTTTGGAGAGACATGTCCGACAAGCTGCATGCTTAATTACTGTCCTTTTCTCATGTAGGATCTAGTCCAAGCTCCAGTAAAGTCAGCAGAACCTTGTTGATTTAATGGATTGTGCCTTTTAGGGCCAAGATATTTTTTTCCACAAGTATTTTAGAATTTGGGCAGGGGGTGGGAGGGTAATTGGCCAGCCCTGCTTCCTTTCCTTGCAATTAATTTTGGTCAGTGAAAATTTTGTTCTTTTCAGAGATTATCTTTTTTTAAAACCAGAACATTTGCTTTTGCAAAAGAATGTTTACTTCTTTTCTAAAAGAAAACTTCTAATGATTGAATTGAAAAAACAATACAGATAATTTTTTGTGGTTTTACATTTCTAATTTATTATTATTTCATGTCTCCCTTCTAAGAAGCTAAAAAGGGAAGGAATGAAAGGAGTAATTATAAACTTCTTTTTCAAGAAGAGGCTTTTGAAACTGAGCATCTTGAAAGTACCAAACAAAAAAGAAAACCAAACCAGTTTATACAGTGTCACCCACTTCTTCGTTCTGACCTTGCACTTATTTAACTTAGGTAGAGTTTAGGAATTTCAGGCAGTCGAGTAGAAAGAATTGTAGAATGGTTTGGATTGGAAAGAACCTTTTAAAGGTCACCTTATCCAGCTCTTCTGCAGTGAGCAGTGACATCTTCAACTAGGTCACGTTGCTCAGAGCCCTGCCCAACCTGACCCTGAATGTTTCCAGGGATGGGGCATCTGCCATCTCTTTGGGCAACCTGTTCCAGTGTTTCATTGCCCTCAGCAAAAATAAATAAATAAATAAATAAAATTGTTCCTTGTATCTAGTCTGAGTCTCCTCTCCTTTAGTCTAAAACCATTACACCGTGTCCTGTTGGTACAGGTCCTACTAAAAAGTCTGTTCCTTTCTTTCGTACAAGCCCCCTGTAAGTACTGAAAGGCGTCAGTAAGGTCTCCCTGGAGCCTTCTCTTCTCCAAGCTGAACAATGACACTTTTCTCAGCCTTTCCTCACAGGATAGGGGCTCCAGCCCTCTGATCATCTTTGTGCCTTCCTCTGGGCCTACCTCAACGGGTCCATGTCTTTCCTGTACTGAGGATCCCAGGGCTGGAGGTGGTACTCCAGGTGGGGTCTCACCACAGAGTAGAGGACGAGGCTCACCTCCCTGGACCTGCTGGCCACACTGCTTTTGATGCAGCCCAGGATACAGTTGGCTTTCTGGGCTGCGAGTGCATGTTGCCAGCTTGTGTCCACCTTCTTATCTACCAGTAACCCCCAGGTCCTTCTCCACAGGGCTGCTCCGAATCCCTTCATCATCTGGCCTGTATGGATTCCAGGGGTTGCCCTGGCAACCTGGTGCAGGACCTTGCACTTGGCCTTGTTGAACTTTGAGGTTCACATGGGCCCACTTCTCGAGCTTGTCTGGGTCCCTCTGGGTGCCATCCTGTTCCTCAGGCTTGTCAGCCACACCACAAAAGGGAGCTTCAGGTTGTCCAGTTCTCCAGTTAATCTGAAATCTGTGGAAAAAATAATTCTCGATTTGTTAGCATTCATCTCAAATTCAGCAGGTCACTGTCAATAGCACAGCTCAGAGCTGGCAGATCACCGAACTGGAAATGTGGTTCAGAGTTAAGATGCAGGATTTCGGTGAGGGGGGCTGGTGTATCAGTGGGCACATACAAAGATGCTAAAGAAGGCTACAGGTAGATATCAAGGACTTATTCACTCCTAGCCTGTCTTGTATATTCAAGCTTCCGGTTTTCCGTTTAAACCAATATTTATACAGAATGAAAATATTCACACTATAAAATTTTTTGATCTATAAACCCCGCTATCCTCCTAATTATTCAGTCAGCTGTTTGGACATATGTGCTGACAGAGACAGTATGAAGAAACAGTGGCTCGAGTGTTTTTTAGTGTGAAGGGTTTTTTTATCTGTGCTAGCAACTGTTCAGTAGGCAGCAAGCCCTTAATTATAAATATTTTTTTTATCCTGATTTTTTTTTTTTTCCTCTTTCCTTATTTCTACAGCTCACCCATCAACTTCATGCCACTCTTGGTCAGTGTCATCTGAGGGATCAGAGGCAGTGAAAACTCCAGTTTGTGGGTTTTTGTTTCTACTGCATGGCTTTGTTTATAGGATTTTTTTTATTTCTATAAAGAGCCCTTCATTGCAGAGAATCCCCGGCACCTTTAGTGGATTTACTGAAAAGCATCAAACTGTTTTTTAAATGTGTCACAAAAATGTAACCACCTCTGAGGAGTAAAAGTGTTATTTTTGTAGTATGGGACAAGGTCTAAGACAAGAATATCTGCCTTGAACTCAGTGTGGAGCTCAGGGAGGTGAATTTCTAGGATGTTGTTAGGTTTCTGCAATTAAAAGAAGATGTAGAAGGGCTTTGCGTGTTCAGATGCTAGCTTGGATCTTATCTGAGAGATGGCATATCCCTGACCCCTTTTCCCATGTTAGAAAATTTGGTATAGGTTTGGGAAACAGTGTGCAGTCTGTTGGGTCAGAAAGTAATCTTCCCCTTGGTGGCTCCCTCTCAAATACTAACTGGATTGAAAAATACTGATCCTTTTGGTGTGGTGTTTCAGAAGGGCTGAGCATGCAACTGGGAGCCCATACCTAGCAAAGCACAATGAAATTTCAGTGTGTAGAAGGCTCTGCTCATGCTGAGGTAATGAAGGACCCCACAGCTGTGTTCCTCCAAGGTTTCTCATAGTAATTTTCCATGAAGCTATGGAAAAATATTTATCCTTCCTTCTATAAACATGTCTGTAGGAGATTTAAGGGAAGGCGTGCATGCAGACACACAGAGAAAAAGTCCCCTTACATAGCCATAATTAACAAAATGTCTATGTTTTAATATTCCAGGAGGTTACAAAAAATCCTGTGTTTTCTTTGTCACTCCGTTTTTGTGCGTAATTAGACACAATATACGCAGAGAGGTCTAAGGTGTTCTCATTGCTTCTGTGGCAATCCGTATACTAGGAGGACCATCCTCTACGATAGTGTAGATTAAAGGAACTGTACTACTTTCATGATCTTCCATAAGGGTGCAGAACATGATAATAATGCTTGTAAGGACAACCAACCTCTCTTTTATTCCTTCCTGGCTCACATGTAACTAGATTTCTTGTCTCTCGGCAGCAGTCTTCATGCACTTCCCACCTCCACGTAACCAGCAATTTTTCATTGCAGCAAGCCCCTTCTTAATAGCGAGGCGGGTGCTTTTATCTGCAATTATGTCTCCCCAGCATCTTGCCAGCGTGCACAGTAAAGTAAAAAGGGAGAGCTGAGCACATGCATACCCTCAAATGGAAAGTTGTGTTTATGTGGTTGTGGTTATGGTCGGACAGTAACCAGCTTTGCATTCCTGGGCATACACAAGAGATGTGTCTGGATTTTCTGAGTCTGTCAGTTCACTCAACATTATTGCAACAAAAAGGTCTTTGATCGGGTCACAGAGTGCGAGATAAGAAAGGGGTCCTTTGCCCAGGCATTGTTTCTCTTGCTGATTCACAGATATAGGACCCAAAAGGGTGGCCACAGCTGCAGATGACTGTTTTGTAGGAGGTGGAATCTGAACAATCTTCCTGACTCTAGGTGGGGATGAGCCGGCCTTTGCCAAGTGCCAAAGCAAATCTTTCTTCAAGCCCAATCAAGTAGGAAATGATATTATTTTTCTCTGCAACAGGCAGCTTTTCCTAAAAATAAAAATAAACAAACAAACCTGTCATGTAGAGCCAGTCAGACTGATAGTATAATTTTTGTGAAGAATCATGCCACTTTGAAATCTGTTCCTGATTTGGAGTTGAAATGAAAATTACTGCTTTTGAGAGTTCCTCGCTCACTATCATTTCCCAAAAGTTTTGATTTCTGAATTTTTGTCTGTTAGATGTTCAAGATAGTGTTAAGGTGTTTCAGTGCCAAACACGTGATATTTTGACTTAGACTAGGAGTGGTCTTTTAAATAATAGAGGAACTGAAGTCATTGAAGTCATAACGGGATTTCTAACAAACACACACACCTACCTGCCCCCCCACCCTGCTCCCCCAGGTAATTCAGCTATTCTGTGCTCGTATTGTAGGCAATACTATAGGAATAAGAAACATGAAACATCAGATAATGAGTTTTTAAATGACATTTCTTACGTTTCCTCAATTAAATTCTAAATACTTTTTCCTGTGGGGCTTTCCCTAACATTAATTGAATTTTAGGAAGAAATTGTGGTTTTATCAAAACAGACTTTTGGAAAGCTGTTCTAACCATATTTAATACTCATCAGCTGGGGTTTTTCCCTTTCTTGCTTTTGGAAAATGCTCGTTCTTGGGTTGTTTTTTTTTGTTGTTGTTGTTTTGACTGAAACATCAAATTTAAATAGTGAAAATTGTTAAGGAGCCTCTGGAAAGGAGAGGGAACTACTAGGAGTGCTAGCCCTGATACCATATGAATTTCTGCTTGGAGCATTTGTCACGAGTCCTATAACTGGGGTTATCATGGACTGTAA
>JAVJGJ010000032.1:19026228-19037160 GCA_035590215.1 Microhierax caerulescens
CTGTAACCACATCTTGCTGTGAAGTGCTGTGTTATTTGGGCCAAAGGGACTTGGCTGTTTCTGTAAGAGGAGGATTATGCCTTCAACAATTATGAAGACATCAGCCTTGGTAAGGAAGCTGAGGTGACGGAGTGCTAGCCCGCTCCAAGCTATGCTATTCTACTGATACTTTTTTGTTTGTTTGTTTCAGTTCAGACCTTGTTGCACTGATTACTATTTTTGTTTCAGCTTCCAGACACTTTCTTTTTCTGCCAAATTACAGATCAGTATGATCTCTATGACTATTCACATTCTCTGTTGGTAACTGGAAATTGTAAAACACATTTAACTTCCATTTTGATGTGCTATGTTGATCCTCTTTCATCTGTCAGTGTCAAGCCTCTCCAGATCTCCAGACTTGCACTTGGCCAATAATGGTCTCTTTAGATCTGTGAACACAAGGGAGCCCCATTCTTTACAATGTTCCTAAATGTAAGACTGCTTTAGCATGATGCTGTTCAGATGAATTTAGTATGGAAGCTGTTAGAGAACAGATCAGAAGATTGGATGGCCTTTGTTACTGCTTATAATGTTTTTGTCACTTTCAAGTGTTACCTGCAGTTATATGTACTTATTTCTTTGGATTGTTAATATGGGTATTGGAGTGTATTGAGCACAACGTGGTCAGCTGTGGGATTTCACTGGAAATGCATCCTCTGGCTGAGGATGTTGCTAGCCTGTACTGCCCTTTGAGAGCCTTAGTTGGATTACGAAGCACTGCTGGTTTTGGTAAGACTCTGTAAAGCACAGGGAGCTGCAAAGCATCTTGTGAAATTGCAGATCAGAATTTCTGTAAGACAGAGATCACACTGCCACTTGCTTATTTTACATGTTGTGCCCAAAATCTTGCAGTGGAATTATTATAGGGTCAATTACTATATTCTGCCTGCCACAGAAATTCCCTTTCCCGCCTGAGCAGCAGTATGTTTGAAGAAAGCGGTCTCCAGGGTCGCCGTTCTCCCTTGCTTGTGCCTGATACTTCTGACTTAATAGCACTTGGCAGAACTGAATTTGACCATAGCTTGCTCAGGGCTTACAAAGCTGAGTATCTTATTGCTACAAGGAATCAACACACCTCAAAGTCTCAGTAGAATCTGGGAAAGAAACAGAAGCTCATTTGTATGCGAGCAGATGAGATAGAACATCCGTAATTACATGAAGAAGGTACTGGCCCATCATACCCAAGACCTGTCTCTCTTTCTAGATGGCCATTGTTCCTCTTTCACCCCTTCCTGCTTTACTTTACCCCTTCTCCTTCCTCTAACAAAGCATAGTGCTTCAGTCTACCTACATGTTAATTCGTACAACAGCTACAGGATATCAAACTATATTCCCTCTGGTTCTCATTGTAATATAAATAAAAAGTAATATTCAATTTCTTTGACCCATATATAAAATTTATTCAGAGGAAGGATTTTTTAGTCAAATAATCAAACTGTATATTCAGTTAGCAGCAGAAGGTGAGTGATTTAAGCAGGGCAGTTGCAGCCATTCCTCTTTTCTTACGGGATTTGTGCCCACAAAACTGGGGAATGTGTTGGGCCCTGTGCCTCTCTGTCTACTACTTCTAGTAGCCCTTCACTTTTGTATTAGTGATGACTTATTTAAATATTGGCCCTGTCATACTGGGCAGAACCAGAAAGGAGAACTGCGAGAATGAGACAAATATGATGTAACGATGCTAAAATAAACATGGTACAGGACAGGCAAGAAAGCCGAGCTCGGTGAAAGCCGTAGAACAAGCTGGAAATCTTCAGGTGGAATGTTTTTCCAATGGAAAATGCTGATTCATCCAGCTCTTTGCAAAAAGGTGTTAATTTCAAATAAGCCTTATTTAGAAGGAGTGATTGAAAACCATTTCCATAACATTACAGTCTACCTTTGAAGGTTTGAAATTACTTCAGTTTTGTCTTTGATATTATTCAGTCTGTTCTGAAATTTTGATTGGCTGGGAATTTCAGTTTCTGTTTAGCTTTTGCTCTTTTTCACAATGAATTTGTTAATTAGCGGTGTTTGATTTCTTTTTTTTTTTTTAAATAGAAATGCTGGCTTTTCCCACAAAGGGAAAAAAATAGTTAGGTTATACAAATCAATTATAGGGAAGAGGATAGCTGAGCAAGAGTAACCCAAGGGGAAAAGTCTGCTAAGAAAGTAGAGAAAATCTTGTACAACAGTACCTATGGCAGTACCTGGTGCTGAGCCAGGCATTTTGGCCACGTGTCCAGGATCTCCAGGGTACCCAGCACTGGGTGTATGTAGCGAGACGGTCAGGATATTTCGGTGAGAGCTCAGCCCTGCGTGGTGGCCAGCAAAGTCTGTCACTGGGTTTCAGCAGGAAAAAAATGAACTTCTCTTTCCTCATGGCTTTCTTGATCTCAGTTTGCCTTTTGAAAGCCAAGGGAGGACGATGGTCCCAGCTGGCCGACAGCCCCTTCCCATGGCATAAGATAGTAAACTTGCTTTCCTGCTCAGTGTCTGGACTCTTCAAAGCTTGAAAGGAGCTAACAGGGTTGGTTCTCCTGTGTTTACTGGCACTCATACTTTCAACCTCACGCTTTTCTGGGGCTTGCTTTGTGCTTTCTGGCTACGTGGGGGTGACCATCCCAGAGCACTGCTAGAAAGCTCTGTGCTTCCTTACAGCTAGGACAAAGCAGGTAGGGAGCCTTGGAGGCTGGAATAGGAAAGCGGGATGAAAAGTGGCATGTTTTTGTAGGCTGGCTTCTAGCCAGATGACTAACAGCCACCTTTCATTTAAAATACAGGTAGGAACAACCAAGGAGGTCTTGGGTGGGGTGTAGGGGTAATACTGTGTGGGGTTTTGCTCAGGGAAACTGAGCCAGAGAGAAACAGTAATGCCAGCCAGATGCTGCTATTGAAGCCTGTTTAAACAGCCCTAAAGGAGGAAAAAATTGAGGAAAGATTTTTTTATGTTAAGTACTTGCTTTATGAGGCTTGAAGCTTGGCAAAGTAACTATCTCTCAAGTCTTTGTTCAAAAAAAAAAATAGGACTTTGATTTTTTTTATTTTATTTTTTTACAGAAACATTATTGCATCAATGAGAGAAGAGACTGTCATCATTTTTTCCACTTAATGGAAACAATTTTGGCTAACTGCTTGAGGTCAGCAAAGACTGAGAATTCATACGTTGCTGTATCGCTTCCACAGCACATACAGTGTTCTGCCCACAGAATTCTAAGTGTCCAGGTGATGTGATCCAAGAGATTTGTATCTTGGCTCCTTACTCAAAAGAACATAGGTATGATGTTTTGCAGCTGTGATATTTATATCTTCCAAGTCAGGAGGTTTTAGCTGTAGTAACCCTTTGTAAACACTCCTGGAAGAAGCGGCACACACTGGAGGCCTTAGATTGAGAAATGAGGACAGCTTAGCTTGGGGTGAGGACTGTGACGCTGCACCTTTATCAGTAATGGTTTTCTGTCCTATGCTGGGCTGTGATCTGTGGCAGATCAGCTGTTGTTTCACAAGCTGCTGAGCTGTCCTGGCAGGAAGGGTGAAAATCTCTGGTGTAGGTGTGGGAGGGAAACCTGGGGAACTACTGCAGAAGTTGCAGGGTAAGCCCTTTCCCTGCATGAATCAGAGCCCTCGCTAAAAGACACAGGTTTAGCAGCTACCTGGAGACATACACACATGCCTTTGTGGCTGTAGTGAGGAGCAGCGTGGAGGCTGCGGGCCACAGGCGGGGAAATGACCTGTGTCTGCATGAGCAGCCGCTGCTGGCCTGTCCGCAAATTGGCATGAGAAACAGGCATGAAAAATGCACGTAGGGCCGTCGTCGCACAGAGAGATCTCTGTCTGGAAGGGAAACAAAGCACGTGTCAGAAATAAAAGCAGAAAAGTTCGGTAGCACAGCCTGCTGAGCCCGGCATTCCTGCCTCCTCACAAGGACGATATTTTATGATGGTACCTGTTGTATAGTAAGATGCGGGAGTACACTGGCAGGATGATTATATCTGATTTGCTGTCACTTAGCATATGAAAAGCTTGCTGAAAAAGTGGGTGGGTAGCAGGAATGAGTTGTGATATTAGAAGAACCTGTTGAGCCACCTTTGCAACTACAGCATTGCTATGAGAGAAAGAGCAAAATCCAAATGCAGCGACCCACCTACTCTGTAGTATTGAATCTGCAGTAATGAACAGCTTTGGTGGCAGAACAGAAGTTCCCTGGTTCCTGGAATGTTCTTTTGTCTAATGCAGATTTGATCTCAGCCAGGGCTTAACCACCATCAGAAAGCATATTATAGACATGTTCTCCTGCAGGTCATGTTTAGTGCATGAAAACAGAATTTTCTAAAATATGTCAGCTGGCATGCTTGTCAGAAATATTCAGTACATCTAAAATAATATTTAAAACAATGAGTGTCTCCATATGCATTTTTAAAGACTTATTGTTTAGTCCCTTTCGATATAAGCTATAATATATATTCAAAATTCTGCTACTCACAAGACATAGCCTAGTAAAAATAACGCTATTTTCCCATTGTAGCTGTGACCTAAAGCTGTGTAGAGATTGTTGGTATTTTATAGTGGTTGAAGATTTTAGCTGTTTCCTTAAGCCTTTTCAGACCTGGTTTGGGTTTATGGTGCAGGTGGGTTGTGCCTGCCTTAGTGAGCTTGCTGATAACCTAGTGATAGGTACAGCATGGGCACCTTCCAGAGAGCCAAAATTAAGGCCAAGAAGGTGGCATGCAGCAGTAATCGGGCCAGCACAGCATCGCTGCTGAGCGTTCAGGTTAGTGCTCATTCTGCCCCACGTCCTGTTTCACAAGCATGCATTTTAATGACGAGTTAAATGGGCTTGCTTGTTTAATTGTGCGATGCTTTTGGCTTCAGCAGTGAATCATCCTCCACGCGCATCCAGGGGTGCTGGCGATGCCTGTGGTGTGTGGGGGAGCGTCTGGCGGGGTGCTGGGCATGCGTGAGCGGGGGGCTGCAGCTGTGGGCCCTGGGGACCCAGCAAGCCGGAGTCCTTGGTGGCCAGTGTACAACTCACCGTGCGTGATTCCACAGACTCCCTGCTCCGGTACAGCTGGGGTCCCGTCTCTGATGCTTTCCAATTGGATGGGCCATGCTGGTTGGTGACAGATGTTGCTACTTGTGTTTGTCTAATGAGTTTTGCCTTTTTTTTTTTTTCTCCTTCCTCTAAATGTAAGCATTTTTGTACCTGCTAAAATTAAGTACAGTTAAAAGGTGAAGGGAAGCATGAAAGCTGGTTATCTGTTTAGCTACGAGAAATCCCAAGCTTGAGTAACAGTAAATAGCGCTAACTTCTTTTTCTAGCAGATATCTAGGAGAGACTTGCCTGTTATTTGTGTAACCTGAGGGGGTGTGTACACACATGGCTGGAGGGCTGGGGAGTTGGTTGGGTTTTTTTTTAAAAAAAAAAAAAAAAAAAGGAGAGAGAAATGGTATGCCATTTGCCTTAAATATTTACATAGTTTTAGTTGAGTAGGAGAAGAATATCTGAGTTCAGTTGAACCAAGCACAAAGGGTGTGTTTCTTCATTTCCACAGGGTGAGGGGCTCCTTCAGCTGAACTCCTTTTCTCTCCCAGCTGCATTTTCTGCTAAAATAGTTCTTGATGGTGCTGTTTCAACACCAGCTCTCAATGTCGTCAAGCTTGTTGTCAGGTTTGACTGTCTCTGGTCTGACCTTGTCACCTGTGTAGGCAGGAGCCAGAAGTTTTGAAGAACAGTCACTTCTTCTTTGTACCTACCTTGCTTCCAGAGCTGAGGCTGGTGGCGGTGACTCTGCCAGTATGCATAGCTCTGTCCCAACCCTGTATTCTTAGTTTTATGGTTCTGTGTTTAGTATCGTGTTTGGCTTCTGCAAATATTTTTGCTATTGGACCCTTTGGGAAGGACACATAACTGTCTCTAAGAATTATGAGCAAATTGTTTTTGTTGACCATTGTTATAAATACTTGGTACTTGTAACCCATTTTTATCTGCATGTGTGACTAACACCATAAATCACTTTAGGTGTGTATATTTGTGGGGTTTTGCCAGCTAAAGAACATGACATTTCCCCAAAGATTTCCCTGTGACCCCTTTGTCTCTGTCCCTTCCTTTCCTTTTTTTTTTTTTTTTTTTTTTTTTCCTGGCATTTAGAAGTGCTGGTGAAGAATCCAGCATAAACTCAGCCGCTCTCTCCTTTGTATGTGCTTCTCCTTCAAATGGGATGTCTGTTGTGGTCATGGTTAGGACTTAGAAGCTGCCTGATCTTAGCAACAGGTTACTGCTTTATGCTGCTCTTCTCCTGTTACCTCAGCATCTGCAGCCCTGGCAGTGTAAAGGTCTGTTCAGGCATGTCAGTCCACCAAAGCCTGAGGTTGAACTAATGTGGCTGACTTTTGGTTTAATCTAAATAAAAAACACAGAGTTATTACTTGGGGTTTTTTTCTCCTTTTAAAAAAAAACAAACAAAAAACCAACCCTGATTTCAAACTATACTGTGTGGCCCTGAATTTACTTTTGAATGGTTAATAGAAAGGGGTGCTTCTGTCTGAGGAACTACAATGGACAGCACATCGTAAGCAAGTTTTAGACAGCTTCACTTGTTTCCAGGAAATAGAAGCATGTCTTGGCAACAAAACATGATTTCTTCGGGAACCCTGAGCTGCCTCAGCCTTGCAGGGTGAGGTTGCACAATGCGTTGACTTCAGTGGTAGACCTGGGTGAAAACACTTCCTAGTCCTCCTCTCCTGCGTGCTCCCATTCCAGGCTTCGCTGATCCCTCAGCCGTGCCAGTCGGCAGTCCGCATGGCGGTGGCGAGTGAACCACACAGAAACACCCTGAATTAAATCATCCTCAGTGCTTAGGTCTGTGAGAGGAGGAGAGTGAGTGAGGAGCTGCAATGCAGAAGGGGAACTGGCCCACCATGATGGCTGCATGGGAGACGGCTGCCGGTGCATGTGCCCCTTCTCCCCAGCATGGAGGGTGAAGGGTTCCTGGTTTTCCAGGAGGTCTGCTGAGGTCTGGGTTGGCAGCAATGATCTCTGCTGTCCGTCCTTCATCCTTTTTGCTGTTGGTTGCATAGTGTTACAGTGACATTTTGTGAAAAGTCAATAAAAGCAGAATACCTACACGCCAAAGTGAAGTGCTGAAGGCCAAATCGGTGGTGCCACCTGGCACTGACTGACCTCATGCCATTAGCCCAGTCTTGTCTCTGTTTATCTGGAACAAACCTGAATCCAGCGTGGTGCTGAGCAAAAAAGAATAAGCAGAGGCTGCTGCAGACAGAAGTATGAAGAATCTGGCTAAGAACAGCAAACTAACTGCAGCAAAAAGGTGTTTGGCAAATGTATCCTTTCTGTTTACAAATATCACACGGACATTCTTTGATTTTTATTTTTTTTTCCTTAATTTTATTTCAATTTTTCAACCAACTTTTCATCTTGCTCAGTGAACGGTTAGGGGGAGCGTAACTGAGTTTGGAGGGTACTTGTACCTGGTTTGACTATTTGTTATTTGCTTTACCTCCATTGGCTGCTTGCAGTGTGCTGTATTTTTTTTTTCCACTTCATTTTTTGATACCTGCCTTGGGAATTCCCAAACCACAAGAAGCTTTTACATTAGCTCTGCAAATGCTCTCAATGCAAATAGTTGTGCCAGTCTTTTAGCATATCTTCATTAATGGGTATATGTTTGCACAAGAAGCTGCAGTGTTATCCATGTTTGTGAACCTTCTTGAAGATGGAACTAAATTGCTATGAATGTTTGCAGTAAGCTTACAAAGAGGAACCTTGAACACCATGAATTTGCAGGGTTTTCTTGAAGAAATACCTCTAAACACTTCTCCTTTCCCCTGCTGTACTATTTGCTCCAATATGTGAGTAGCTTGGAAAAGCAGTATCTATATGTTTTGAAAACAAAATAATTTCTTAAACTCCTGCTGCAGAGTAGGGAAAGTGCTGTCTGTTAAGCTCAGCCATTTGTAGGGAGATGCAGGGTGAACCCTGCCTGTCCTGCACCATTGCTTACTGGAAATAAAATCTCTCTCTACTGGTAAAACAGGAGTAGTGTCTGGAGCTTGTGTGATTGTCCTGAAGCAGAGAGCTGTGTTGGTGGCTGGTCTGGCTTGGTTAATGATGGAGACTGCCTGTGAGAGTGGTTTGGTTGGGATCATAGGGGTGGTAGCACTGTCCTGCTAACTGCTCCATGCTCCTGAGTGGGGACAGTTCATTTGGGAAGGCTCCATCCTTGTCAGGCATTTTCTGCAATGAGAGAACTCCAAGTTCCTATGAGCCTTGTTCATTCAGAAACCCCTCCTGTAGGGTGCCTACAGCACCCCTTCTGTCTCCACCAAGATAGGAAAATTCAGTGCAATTAGTGAAGCCTGTTTGCATATTGAATATTTTAGTCCCTTAAAATTTGTCTTATCACATGTATGATGTGCTCTTTCTCTGCTTGAATCATTTGTTTTGGCTAATTCTCACTTACCTGAAAAAAGTTCTTTTTCTAGTTTGGGGAAGGCTGTATGTTTTTGTGTGTTTGGTTTTGTTGGGGTTTTTTTGGTGTTTTGAGGGGTGGGGTTTTTTTGTTTTTTTTTTTTCTTCCATGCCTTGGTATTTTAGAAATTCTTGGGTACTCTTTGAAGGTGATTTCATGTTGGAGCAAGTGTCATCCCTTTTTGCAAGAGGGGAAACAGCTTTGACTTCTCTTTCTTTATTCAGAGGTGTAGAGTTTTCAGAAAGTATACGCATATCTATCAGTTGGTCGCTTTTTAGGGTTTTTTCTTTGTGTATTGCTGTTCAAGTCTCAGCAGAAAGGATGTTGTGTTGTCTGCTGTGTCTGTGGTTTTGCCTTGTGTTTGTAGAGAGCGTATTTATTTACTGTTTTAGTGAAATATATGCCTATCCATTATTATGTTATACAAATGGGCTTTATCTGTTCAGCCCATGTTGCTTGATTCCGAATGCATGATTTGTCCTGAGGAAATAATTTAGTTCTGGCAGTACCTCCTGGTTTTCGTTCTGACAGGCCTTATCAGATAGCGTAGACTTTGAACTTTGCATGTCTCTTCCTTTTTGTCTGTTACTTCTGCTAGCACAGGTAGCAGTAACATTGAAGCCATGCATGGCCTGGTATGTGTGCAACTCTTACAATACACTTTTAGAGTTTTTGGGTTGCTATCAATAATTCTTACATTATGTTCTCTTGTGGTTTATGGTCCTTTTCAAGTCAAATGGTTTCACTTCCTTATCTACTCCAGGCAGATAGCCAGATCTGCCGTTAGATTAATTGGAACAGGAATATAGAAATACATACTGCGGTTGTGAGGATGGCTCCTTGATGATGCTATTGGTCTTTCCAGACCAGACTCAGGATATACATGCACAGCTGACACTCACAAGTGCCCCTATGCATGCAGGAACTTAGATAACATTTCACAAGACTGTAGCCTTTACACGTAAAACTGTCGAGTTACCTAAGGCAGAGAAGACCCATCCAGCATTACCGTGGAAAGGACTTATTTAAAATTTGTCTGCTGTGGGTTATATCTCTTGCTCTCCCACATCTTTGTTACTTCTATATGTTGTTACGGTGAGAGACTTGTCAAAGCAGAAATTTTGAAATTCTAGCATCAACATTTAGCAGTCCCAGAATTAAAGTGATTTCTCCACAGGTCACCTCTGAAGCATGCTAGGATCCATCCTTTGGTGTTTGGAGAACTGCTAGGGCAGCTTTGTTGGCTGCATGAGCACTTGGACTACTGAATGCAGGGTAACATCTAGAAGTTTAGAGAACACTGCTTTCAGGAAAAGACTGATGACAAAAGACGATTCATGCAGAGGAAGTAATAAATGTGGGACAGCTTTGGCTTTTTGCCTATCTCTTCATGTTTAGATGTCGAACTTGGTGTCAGAAATAAGCGGTCTCCTGTGAGTACATGAGGTCAAAAACCTAAGAATGTTTATAATACTTAAAAGCAAAGAACCCAAATGCCAAAAGTACAAACCAAGAAGGCTGTGACACTTCTCATGGATACCAAAAAAAGACAGAAAGGGGCAGATCCTGTTGAACCATTGGTGAGCAATAGCTGCCATAGGTTCCAGGAGGAGCAGCTTGAAGAAGCCCTTGTAATATTCCAGCTGCTCTTCAGCAACATCTTCAAACTATAGAACAGGCAGGAAGTATCACATGCAAGAAGTTTTCATTAGCTGTTGCTGAGAAGCACTTGGTTAATACCAGTAGTAGAAATGGATGATTTGTTTGGATGTCAAATCTGAAACCATATCTTAGTAGCAAGGACAGAAATGATGTAACTTCAAACAGGGCTGCTCAGAAAGAGAAATAAGCCTGTCAAATATGACAGGTATGTTCCAAGATAGCGAGGTAGCTCACACCAAACAGAGTCTAAACAGAAAAGAAAAAGTATAAAAATAAACCAAGTTTTACAGGAACAAACACATAGAAGAAAGCAGGCAAAGATGAACAAATGAGAAGGAAGTTCTGGGGAGAAGAAAATCCCGCTGTATTAAAAAAATGCTCCAAGTACAATGCCACCTGCATTGATTGTGACAGGCAATATAATTATTGAAAAGTTTTTAAACATATGTAGACACACCCCCCCAAAAAAAAAAAGGAGCACTGTCTTCTACAGGCATTATTCTAATTCTAGAATAATAATGTAAAACTGTTCTAAACCTCAGTCCAACACCAGCGCAGGGCAGCTGCAGGCAGACAGGAAGCTGTATGCCACGTAGAGGGTGCGTTACCAGTAAAGGCATTGCACTATCAAAGGGAAGAATGCGAAAATGTCATCAAGTGCTGCAAATATTAGAATCTTCGTAATGGATCATCCTCATTCCACTGTGCCAATATAAAACACAGGGAAGATGCTGAGAGGAGCTTTACAACATGAAGGTGCAGT
>JAVJGJ010000032.1:19042097-19055755 GCA_035590215.1 Microhierax caerulescens
TTTTGGGAACCAAACCTGCACCTCCGCCCCCTGCCCCACCCCCCCTTTTTTTTTTTCTTTCACAGCACTATTTCTTTGTGTGTGTCTGATGTATGGTCTGAAACCATTATGGCTTCTGTGCTTTCCTTTGAGTTAATATTTAATTCCTTCTTAAACATTAACTTGGCTAGAGTTGCTTTTGTTGAAGAGGACTGCTGTGCTAATAACACTAATCATTTCCTTTGAAAAGCATGGGAACAATGTGGAGCACTGTACATGTCTGAAAAGTAAACTGTCTTTTAATGACACGTTAATGTTTCACAACACAAGTATTTTTTTCTGTTTCTTCTGATGTTTACAAACTGTTCCTGCCCGAATGCAATCCATGAATATTCTGTGGTGAGCCCACCTCTTGTGCCTACACCTTTGTTGTGAAGCAAAGCAATAAGGCAGAGATCAATGTCCTCTCACTCTCACGTGGTATTAAGTCAAGTGCAAGTCAAATATAAATATATAGGTAGCTGTAACTACCAGATGAATGGCATTTGGTACAAACATTTCTCAACCACAGACACCAGGAAGAGAAATACTTGTTTGGGCTTGTTTTTTTTTTAAGTTATCGGGCACCAAAGGCTGCATGGTCAGATGAATATTAACCATATCTGCAGAGGTGCATGCGTGGGTATGGTACCCTTAAGGTGGGAGTCCAGCTGGTCTAATGCCCTTCTGTGGGCATTCAGGGCCTGGGACTGTGGGCAGCAGAGGCTAGAGGAAGAGGAGGACCTGTTTCCAACACTCACAGCAGATGCAGCTCTGTAGGTGGAAGCAGGTTGTTAGAGTTTTGGGCTGGACCGTGCTGAGCATCTCCACTGGGGTTGGGGAACCCCACCTGAGCTGTGCCAGGCATCCACTGGTGCTCAGCCAGATGTGGGGCAATGCCCTGCAGCTGGAAAAGCCTTTTCCCCTTGTATTCCACTCAGAGTTTAACTATTCTCTTTATCTGAAATATAGATAATTTCAATTTTTCTCCCTTTCTTCTCCTTATGGAGGAGTGAGGCTCCTCTATAAGCAGTATTTTAGGTAATTAATGAACACTAAAAGAATAAAAATATTTTTCCTTTCAAATACCAGTTGGCATATCAGCACTTTAGCTCTTGAACTGTTTTGTGGATCAATTCTGAAACAGATACAATGAAAGGGAAATGCAGGCAGGGAAGTTATTTCATGCTGGCTCTGTTGGGGAGGTGAGTACAGTGGGGAGGGCCAGGCTTGGTGCCTGCCCTGTGAAAGTGAAAGCCATCCAGGCTTTGGGGGACAAAGGTGGAGGGTGCCAGATTTAATAACATTTTGGGCTTGTGCTGCTATGAACAGGAGTGAAGGGGTTTGAAGCCATGTCCTTAGGACCCAGACCCAGTAATGTTGGCTGTGGTGGGTGCTGCTGGCAGGTGGAGGTTTTAAATGGTCTCTGCTAAAGTAACTGCCTGAACCATCCTGGGCACTGGTGCTTTGGGCTATGACAGCAGAGCTATGAGACGTGCCAGAATAAGTGCTCGGTGCTGTTGCCACCCTGACTTGCAGGGCCTCACCTCCTGTGCTGCCACCAACACGCCTGGCTAAGCAAGGGTGGCAGCAGCACAGGACCAGAGCAGATGCTGGGGACTGAAGGAGGTGCTGCCAGGGTGGGCCAGGAGAAAGATAAACAGTGGTATTGACACAAATTTTGATGTGAATGCTCTGTGGGATTTTTTTGTCAAGGAAGGGGTATATATTGCAGTTGCATGTCCTTGCTGGATGCTGACAAGGGATGCTGAAACTTTACCAGGGCCTCTCACAGCAAGCTACTAAACCCATGTATTCTGGGTTATTTCTTCTCTAGGGCATGATAGAGAGCCAGCCTCATCAGTGCTGCAGTCTCAGAGACCTCTTGGCTGCCCATGAACATCTCTCCCTGCACCATCAGGACAGAAAGTGCTTTTCTGTAAGAGTGGGACCACTGCCTGGGCTGATCAGGGGCTGAGAGAAGACCCCCTTTCCTGGAGGAGACACTGAGGGAGCGGAGGTGAGGTTGGAAGGGGAGTATTCTGGATGGTGGGTAGCGGAAATAAGAGGAGCTCTTTCTGGATACCTATGGCTGGTGTAGCTCTGCTCTTCTTGCTGATGCTGTTCTGAGTGTAGTTAGTGCAGACTTTCAGCCCTCTGCTGATGCAATTAACTTCTCCTGGGTACCTTTTCTGCAGGGCAGGAATTGTCCTAATTATTTTGCGGTTCTGGCAAAATCAGTTTTTGTTGCTATTCCCCCCACATTTGCATAGTAAGCCATGCTGACCAGTCAGCAGCTCTGCAGAAAGCATCCCAGAAATGTTGCCCCTCCAGTTCTGCCAGCCTGGGTGACTGCCTAGTTTATGTCCTTGGATGTGTTGGCCCCACTGAACTCCCCTATGCCCCCTTTCATTCTTCAGCAGTCTTAGGAGCAGAAGAGATCTTGAAGCACAGGGCTTGTTCAGGAGTTTGACAAATACTGTTTTGCAGGGTAAGTGGGAACAAAAAGGCAAGCCATTATGCGTTTCAAAAAATAAGAAGAAAAGGTTGAAATTTCTTTCTCCAAAAAAGCCCTGAAGCTCAGGCACCACTTTGCTCTCTTCTCCTACCTTCTGAAAATTATACCAGTCCAACAAGCTCCTTTACTTTTTGCCCTTTATTTCCTGGAAAAACAGGACAAAACAAAGACACACAGAACTGGAAAGGACCTCTTGGTTTAATGAGTCTGGGCGCTCCTGTCTCGGCAAGCATGTTGCATTGGTGTGATCCCTTTTGTAAATTCATGAGGTTTCTTCTAAAAGCCAAGTGTGTGTTTCTGGAGACAGAACCCTATAGGGAAGCCATCAGACTAGCCTGGTGACTAGTAACTTTCTTATAATCTGTAGCTTGGAAAAAAACCTCCGAACTCCAATAACATCCAGTTGACATGAAATGTCAGTGTTGTCCTGCAGTTTTTTCTGCCTGACCCTGCTATCTTTCAGGCTCCAGGAGCTGTTTTGCTGCACACCCAGCTGAGCTTGGTGCCTGGGCAGCCCTTGCTCCCTGCCTCCCTCCCTCAGAGTGTCACTGCCTCTGCTAGCTCTCTGCCCCAACAGGCTTCCCCTTGACTCAGACTAACGCGGTGTGCTGAGTAACAATAGGTAGGAAGGTGTGGAAATGTTTTTGGTGAGGAGGTTGGCATAAGAAAGCTTCACTAAATGAAGTAGTATTCACAGGAGACCGAGGTAGGTAGAGGATGGGAGGCTGCTTTACGCATTAGATAGGGTCTCTGCAGGATGTGCAGAGCTAAAACGTGATGAAAATAGGAAAGGAGTACAAAATCAGGGTAGAAATAAGGCCAGATGGACCTAAAACTCAGCCTGGGGGAAGAGAGGACAAGCTGTCGTTTATCGGGAAAGGACAAGAAGCGCCACGAGCAGAAGGGCGGCACAGCCAAATCAGCAGGCAAGGGGAAGGAATCCGGCAGTTAAACCGATGTGTTCTTGCACTGACAGATACATCGCTGTCGTACAGCGAGCTGTGTTTGTGTTAGGCGGCAGGTATGAGATGACTGTGCGCTTTGCAATGCTGAAGTGTAAACTTCTCTTTTTCTTTGTATAAAAGCTCCAAGGATATCCCAAACACAAGACCCTGCATTTCAGATTTCTCTGTTTAGTCTGTGCACTATAATTTAATCTAATATGACAAAATATTTGTAAGCACAATTTGTTTTGTCATGTGTACGTTTTACTTCTGATCCAAAGCAGAGCTAGCATCTCGCTTGTGATCCTTCTTTGAAAGAAGGAGGAAAGGCTGCCTCTGCAGCGCTGGTCTGATCTCACACTAATCTACCACGATCAGGTTTTATGACCCAGGGTCAGGCTAATCCCCAGTGGTCATGTAGTTACTATAGTTTCACTGATAGAACAAGGTTTGTGCGCTGCAAAGTGATGCAGCGTCTGTTTCTGTCTGGGGTAATTCTGGCCCTCTGCGCGGGCCCTGCTCCAACCTCTCGGCCTCCTTTGTAAATAGATTCGGTGACTCTTTGAACCGAGAAACGCCCCTTTTCCGCTCATTCAGCCCTTTCTTCTTTGCTCGCACGCTTCTGAGGGTAGGGGTGGGGGTTAGCGTGGTTCTGGATTTAATGTGACTTTGGAGTTTGAAGTTGCATGTTGGGGGAAGAAAAAAAGTTTGCTCAGATTTTGTCTCCTGCTTCATAAAAATTTGTGTTGCTATTGACTTGCAGATAAGTAATCTGCCTGGGACAAAGGTTATGGTAAAACTGCAAAGCCATGTACCTAGCAGACTTTATGGATTTAGTGGATGGACTATGGGCACAGATATAAATAGTTCAGTGCTGTTTCAAAAATTCAGTTTCTGGTTTTCTCTCTTTCCAGTTATCCTTCACGTACTTCTGTTTCACCATGTGTCGAATAATGACAATTCTTACTTTATAAATCATTGGTGATTTTAGAAGACAGGATAATACCATATTAATTAGTTTGGGGAGAGGTGAGATAAAGCCTCAGAGATTCCTATCTGCTGGGCTTATCTTCTAACGAACAGATCTGCTATGAGTTTGTTTGGTTTATGCTTGTGAAAAGCAAAAGTCCATCCAAAAGTGTGATCCTGCTTATGTAAATGCTGCCATGACTCTGCTGGTTACAGACTGTTATTTATTAGAAACCCAAACAACTCCGAGTTCAGTTTAAGTTGTGTTGATTTCTTGATCCATTGCTTTAAATTACATTTAAATTCAAATTCATTGATTCAAATTGAAATGAGAAAATAAGTGTTCTCAACTGGTGTGCAATTTCCTTGTGTGCCTCTTACAGGAGGAATTGCTGAAGGGCTCAGTGTGGAGCAAGGCAGGAGCAAGAGATATGATCTATGACAGGGTGACACGAAGCCCCCGCTCGATGCTGGGCAGGATTTCAGCACATGCATGTTCCCACCCTCCACCTCTGCCCTGGGCCTGCGGAGAGGGAAGCCAGGCGATGCCTCCTCCTGTTTTGTCTGCCCTGCAACTGGAGGATGTCAGTCTCCAGAAATGTCAGCCCATGTCAAGCAGCTTTCAGCAGCTCTAAATTCACTAATGGCGTTAATTTACTTTAAATGCTTTTCCCCTTTCAGAGTCTCTGCCCTTTGTCAATGGGATGGGACAGGCCTCCTTTTGAGTTTGAAATGTGGAAACCTTTATGCTCACTTGCCAGACGAGCTCTACCTTGGATGTAGCAAATGCAGTTTGATATCTCCAGCAGACTGTCTCCTCTCTGTTGTGTATCTTATCCTGTAAACTCTTCTCAACCTGGAGGCAAAAGCTGAAATGTCACAAAGCAGGCAGCTGCTTCTTCCTAAAACACCTGTGAGTCAGTTCCCAGTGGGCATGAAGATGAAGATAACCTGGAAGGCTTGCAGGGGCAAGCTCCATTCATCACCTCACAGTTCCTTGCTAATCTGTTTTAACCCTCCCAGACACTTTTTTCATCAGTCTTACAAAACATTTCAAACTTCTTGTCAGTCAGGAGGACCATGTTGACCACTGGATATAGGAGAAAGCTGGGGTCCAGGAACATCTGACGTGAATCTTAAACTGGTGGACATTTAAAGTGCTTGTGAGCTTTGATTTCAGTGAATAATGACACCTCTTCTTATTTCCATTGTTGTGAAAGCAGCTACTGACACTGCATGTTGGACATGTGACAATCTACAAACGGATATTGTTATATGTTGTCACCTCGGTGATGCAGAGTTACCTTTCAGTAATAATTACAGAACACTAGTCATGATAAGACATAACTGCTGAATTATTTTTAATACCTTGGGAAAAGCTCCGTAATTGTCCTCGATGCAATAGAAGCGTGCTGTTTGTCTAAAAGAGGAAAGGACCTTCTACAAAGAGATTCCTCCTCTCCCCCCCCCTTTTTTTAAAAAAAAAATTAAAAAATGCAGTACTTCAGGTAAGTGAAAGTGACATACTGGGTGATGGAGAAGAAACTATTTCAAGCTGCAGTGTTACATGTTCAACATGAGCACATGTGTAGCTTTAGAGGCAAAAGCCTATTTGCTGAGGGTTAATATAATAATCCTTGCTCTTTTGTTTTAGTGTTTTGTAGCTGAGCTGTCTCTGGAGAGAGTGGAAACAATTTAGGCAAAAGAATGGAAAAAGCTGGATTGCTTAGCCATGAAGCGGGGCCAGGCTGAGATAGGATGCCGCTGCCTATTGTATCTCCAGGCTGCAGCATCAGGCTGAGGGGGAGGTAAGCTGCAGTTTGCTTCACTTCATGGGGCTTGAGGCTTTCTGGTTTATAGCTGTGTTCTACCCACAGAAAATTCTCTCATACTGCTCATATTTCTTTTCCCTACGTCCTCATATTGTCAAACCCACCCATATAATTAAATAGCAGGGAAAAAAACAATTTTTGCCACAATCACAAAGGCTAGAGATGTATTTATTTAGAAACAATCCATCCACATCCCACTACACCTACCCCCCCCAATGAAAGCTGAGTTAGCTCAACTCATCTGGGTGGCAGGTTTTAAGAAACTTCTGGAATAACATGAGAATTACTAAAACTGGGTAACCAAAATGAGATCTGTATACAAGTTCATGACAGAACACCTGCTGTTTGGTGTGAAGGCCCTGACAAGCAATAATGCCAGTGCGTTGTAAAGCCTGCAAGATGGTTTTAAAATGTTCTTATGTGAAGTCAGGTAGAAGCAGGAATATTCAAAATTGTTTTTGTCTTGCATTGCATTATTACTCTCTCTGAATAGCAACTGTGCGCAAAAATGAAACTCAAGAGCTTTGTGCTTTGTTCAAATGTTTTCACTTAACTCCTTGTTAAACAGTTAATTCATATTTAGTTCATCTCATAATTTGGTATCCTTCACTAATGCACTCAAGGAGGACATGTATCAACAGAGAAAATGCATTATAAGCCTAATAATAGTTTATGACTAGAGAGGCCTAATTTTTTTCTTGATTTTTATTTTTTAAATAAGAATTAGTGTGCTAAAAGAATCATTGTGAATAAAAGAAAATACTCTCAAGAACAATTAGAATGAAAAAATATGGACATAATTCCTTTCTAACTCTTCGAAGTCACAAACCCTAAGATACATTTAAGTTTTAACTTTTCTTAATAGTTACTGTGTTTGGGGAATCAGTATAGTAAAACATTTACTCAAATGAGTAAGTTAAATGACAGTGGTTTTGAGCTCTGCATTCCCTAAAGATTTTTTTCTGTTTTAAAGCTCAATTTCATCTCCTTCAACACCAGTGTCTCTGGAATGTTTTGCAGTGTGGCCTCAAATATTTTGCAAAATAAGCCATGATTTTAGCTCCTAACATATATGAACATGCCATTCCACAACTAAATGTACTCATTTGCCATAGACAGACTTGCATTAAAGGTTAATGTCATCAGTAATTTGTGCTAAAGTAAATTGCAAAGGTTTACTCTTTATTTAGATCTATTTAGTTGTGTTATTATCTAAGAAGGAACATAACAGGATTATGCCAAAGCTAAGCCATACCTGTCCACACACAGAAAGAAAGGTTTATCAACACAGTACTGAGCATTGCTGATCACTACTGAAAGATCTGATTCTTCCATCCATGGATTGAAAGACTTAGCAGATATATTGACTAAAAATTATTTTAAAACCCAGAAAGGATTGTTGTAGCTAATGGAACCTTTTTCTATAAATGGGAACTCGGGCCACTTTTGCAGCTCCACAAACAATGACCTTCAGGTAGGTTATGATTTCGTAGATCAGCACAACTTAAAACAGAGTAGTTTGCCCAGCTGACAGAACTAGCGTTCTACCCTAACTGGCAATGATGATTTTTCCCTGGAAAACACTTATTTTTCAATAGTGGGGACTGCTAAAAGGAAGAGAGGGAGACATATTTAAACTGTCTCATGTATTCTTTCAGTCTAAATGTAGGCTTGCAGAGAATAGTGAATCTGATTACATTCATAAATGTTCCCTTTCCCACTCCTTTTCCCTCCAAAATTAGAGAGGGTCTTTGGGAATGGCAATGGGAAGCATGAAACATAGGAAGGTGCAACTGAACAATGTCTGAATGTAAGTAAATTTCTGACACTGCATGTCTCATTTTGTCCTTCTAAAAAGAAAAGTATCAAATCACACATTGAGATATCCATCAAAATTAATTATAACAAATAAAAGAACTGTGTGATAAAAAGTAATTTCAATTTACAAGCACCTACTCTGTTGCGAGGGTGAAGGAAGGGGATAAAATTTCATTGGAGATGAGGCTTGCAATTTATTTTGCAAGAAATAATATGAAAGAGTCTTAATCAGTTAAGAAACAATGAAGTTTATTAAATAACAATTGTAAAATATAAATAACCCCTTATTATTGCTTTTTATCTATATTACCTTTCAGAGTTTTATAAACTCTGAGTGTATAAACTGATCTACAATATATTGGGATCTCTTGCTAATTAGTTACTTGAACTCACTGCTTGTGACTCAAGCAACACATGGACCACTTCTAGAGTGCTGTGCTGTAAACATCAGTATTGTTAGCCTCTAGGCAAACCATGCCCTGGCATTATTACTTTTTTTGTTTGTTTTTTTTAATGTGATCTTCTATGGAATCTTTCCTTTGTGACTGAAGTCATGATCTGCTGTTAAGAATGTCCTGAAAATTCACTTATGTTGAAAGCGTACTGTCTGGGAGCAGTAAAGAAAATACTCAACCACAGCCATTGCATTATTTCAAGACTTAGCCACAAAACAGTAAGGTTTTCTGCAAAGAAATAGCAGATATTCACAGGACAGCAGCTTACTGCTTTCTGCCAACAAGGTCTTGCTAATGTGCAGGTAGCATGGCAGTGTGTACCAAAGAGGATGCTCAAACCGGAGGCAAATTGGAGAATTTGGAGTTAAAGGCACTTCACTATCTCAGGCTCTGCTTGCCTGGCCCTGTGGCATCAAAATTATGTTGTTCAGCAGACGAGGTTAGCCCTGAGAAGGGGCTTGATATGCTACATGTGGCTGCATCGGCCTGCATGTTCAGCAGCCACCTATACAGGGAGTAGGTGTGGTAGAGTTGAAGTAAAAGTTTGTAAGACTGACTGCCAGGGGTGGGACCTCAGGTTATCACCTATTAATGGCAGGAATCTCCTACTTCTGTGGAACTGTGTGCCCAAGCAGAGCAGGAAGAGAAATTGAGGGTGGTTGGTGATGTCTTGCAGTAAATTGTCCATGCCCAGATTGCCAGGGTGCTCTTTCCATTTCATTCCAAACTTCCCTCGTCTATGCAACCTCCCGCTGATTTCCTCTGATGACATCAGTCATGGTAGGTTTTGTTGTAAACAACGCTGCTTTTGTGTTTCGACCCACTGTTTCACGTTGAAGTATGCAAAAGCTAAAGGAACACATGAAAGAATTATGCAAGCCTGTGAGGACAGAGGGGAACTTCCCTCTGAAACTCTGTACTTTGTGAGAATCTCTGAGGCACAGCAGGTATATTGGAGCCAGGGTTAGGTCATAAGTTTTTCGCAACAGTTCTTCTATAGTTAGACTGACAGTTACCATGAGAAAAAGCTCAGGCGTCGGTACCCTTTCAGTTAGAGATGGCCCTAAATGCATACTTCTGCCTGTCGTTCTGCCATGACTCCTGCAGAAATACAGTCAGCTCAAGAATACATATGATGCGCTGTGCTTGGCATTGCTGTACCAGCTAGGCTTCGCGTCTGCAGTCCATCCTGCAGCAAAATTCAAGTCTGTGATGCTTTCTGCAGAGCCCCTTGGCTCATTCCTCTTGTTTGTGTTTGCTATAAAACTATCTAAGGAACTTTTGTGAGATGAGGCTCATGGTGTGGGTTTTGCTCTCCTCTACTCCCACCACCGGGTGCTCCAGAAGTTCTGATCAAATTCCAAGTTTGCCGCAGCACAGAGACTTTATCAAGGGAAAGCATGCTGTATGCAAAGCATGTTGAAGTGTGCTCTTATTAAATGA
This sequence comes from Microhierax caerulescens, assembly GCA_035590215.1. Lineage (NCBI taxonomy): Eukaryota > Metazoa > Chordata > Aves > Falconiformes > Falconidae > Microhierax > Microhierax caerulescens. The sequence goes on from JAVJGJ010000032.1 coordinate 19,052,095, forward strand.
GGTTTGACTTTCTGTGATATCAAAAAGAACATTAAACCAGAATTTAATATATCCTGGGAAATCATATTTCACAATCTAATGCCTGGAGCACTTTTCTTTTTAATATGAGGATCAGAATTCTGATCTCTCTCATGGTTTGCCTAAACATTTTCTGTTAAATGACAGTAAGTTAATAAGTACAAAATAGTGGGTGGTTAACTACCATTTAGCAGGCTAACACTTTGTCTAAATGGGAAAGCTCTTGGTACAAGATAAGGAGCAAATTTAAAACAGTAAAACTAAATCAGTGTAGCAGCATCTTGTAGACATTCCTGTTTTGGTATTAAACTAGATGGGATTATTTTAGCTTACTATTTATGCAGGCTTTTAAACTGCGTAGTGAGTCTTATCCTGCCTTATCCTGGAACAAAGGTCTATCCACGTGAGGGAGTTGTGTTAATGCATCTCTAGCTGCTCAGCCATCTTGGTAGGATTGTTTAAAGCCTTTGAGGCAAGGAGAGCTGCTGGAACTGTTGCCAAGTGACTTAGTGAAAAGAAAAAAGCCGACATGTGCTAAATGTGCAGTGACTCCTCCGATAACACGTGATAGTGTGGAACAATGGAGTGGGCAAGCTCGATAAGAATTTCCAGTAGCTTTGCACTGAGGGAAAGGAGCTACGATAGCAGTGCAGAAAGCAGTTTGTCATAGCCTGATGAAATGGCAACTTTTGTGAAATGGAAGGAGGGGACTAGATGCCTTCTGCCCGAGCCAGTAATGGGCTGCTGAAGCCATGGTGGAATTATCATGCTGGGACACTGCTGCGAAAGCTACTATGAGCGTCACCTACTTCTCCCGCAAGGGTAATGGTAACGATGGTAGTAAGATAATATCAGACAACAGGGATAGTATAAATTCTAATATGGCTGTTTCTAAGGGCTTTTTGAAGTACCAGTAAAAGTACTCTTTTTACAAAAGTTTACACTGTAGTTGCCCTCCTGAGGAGAGTGTAGCATTTCCTGCGGTTGTACAGCATGACTCTACATCACCTGTTCTCCACTGTTGGATGAGACTGTGCGGGACCGGTAATAATTTCACATACTTTGCCTAGATATGGACCGTGCAACCTTGCTTGACCTGGTAGTTAGCTAGCATTAAGTCTTTTGAGTGGTTTCTTTGAGGAGAAACAGTGATAGATGCATGATAAAGTTGTGTGTCTCGGATTCAGGCAGATTGCAAGCAATACATATAAATCCTTGAATAAGTTGTGTATCAATCAGCAGGAAAAAGTTTCTTGGCTGACTATTCTTTCTAGCTAAGCCTGTTCTCCAGTGGTCTGTTAGTTTTCTGATTTGTTTTTGTGTTTTGGTTGGGTTTGTTTTTTTTTTTTAATCCCCAAAGCATTGCCACAAATTCTCCTCTGCTGTCTGGTTACTTCCAGTAACTGGACCAGAAGACCAGTGCTTCACTGGTCTTCTCCCTCGTACATGCCAGGCTCCAGGAAACAGCACGCAGCCTCTAGCTTTGCTCATTTCTTCCTCTACCTGACACACATACGTTTGCATTTAAATCCATTGGAAAACTCCTCAGGCTGCCTGGCTTGGGTCCTACTTGTGACTTTTTCACAGAATATTTTGCTGGTCATTCCTATCACCTGGGTTTCCTATTTCATTAAACACTGTAACTGTTCTCTTTATCTGTACTGGCAATGCAATCGTCAGCTTCAGTGGGTGTACCAGCTGTGTGCTAGCAGAGTGTAACTGCTGAAGGTGAAAAGAGGTGAAGAATTCAGACCATGGAAACACGTGAAGGCCTTTCCTAGACTAGGCAAAGAAATGTAACGTCCTTGGCAATTGTCCTTAGGGCAGTCATACAGGAGCTGATCTTTCACGGAGACTACATTGCTACAGTATAAAGCCATTTTAAAATTTACCAGAGCACACCAGTATGGCTCATGGTTATGAGAAATGAAGGGGCATTTAGGAGACTTCCAAATTTTCTGTACTGCATTGTCAGAGGGAATAGAAAAGTCCAGTGCAGCTCCACACCTGCTCCTGGGAGAAATTTCACTAGCTCAGTGGGATGCTGCTCAGAAGGAGAAGCTTTGATCTGTTGTTGCATATGTGTAGCTGAATTATAGAAAGCCTGTGATAGCAGAGCTCTACAAGGAATGCCCCCGTACCATGGTGCGATGTCCTGGATGACCCTGCAACTTACACCACCAGATTAAAAAAAAAAAAAAAAAAATGTTTTAGTTTGCTTTTTATAATGCAAATTTTCTTTTTTGTTGTTGTTGGGTTTTTTTTCTTTTCAAACTGCCTCAAGAAGGTCTAAATTATATGAAGCTGGCAGGTTCAAGTGTGACTCAACTCATTGTTTTCATTCTCTCCTTTTGGCAGCCTTCAGTAATTCCAGATGTTATTTCTCTAACCACATGGAAAAATTCTTATTAAAAAAGGGGGGTGGGGGAGAGAGAGAGAGAAACTGTTTTCCTGCATTGGGTACATTTTTAAAGCAATGATGATATTGCGTAGACAGTGCTCATGTGCAGCAGGCACTAAGGCTAGCTGGAAGCATGCCCAGGAGGAGACAGCCCCAAGATAAAAAGGCCCTGTGTTATAGGGGTGAAAAGAGAAGAAAGCCAAAAGCAGCTAGTTAGTTCAATAAAATGGTGCTCTGTCATTCTAGGACTCATTTGCTGGGAACTGTGAGGGCAGGACAAATGGGGAATTTACCCTGAACTCACTATATTGAGGAAGCCTGGAGAACTATAGTATCATGTCAAAAAGAGAATAAATGTTTTTCTTGCACTGTGACCATGGGGGAATACATAGTTAACTCATAGATAATACCTTGCTCTGAATGGAAAAAGGATTCATGTCTGTGTGGATGGTGTGCTGTTAGAGCACACGAATCCACTTACTTTGCTTGGCTCACCTAGCATTGCTCAGCTTAGGGAGAAATGGAGGGAGCGCTTTCTAATTTAATACAGGATATAGCTTGTGTGTGTGTTGTGGTTGTGTTGCTTTGCAAGGCAAGTCCAGCTTCTCCTGCATTTTTCATGAAAGTCTCCTTCAGGATCCAGGAATTCCATAGGTCTGAATCAAACCACCCCTGCCCTACAGTAGCTAAAGGGCAACCCCCTTCAGTGGTTCCCAGCCCAAGGTGAAAACCAAAAGCAGTGGCCTGAATCACATGGTGATAGTGCCTCCACAACACTGGGGTAATCCTCAGCTGAGCAAGGCTGAGCACCCACACTCAGGTCCCACTGGGAGAGAGCCCGCGTGGCGTGTTCACAGCCCCCCCCTCTGGAGCCGAACTGCACCTTTTGCCATCATCAGTGGCTTGCCTCTCCAACCCAGCAGGATGTTTGAAAGCATAGGCATGTAGGCTTAGAACCCTTCAAATTTAGTAAAATAATTAACAGTGCATAGAAGATAACCCACTCTCTCTGAGCTACCATGAAGAATACCAAATCTTGTTAATAAAAGCTGGTCTGGAGAATGCACATACAACAGCAGACTCAGAACAAAGCACACAGGAGGAAAAAGCAATGTGCTTTTGAGAATTGTGAGTTTTCCCTTTTAAACGCAGCTTTTACATAAAACACCTCTTTGACACCTCCTTATGAAACCAAGTTTTGGAGTTTTCTCACTCTTAGGGGGGAAAAAAAAGGAAACCCTT
>JAVJGJ010000032.1:19059377-19077352 GCA_035590215.1 Microhierax caerulescens
TCTGCAGTATCCTGTGGCAATGTGCTCTACAGCTGAGCAATATCTGGTGCAAGAAACAGTCCTTTTTCTCTATGTTTCAGACTAAACTTCTGATAATTTAATTTATTGTGCCCTCACCTCTGTCTTATTTCTCTTTGCAATAAAAGAAAAAAAAAGGTTGTTTTCAGATGCATAAATACTCTGATACGGCTTTCCCGTGTGACCTCCCCAACAGATCTGGTGTTTTAAAGTGTTTGTCATAGAATATTTCTAGAAGGTCAGTGATGTCCATCTGTTGTGTTGCATGGTAGGATGTAGCATGAATGATGGGACTTACTGCTGCTAACACCTGCAGGTCCTCATGAGACAAAAGTTAGTTACTAGGCTTTTCAGGTCTGTCTTTAAAGCAGTTAGGCTGACCGCTTAGGTATTATTATGTGTAGCTGGGAGGGGAAGATGTGGACTTCTGAGAGGCTGTGTTATGACTCAGTTGTACCGTGCAGTTAAATAAACCCAGCATCTCTTGGAAATCCTGGATCTGAGTAGTTGGTGACCAACGCAGTTTATCTAAAATCTGCAACTGTGTCTCATCTGAGTATTTGTAAGAGGAAACAACTCAACCTGAATAAGAACTTTCAAGATCAGAGCCATAGTACTGGTGCTACTTGTAGATGACTTAATCTGTGTATGAGACTTTCATTTCTAGAGAACTACACTGGAATAACTGCTTTGGTGATCTCTGCCTGCCTAATACTGCTGCTTTTTATGACAGACAATGTAGGTCTTCCTGTTTACTTTCCCAACCAACAAGTCAATCAAGTAACCTTTTAGGAAATACTGCAGGTCACTTCTGAAGCACACCTCACTGCTTGGAAACCTTTGTTGCTGGGATGAATGATATTCTTAGATATTCATGAGAAATAAACAGCAATAATCCTGACAGGAGGTGTTGGCAGGATGAAGTGTGAACAGGAAGTGATTAAAGATAAAAGGCAATCTCAGGAATTACCTGTAGCTGGCTGTGTGATTATAGGTGTGGCTGGAACAGGTCACAACACAACATAGCACCTGCTGACAACAAACGCATCGGGATCTGAAGTTTGCTTCTCTCCCAGGCTGGACCCCTCTTATATAACCAGGCTGATCACACCAAACAAAATACGTGGTGCCTAACACATGATTTTCAGCTTTGACTTTGTTCCAGTGTAGACGGAAACATAAGCTATGTGTTCTACAAGTGAAGCTTCAGTGACTCCTAGATTAAACTGCCAAGACATTTAGCATTAAAACCTTTACCTTCATTTTAATTACGCAGTGAACGAGGCAGGAGTCTAGGCAAAAACAGTGTGTGATCATGTAATAAGGACTGCCTCATAATGACAAGGGAGCCAAATGATGGTTGCACCATCCACCTTCATTAGTGTATTTCCCAACCACTGTGAGTTTTGTGGGTTGCTTCCCCCCCCCCTTAGTCCCACTGGCCACCTTTCTTACATATTTAGTGTAAGTTTTAAATGATACTGTACATACTCTCTAATACAGAAGGTCACATGTATTATCTATGTGATTATCTAAGTATCATTGGCTGGTACCAATTTTTAAATTTTTAATTTGCCATGTGTTCTCACTTATGGGTAACGGGATATATGTGACAAATGTGGGCCACGTATTTTGTCCATATTAGCTTTCTCCATTTATATGCATACAAAGCCTGAATCCTTGGGCTTTGGGAAAAGAGTTGGAAAAGAGTCAGAAAAAATGAAATAATGAGTAATACTTAGTGTTTTAAGGAGCCTGCTGAAGTTACTCTTCTATTTTACAGCCTGGAATTGATACCCTTCCACACCAATTATGTAGTTCATCCTCCTCAGCCTCTACCACCCTGACCTGTATGCAGAGAAACCTTCTCAGTCAGTGCAGAAGAGACGTGTTTTCCCATGGGGAGCAGGACGTGCAGGTCTTGCATGGGACACGCTCTTCCAGCAAACAGGTAGCCTTTATCTGAGACCTGTCATTTACATTGCAAATAATGTGGTCAAGAGGTGAGTGGACTACTTGGTGTAATTACAACATGCATATGTAGCAGGTGAGTTCACAGCTCTGAATCTGAGCATCCATAAACCAGTGGTTGTGAGAAGGTGACCTGGAGGGCGGAGATCTTAGCGCTCCATACCAAAACCCCTCCATGCTCAGGACTGTCTCTAGTCCCTGCTCTCTCAGATGGAGAGTGATTACCACTCTCCCTTATTTATTCCTACCTTTTTCTTTCCCCTTTGTGATTCCTTTGTGCTAGTGTTTGCCTTTGTTGCCAGGTCTCAGCTTGCTCAGGCTTTTCAATTGTTTGCCTAGGTTTAATCTTCTTTGAAAGGTCAATCTTGTGCTAAAGAAGGATGAGCACTGTCAGGCATCTCAGTTTTGGTCATTCTGCAGCTCTGCAGTCTGAGAAGTTCACAGTGTCATACTCCTCGTTAGCTAGAGCAACCAAATTTACCAGGAGCAGAACGCATTACTTATGCAAGCCTTATGTAAGATACTCGGCAGAACAATTTAGACATAATCACTGAGGTAAGAGGGTGGTTCCAGGATGTACCCACTGTTCTTAAAATATTAGCTTAACGAATTAGCAGTAGGTAAGCAAAAGGAGCAGACTAGTTAGCTAAGCAGTTTTTTGTGTTGATGAGTCTCTCTAAGGCACTGCCCTGCCCATGATGAAAAAAGGCCGTTCTCCCATCTTTCAAACTGCTGCAGAGAAATCTGCTTAGACACCAGAAATGTTGCTGCGTTCCCTCACCTGGAGAGGGAGTAATTGTTTGGGACACAGATGATTTGCAGTTCAAATTCCAGCTCCTCCCTGGGTAGGTCTGTTTACTCTAAACTGTTGGCTGGGTTTGGGTGTAAGGGCACTCACACACACAGACGGCAAACAGGTTTGACTTGACTGAGGACTTCACAGTGGGGAGGTTGGAAGCAAATTGCAAAGCCCCAGAAAATGAAAGACGTGAAAAACGTAGCAGCCTAGTTATGTTTTCAAAGTCTTAAGCACATCCAACCTTTTGTTTCCTTTACTCACAGTTTTGAGGGGAAACTGGCTTAAGAGGGGAAAAAAAAAAAAAAAAAAGAGATGGTTAGATTGCTTCTAGTAGATGTTTATCTTCACCCAGGCTGTCTTGTCAGTGCTTCCTCTTGTTTCACTCCTGCATTGCACAAGGCTAAGTGACTTTACCCTGGAAAGGATTGGGACCATTAGAACAATGACTACACTATTTTTCAAAGTTTCTGGGATTGAATGCTCATTCTCAGTTGTGCCTCCCAATCATTTTATTAAGATATGCACATATGTTCTTCGAAAAGACAGAACAGTAATCACATGAGCTTTTAATTGCTCGTAAAGTTAAAATTTTCTGTGCTAGCACCTTTTCAAAACAATTTTTCTGTGTTATTCTTAATGTTATGGCAGAATAGCCCTTACAGAGGTAACCCAAACATCTGAATATATATTGATTTAGAAGACATCTTTCACAAGTAGGCAGATGGAAAAAACTTCTGACATGAAGGGAGGGGAAGGAGTCTGCAGAAAGAGGTGAGCTCTGACTCACATCTTCAGAGTTTGTAAAGGCTGTGTTTGCACTAGCCCTGCCAAGTGTGTGCTCTCCAGGGCTTTGCATCGCTTTGGGGGCTCGGTGGAAGCATTGCACTGCTGCAGCACCTCCTGGTGCTGCCCCTGACAGCACCTACACCTGTGCCCCTCAAATTAGGGGTAGGGCCCAAAGTTTTGCTAGGGAAATGATGATTTGGGAAACTTTCCACACTCTAGAAAACAAGCACTGCAAGCTGGTATTGCAGGCGATTCACAGGTCCACCCAGGCCCTTCTATGTACCTCTTGCTCTCTGTTGTGCACATGCTGTCTTCTGTTGTCTCATGCTCATTTGTGAGACAGCTACTGAAATTCAGTGACATTGTTAATGCTTTTGTTTTAACCCCAGGAAAGCTGGGCTGATGTTTTCAGATTTGGAAACTAGTGGCAGAACCAAGGTCTAAGATGGCTGTAATTTGGGGGGGGCAGAAAGAAGAAAATGGTCATTTATCAATTCTGTGAGTCATTGCTGATATTCAAAACCATATACTGTAAACATTTCTATTAAGAAAAATTTTGTATGTATTCCTCAGGAACACTGCAGGCCCTCCAGCAGTAAAACCAGTATTTCTGCTGGAGAGACGGAGGCTCTTCTCCCTGAGAAGCCTTTCTTTTTTCTCCTGCAGTATGTATAAAGGACATACAAAGCCAGCTGGTCAGATGGATTAGAAAGCACTGGACCACGTCAATGGGCACCCTTGTTTGTGTTGTTGAGAAGAGATTCTTAGTTGAGAAAGAAAGAAATGCCTCCCCTGTAATCGCCACTAACGAGGAGACCCTAGTGAAGTTTTTGTTTTTTAAAAGGCTTTGGCAAAAGATGTTTTGGACTCTTGGATTAGTTTATGTTCCCTCCCCCTCCCCACTTGATCCTTAAGGATTTGCCCAAGTCATGGATTTTTACTGGGCTTGTTAACTCTGTTGTTATTTTTTTTCAGCTAAGGGGATAAAGAAATCTTTTAGCAAGAGCCACTCACTGGGGATTAGCTGTGAGTGGACCGAACAACTCGGTGACTCCCCAGAGGGGGTGACCCCTGACTCCAGGGTTAGGTGGTGACTCATCTTTTGCCTCCTAGCTGAGGCAAGCTGAGGGCTCTCAACACATGTTTTCTCCGTCCTTACCTTACCTCCGTACAGTGACAGGCAGTGCAGAAGATGGGCTCTGTGTTATCACAGCTGTTATTCTGCAAAATTGGGGAAAATGATAAAGTAGATAGAATATCAAAGGATATGGTAACTGTTATTGGAAGGAAACCATAACCTCTTCTACCACCTAAAGGGACCTGTCTGCTTTCCTCCTCTATAATTTTCAGAGCTGCAGGGGTTTTCCCTGCACAGCAACAGTGCTTCAATCCATTGCAGAGCTAAAAAGGTGGCAAGAGTGGCTTTTGGAAAAGTTTTGTTATAGATGGTAATGCCACCTGGCCCTAATGGTATCACAGATGCTGTGGTGGTGGCAGAGAAAGGTTTCAAGGGGGCCGCTTGCACAAGCTTTAACTGTTGTATGAATTGAACCCATTCACTTTGGCTGTGAAGTTACAAGCAATGTGTTTGGCATGCAAAAAGCAGTAGGAAGAAAAGGCAAAAATTAAGCTGAAAGCTCATGTGAAATGGAGATCAGACTGTGTGTGTAAGGCTAATGTGTAGATGAGTATCACTGAGCAAAGGAGTCATGCAGATTAACTCTGCTTTTGAGAAAACAGGTTAAATGCTATGATATCCACTGGTTTATGCAGTCTTTGAAATCCTGGCTATTTTACAAAGCAGCCAACTGCATCCTTTTACCAGGTTATCAAGGGCTTGGATCAATTAATGATGAATAAGCATCCAACCTACTCTATTGAAAGGTCTGTCAGTCATTGTACTGTACCATTGTTTTTCAAGAAACAGCTGTGGAGAAGGAACCTTTCCCTCCTAGTTATTTTTAGAGGAAAAGTAACAAATCCTTCTGGTGGGTGACAGTCAGCTCACACGGAGTCAGGTTTAGTGATATGTGTTGTTTTTTGTTGGAATAAACTGGATGGGATTAGACAAACCTCCAGTGTATTAAAGCACTGCACCTTAAAATGAGATTTCCCAATTAGTCATAGGAATCAAGCCCCAGCGCAATTTAGATGGATGCCCTGGCATACAAGGGATGGTGGAAGAGGGGAAACAGTGATATTGAATATACTGTGCACCCTTATATATACATTTGATACATATTAATGTGCAAATACAAACATACAAGTGTTATTTTTTTGCTTCCTGGCTATTAATTAATAGTTGATTTTTTATAAACATGTATGGTAGGGGCATGCTCTTAGAGCCTTTGTAAAAGGAACAGGTTGTAGCAGCTGTATAGAGGCATTTAGGGAAGGTCTCCATGCATGAGAAGGCAGGCAAATAGGAAGAACTTGTGTAAAAAGCTGGCAAGAAGCAGGAGTAGTCAAGGAGGGCTAAGTGATCTGCAATAAGCATAGAAAGAGGAAGGCATTTAGGATTAAGAGTATGGCAAATTTTGTGCCTTTCCAGGCACAAAACCCCTTCATTTGTCACTCACTTTGTCCAGACCTGTGTTTTTTTTCAAGCTGGTTGCAGGTGACAAAATGCCTAGCCAAAACAAGCAGTCTTAAAACTGTTAGCCATTGGGAAACACAGAAAGTTGCAGTGTGCATTTCTTCACCAACGGCAGCTATCATGAATGAATCAAACTTGCTTTTTGCCCTGACTCTCCGTGGGGTATTAGATTAGGTTCAGAGTCTCCCAGCTGGCTTTCAGGGCCCTTACTGGCCTGGACTAAGGGTTTGTGGCAGACCACTGAGAGCTCAAGGAAGAGAGCTGCAGCTGGCAGTTTCACTCTTTGGCAGCAAAGAAATCTCCACTCAGGGTCAGACTGTTGAAGGTAAAGCAACATGTTTCTGCTGATCATGTCCCTCTTTGTACTGGGGACATCCGTGTCCCATCCTCATCTTATTGCTCCTCTCTGTGACTCCTGGCTGCCAACTCCCCCTGGCTGGCAGCAAGTCTAGCACTCATCAGGCCCTGAGTGCAACTGATTCAATTCACTGGCCTGGAAGAAAACTAACGTGACAAAAAAGTGAATTGTTTGCCTCTGGGTTAATGAACTGAATCAGCTCAGTGAAGGCTCTGATGAACATTAGTTTCATGCAAGAGAAAGGGTGCATTAGCATGACTGGGATGGAGAGAAGAAAGGGCAGGGCTGGAGCGTAGGATGTGCTACTTTTGGCGATGATGAACTGCGAGAGTGACTCAACTCTGACATGCAACTTCCCCAGGAGGGTCTTAATATGAGACTGAAACAGAAGCTGTGCCATCGCCCGTTGTTATCATAAACAGCCAGTGGTATGCATGCTACAACAAGAGATTACAGTGCACATGCAGGATTCCCAGATTCATTGAGGGAGAGCAAAGCACACATGGTAGATGCTAGTCACACTGTTGAATGCACTGTTGCAAGTTGCTCTGGCACTGTAAAGGTGAAGGTCATATCAGAACTTATTGGGGGGAAAGTAATCCAGACGAAGGGAGATTTATTCCCAGTCTCCTGATAACTGTCACGAAAGCATCATCTTCCTGAAGAAGAAACACTGTGTCTGTAGAATATGATGAAAAAGTGTAATCCTAGATTAATTTCTTTAGACTGGTCTTTCAGGGTGCTCCAGGGTACTCATTTATTTTGGTTCTGAAAAGCATTTATCATGTTTTTATTAAGGCTCATGTGACAAGCATTTTGGAAGTTCTGTTTCGTATCAGCTAACCAAGTTCCTTTTAGTTGTGTTGTGCTGGAGGTCAGGGTTCAGACCTTTGCCTTACAAGGTGACCCAAGAATTTGGACAGAGAATTATGTTGTAATTTATTGAAAGTATGAAGGAAAAGTTTGCATTTCATAGCATGTTCACAGCTTCAGTGAGTCTGAACAATCAGGTCTCTAATGAGTATCAGTAGTAAGTAGTATGAGTAGAGGAAATTTCTTCCTTTCCTTCAGTAAAGGAAGAAGGTTAGTGAATTTACAACCTCAGGCTTTTTGCCCTTATGCCTTCTTCTCTTGTCGTTTCATCCTCACCTTGTGTGCTTTTTTCTTGTTGCCTTCTTTTATTCAAAGTATGTAGCTAAACTTAACAGAGAATTAACATATTGCTTTACTTGGAAGGTTTTCTCTGCTCACAATGTAAGGTGAATCCAGTTTCTAAGTAGTAAAATTCTGTAGACAGTGAATTGTGGAAGTTCAGATGTGTGTGTGACTGTGGGACACCCCCTTCACCCTTTCCCAGCTTGCACCTGGTGCTCTCAACAAGCCTTCCAACATTTCTGTGCTTCATTTGCAGCTCTGTGTGGTCATTGGCAGAATAGGTGCAAGTGCTTCAGCCCTGGGCTGGCTGTGCAGAGAGGTGCAGGACTCTACCCTTCCTTGGGAAGGCTCTGTTACAGCACTGCATGACTATGGTGGGGCAATCTGTGGGCTGGGGTTAGCTCCACCTGGATAAACCAGGCCTGGTGATACTAACTTGCCATCTAAGACTGTGAAATGACAGTTGAGGACATCATACATTACAGCATCTCCCTCTGAACAGCGAGCAGCTTTCCTGCTGAAATAGCATATCATGCAAAAGTGTCTCAGCCCAGGGTGTATCAGAGAAGGAATGAACTGTGCATTTTTGCATTGGTCACACTTCAAGGGATACCCCTTAAACTTCAAAAACTAAACATGGTTTTGTTCATTTTAATAAACCAGCTCATTTTCAATTCTCTTTCAGCTTAGTTGTAACATTTATTGGTATAACTGAATAGCTGGAGTGTTTGGGATAGAGACATTGGGAAGAGCCAGATACCATACAGCTGTTCTTGTGATACAGTCATTTGTAGCAACTTCAGGATTTAAGCATCTCCTCGCATACTGCTGTGGCTTTAGGAAACCTTGGACTTTGCCGCAGTTTAGTCACATTTGAAAAGTTTGCCAAGCCTTAGCAAGAGTTCTGCTCTGACCTGAGCTGACTGTTAGCTTTCACGTGTTATTGGTATTAGTATTGTGATTTCTTCTTTCCTCAAAAGAAACAATAGCCTTTATTGACAGGAGGAGGACTCTGTGGAAATGAAGACTCTTATTTCAGCTTGTTTTGCTTTTAGTTATAAATACTTTTTGAAATAAATCTGCAAATGCAAGATATAATTCAGATCAGCTGGATCAATACAATCAGTGGATCATGCACAGAAAGTTGTAGGTGTTCCTTATATGTCATCCAGGTTTATTTTGTTTTAATGTTCTTGGCTAAAACATGATGTTTTTGTGTGGACAGCAGTACTAACATTTTGCTGACCCACCCAACCTGCCACTAACAACCTGGAATTAAGTTATTTTTATAACTGGCAGGTTTTCTATAAGCAAAATGGTTCAGGTTTAGCAGCTGGATGGAAATGCCTGGCGTACTTTATGCGGTCATCCTTGACTGCAGACATTACAGGGTAAGGCAAATGTGCAGCGAACATGTGGTATGTTTGCATCTTTACGAAGGGATTGATGACTGGCCTAGCTGAGTAACCAAGCACAGGCCTCCTATCTTTACGTTGTTTAAGCCTTCCTAAAAGATGGGTGTTTCTTGAAGCCAGAAATTGGGTAAATCTGTGGGGAACTAGAAGTATCCACAAAATCTGAACACAGAAGCCCAATGGAACTGTTGAGTCTGGCAGGTTGGTTTAACCTATAAAAGCCATGATATGTGCTGATATTCTCTTCCAAGTATCCTGAAGCTTTTCTTCAGTGTTGTTAGAGAGGACTCTAAAGTGATGGTCTCGATGGAGGCATTATACCTTTTTGCAGATGCTGAAATGATCTGTTCCCCTTTTCCTGTGTTTCTTTCCATTTTCTGTTTTGTCTGAGCTCAGGCAAACTAAAATAGAGGGCACTGTAGAGTCAGCTTCCCCTGGGCCTGCATGCTTTCTATGACACTGTGGACAGTGTTATAGGCTGTCACCCTTGGATTTCTACAGGAGGAAAGCAAATGGTGACTGACTGAATTATAAGAAAAAGAAGAAAACCAGATATTTACACACACACACAGATTAAGAGAACTTTCTCTGCTTTTCCTGATTCAAGAAACACATTCCTGAAGTGAGCAGGACCATGGTGGAGCCGTGGGTCAATATTGTCTTTGATTCTGTTGCCTCCGGAGAAGCTGATCCTGAGCAGTGGGGACCCCCACAGGTCCCCCTGGGGTCAATGCAGTCCCCGAGCCATGAGGCGAGTCCCCCAAACCATGAGGGGGTGGCAGGTTGCTCCATCCCATGGGCTTTTACTCCCAGTGCTCAACAGTGCAGGTATGTGAGTTTGCCTTTGCCACAAGGCCCTCAGTCTCTAATATTTCCACATGTTTTCAGCAGCAGGACAGGGTTCAAATTATGTGAAAAAGGATAGTGGGAAGCTGGCAATTGAATGTCAGCAGGGTCTCGGTTGTTGTCAGAATTTCCCAGAGGCCTACAACTGTTCTGGTGGAGGCGCAGGCCAGCTTGTAGGCCTGAGTGTCTCTGTCCCCTGATGTTTCACTGGATATTATTTATTTGCCCATGGTTTAGGCCAAAGACCAGGAATCTGGGTCAAAAGCTGAAATAATTTCCTGATTTCTCTGCATACAGGCAAAACTGCACCCATGGCGCTCTGCGCAAAGCTTTAGCAAGCCTTTGAACATGGGTGCCGTTAACATGACAGGGCTGGGATTTTACCCCAGGCGTTTTTACTTCTGCATGTATAATCTGCTCTGAACAGCTTCAGACAATGCTGTGATTAAAAATACCTGGGCAGGTCTCCACAAGCACCGTCCCTGTGCCATGTTTCATAGTGTTGTACTGATGTTACATACACAAGGTGACGAGGGCAGAAGGGCAACTTTTAAAGCAAGCATTGAGCAGGTAGTACTCAGGGCCATAGGAGCGGGACCTCTCTTCAAATCATCATTTTAAGCGGTAGACCAGAGTGTTGCTTACTGGCCAATACAACAGCCGCTTGCCCCAGGCTCCCGGCACCCGCTCCGAGACATTGCAATACTTGTACGAACAGTTTTTGCTCTAGCTCTCAGCCTTCACTCGTTCTTTACTTCTGTGCCTCCCTGGCTGCCCCATGTCTTGGTGGTCTCTGTTCTGCTTGAGTGTGATTCCTGGGAGTCCTGTGTTCCTGCACCCTCCTCTTACATTGGGAAATGCCTAACCCGTTACCTTTAAGAAATGTACACAGTAGGAAAGACATTGGTTTCCAAAAAAACACAGCATGGAGATCCAGACCTGTTCATTCCTTGCGTTTTAGGTCTGGGGCTCTGCTTTGATCCAGCCCCACAAATGTTAGGTCTGAACTTGTGCCAGTGTCTGATCTGACAGTGTTTTGATTTGAAGAAATACACCAGTGTTTCTTTGATTTTTTTTTTTCTTCCTTTTTTCCTGTGAGAGAAATTAAACTTGAGTGGTTTGAGGGGGAATATTTTAGCAATTTGGAACAGCTTCTGTGATATGAAACAATGTGATCAATAGCTGTTGAAATACAAGTGATGGCCAAACCCCTGGCCTCATGTCCCTGCACTCAGAAAAGGGTCTGAGCACAGGACAGCTGAGGAATGCTCCCAGGGTTTACAAACCTATTTGGGTAGGCTCATTAGCAAGTAAAACAAATGTAAATCAGTTTAAATAGAAAGCTAGGTTAAGGTTTAATGGGGGGATAGTATGAGAGGTGCCCTGGAGAAAGCCATTACAGCCCTTTGCTGTTGACCTTGGTTAGTTTCCCGTCCCCAGAGGTGCCTGCTGAACTTTGTGCTTTCTGCTCTGTGTTAATGGAAACTGCTTGGACAGACTACCTAGAGCAAGGTGATGAACTTTTTGTCCCAAAAGACTTATTTATCCCCTCTTGTTTTGATCATGGGGCTGCTTTGACAATGTTTTGGGCATATTTTTCTAACCTCTTGAGGTGTTACTTGGGCCCAGCTCTGTTTGAAGGAAGAATTTCTTGTGCTGGAGCCTTTCCTTACATAGTTCCAAGTGTTTTGGTGAATGTATGTTGTAGCCTGGTATTAATTACAACTTTTCATTGCTGTCTACTCTTGACAGCTATTTCTGCTAAGAGGTGCATTTTGAAAACCAAATGAATGCATGTATATCTGAAAAATGAAAAGCTTCTTTGAGCAGAGAAGTCTATCGGTAAAGTTATATCCAATTTTCTTTCTGGGTGGCTGGTGTGCTAAGGTCATGGGAAGGCTTTGCAGACAAGAGAGTTGTACTTGGAGCCTGGAGTACACTTGGCAGTAACATGAATTGCCAAAGATGTCTGAGAGAAATTGGTTTCCCTTGGTGTCTGGCTGATCATTTTGGCATGTCATGTGAACCTCTGAACAGCACAGCAAGAACTTCCAGCTGGCTCCTGCCCCCAAATCCCGCAGGCGCAGTCCCTCCTGCAAAGGAGCAGCATGTGAGATAGTTGTCAGAGAAAGCTCAACTACCTCTATATTTTAGGGGCCAAATGCAGTCTCCACTGTTTGATGTTTGGAAGGAGAACTCCTGTGCGTAGCTGTTAGTTTCTGGCAGTTTCTGTTGTCTTTGTAAATGTCTGGGTTTGACATAGTCTGCCAAGCATGTGCCCAGTGCAGCAGTCTGATCTACCCATCTCATCACAGCCTTATGGAGCCTTTTGTGAATTTTTGCAGAGAAGTCCAGGATGGGAGTCACTGAGGCTGGGACCATGCAATTCTGCAGTTTAGAAAACTCCCTAGGTTCCTGAGAGCCACAGCCTTCTTTTTCAGTCAAGGTTCAGGATACGCTCCAAGTCAGCTTATGTATCCATCTCATCCTTTCCTTACCTCCCATCCGCAGTAATATGTGATCATCCCTTCTTTTGCAGCAGCACCAATGCTTATGCAACCCTGCTGCACTGTTTCAGGAAGCTGATCCAGCCAAAAAGTAACCTGAAAAAGAAGTGATGAGCTGTGTGAACCTGCTCCCCAGGAGGTTGCGTAAGTGTTAGTACTGGCCTGTGGGAGAGGGTGGGTACATGTACCCCAGAGAGAGGGAAGAACGCTAGCTTTTTGTTGGAAGAGTTTATACTGCATACAACCTCGGTGATTTGGATGAGGATTTATAACAGAGTGCCTTATCTGAGTCACTAATTGTTAATGTTACCATGTTTGTCCTGCAGTAATGTCAGAAGGCTGCAATCATGGCAGTAGCACCACTGTGCCCAGCTCTGTGCACACAGAGAAAAACTGCATAGTGTTTGCAGCCTCCATAGGTGTGACAGACAAACATGGCCAACAATACAAACATGCTTCATTCAGAAGAGCCATGCTGCTCCTGGCAAAAAGTCCTTCTCACCCCTCTTGCCCTCTATTCTGTCCCATGGGGCAGTAGCTTTGGAGAGGGTACAGGTATGGCATGTGTAGTGTTGCTCTGCTTGGTACACCCTCGCAGCTGCAGGAAAACTAGACATTTGCACTGTAGGTTGTCTCCAGATCATAATATTTACCAGAGGAGCTTCTCTGAACTAACAAAGTCTTGTCATGAATGCCTCTGCAAGAAGCCATTGCTATGAGTTGCTGTCTTATCCAATGTTGTTTTAATTGTAGTCTCTGAAAAAATCACTGGATGTTCTTGTATCTGAGATAAGGTGAACAGTTGCTTCTCATTTATCTTCTCTGTGGCATTCATAATGTTGTCAACCAGTGTAAGCTGAGTTATATTACATTTTTCAAGTGAGAGGTGACTCAAATGTTTCTGATCTGGGCTGCTAGCTGGGCAAAACCTGCATCTATAGGGGTGGGAACTGTATGGTGTCCTTTATAAAAGGGCTGAGCCCTCACCACTCCCATGGTATTATCTGCTCTTAGTATTCTGGGAGTTGAAGTATGTTTGCAGTTACATGCTGCAAACTCAAGGACATACTCCTCTACACATTGGTGTAGGTTTAGCTCTGTGACTTGATTCAGGGAGAACAGGTGTTGTTTTTGTTGGATCTAGATGTTACTGGGCATTTCTTTCTTGCCGAAACATCACTCTGTAGTAGACTTTTTGTAATGAGTGTATGTACCAGCTTTTCAGCCACCACTGCCTGGCATTTTAACTTGGCCAACATGTTATTACCCTGGGCTGCGAACTGCAGTTGAGGAACAGATATGTGTAGACCCCATGACTGGGCAGTGACCCTGGGTGGAGGGGGGAAGACCAGCAGGGGCTGGTGTCCTTTTTAGCCGGTATTGTCAGTCCTTTACTACTGAACTATTATTTATAAAGCAACATCAATGAACTACAAGCTCTAAGGGAGTTTACTGCCACCCTGTTTTTGTGGGATCACGGTCACATCTCAGTATGTCATCTGTTGAGGGGCACACTGCATCAGCTACTGAAGGTTGCCTTGGTGCCCTTTACTACTAGATGAACACAGCGTCATTTGGGTAAAAAATGGGGAAAGATTTCAGGAATTGGCAAGTCTGAGAGGATTTCAGCAGTTACAATCGGTTGGCTCCCAAGAATCATTTAGGGAGCAATTTCTTCAGAACAGAATTAGCAAGTGAATGCAGTATGTCCAGGTCTTGTTTCTTGTGTAAGTACAAGCAATATGAAATAATTTGCATCAGATATTTTCTTAAAAGCTAATGATTGTTTCCTTCCCCCATTATTTGGTAATTCTAATGATGTAATTAGATGTTAAATAAATTGGATTTGACACAAGACAAACTCCAAGAAATTCCCGCTTGCCATCCCTGCTGCTGCTGGCTGTTTCTTTGCTGCAGTTTGTTGCTGCTCTGGTTGTGCTGATGCACCTGTTTGTAGGGCTTTGCTGAAATGATCCAGGTTAATCATTTCCACACACAAAAATACCCAGCAGCAAAACTTTTTTTTTCTCTCTGTCTTATCAACTCAGATCTGCAAATCCAATCTGTTTTATTTATACACATCCTTTCTCAAAGTCTCACTGATGTAAGTGATGTGGTGCTGAACTGTGACATGGAGTAGAGGTGGGTGGGTGGCTTTGCACCCAGGGTAAATAGGTGGCAAAACTGTTTGAACAGAAGTGTATAAACCAGTGATACTGGTAATTCATGATTGCACCCTGTGGCCTGAGCCAGCTTCTGCTTTCAGCTCAAATGCACAAGCAGCAGCTCCAGATGGAAGTGGCCTCAGGTGGTGGACTACCTGTCAATATGGTAATACTCACCAAAATTTAGGGGGTCTAATTCATCCTGAGATGTTTTCATACCTGCTTTATATTTAGCAAGAAAGCACCTATGGTCTCTCACAGACTGTTTGAATAGGAGCAACTGTATTGTATATAAAAGGCAAACTCAGATCTGTACTGGAAAGAAAATATGAAGTTCAAAAAAACAGCCTATTGACTTCAGGTCTATTTCTGTGTGTTTAGTTCTCCATTCATGCCACAGTAGAAGAACAGAGGCAGCTTCTTCTGAAGATCACTTAACATTTTTCATCCCCTTTCCCTACTAGTGTAGGAAAGATGGAATTTTCTTCAAGGCGTAACTCTCTTTCTCCCAGCCTATGCAGTTTCTGCCTCTAGTATAGTAAGGTTTGACTGAAGATGCTGCACAGTGGTCCCAGCCTCTGAGTTCTGTACTGACATTTGATGACCAGAATATCGAGATGAGTTTGGTCTTTTGAATGCAAGGCCTTGAAAAGATGTTAAGTGTCTGCAAATTGTTGGATTGCATCCTGGTACCCTGGAGCCTGCTTAGGAGAGACTTTTACTTTTCCTTTAACCACCACAGAATTGGGTAATTTGGGACTACTCCAGATTTTGCCTCCTGTGAGCATGCTGGATAGAATTGATATGTAAAGCTTTAAACACTTCAGAGCTCAACCAATTAAAAGAAATAATTAGAAACTGAGTTGCAGAGAACTCCCATTCACTTGCAGTATTCTCCAGTTTAAAGTTTCTTCAGAGGAGATGCAGGGATAACACTCCAGGGTGGGAACACTTCCTTTTTAAATTACTAAGCAACATTATTGTCTTAAATGTAAATTAGATAATTAGCGAGGTCAAGAGACCACACAAAAGATTTTATTGGTTTGAATGAAATGCAGCCTGGCGTCAACTAGTGTATAGTAACAACCAGATTTTCTGAGTAAGTATGAATCACCATATTAGATGCAATTTCACCTTGTGTGTTGCTCACAGATCTACTCTGTTCCCAATTTATTATAGGGCTGTAATTGTTTAAATACAGCTTTGCTTGTTATAGATACTGTATTACTACTCTATTTCTACATAAGGGCTTGGCTTGAATTTCTGTTCGCTCTTCATTCTAGGCCTGATTTTGCTTTGACTCTTCTCAGTGCTTTGTTTCTTCTTTTCTCATAGAGTTTGCTTAGAAGTTATGCAGACTATTTTTTTTTTAAATGTAAAGACACGAGTTTAACAGATTATAAATTATAAAGCTTGAGTTTTCTTTTTGGCTATCACCCATGTGTTTTGGCTTTTACTACCTATTTGGCATGCACTACTTTTTCATCCAGATGTAAGTAGTACTACTAAAGTGGAAAAGCTGTGGCTGTGTTATAGTAATGTTTTTCACTGAGGAGTTCTTGTGCTTAGGGCTTCCAGCAAAATAAATTTGTTATCCTCCAGATTATGTTTTGAATAGATAAGATAGAGAAATGATGAGATAAAAGATGCCATATCATCTGGATCATGTGCAAAAGGAACAGGGGTATTAGCAAGATGCAGTGAGAACATATGCAAAGTTTATAGTAAGTTGGAAACTGAATCCAAGTCATGTTGTTCATCCTTTAGTGCATTACAAGTAAGAATTATCTCCCTTTCCTCCAGATTCTCACACCCTAAATTTTGGATTGGCATGTTTGTAAAAGCAAACTTCTATTAAAAAAATAATTGTATGTAAATTTTTACCTGAAGAGAACATGGAAAATTTTTGATAGATCCTTATTTTCTAAGGAACCTGGTTAAAAAAGCATTGTCTTGCCTTTATTTACACATGAGAGACAGGGTTCCTGCCAGCCAGCCATGGGAGCAGGGCTTCTCCCAAGTGATATGCACTGTGAGGTGTTTAAAGCAGCAGAGCTGGAAGGGAAGGGAGGACTAGCTCTGCCAGTTAGGGAGACACAGCTAAATAAACTCAGTGCTTCATGCAGTGGCAGGAGCTGAATCATGTGCCAGTTAAAGCAGGCAGTAGGCGTAAAGCCCAGTTAGCATCCACCAAGAAATCTCTGACCACAGACACAAGGGTGACAGAATTGGATTTTATTTAATTCTTCACAGGTCTCTGAGGTTGCAACCCTGGGCTCTTACTTTGGCCATACCTCTCTCAGGTTAGAAGGACAACATGAGGCTGATGTGAAACCTCATCTTTGTTTTCATGCCTCTTTGAGGTGGTACAGCACCTCGCTTTAGCAGGCATGCTGGGTGTCCTTGTTACGGTGGGTGTCCAGTGTCTGTGGCAAGATAGGGGAATGTTATCCTTCATTTTATGGACGGTTATTGCAGCACAAAACAAACAAGGCACAAACCCTCAAAGGTATTTTGCTTGACTTAAAGTCATTTCAAGGGCATTCAAGCCCTGCATATTTCTGGGGCTTGAGGCTAACGTGATTTTGTGTGTTGACACCAGCAGCACAGACCGTGTTGCAGGCCATGCTGGCAGAGCTGGGATTTCTAGGTTCCAGGCTAGTGGCTTAACTGCGGGACCAGGCTGCCTTTCCTAATCTTTTGTTCAGATCTGTGCCTTAAACCTGTCTGTTCTGCATGATGAAAACCACTGTGGTTTCTACACTGAAGCAGTGCCTCTGAGCTTGAAAAGGCTATGTGCTTCTTGGGTACGGGAGGTCTGTATTGTTGAACTTCTGCACTGTGGGAACAAAAAGGCCAAGTTACAGTGCTGGGTGAGCGATGCTCAACACACGCTTGCCTCAGACCTCTGCACTGATTAAATCCTGAGCTGTGAGATCATAGTGAAGTAACAGCAGGAATTGCCAGAAAATCTGGAGTGTTCAGATTGTGTTTAGCAGGAAAATCTTCAGGGAAGAGTCCTCTCAGTAAACGAACAGTGGAGTGTTTCTACAAACTCTTTGATCACAAATATGTGTATTATATATATCTGTATGTGTGTAAAAACAGAGTTAAATAAATGCACAGATGAATTGGTCCAGGCAATTAGTAGACTGAATTTTGCCTTGGTTAAAGAGTTCTGCTGAGGTATGCTTTTTTAAAAAATTAAATTTTCTGCTTGATGCCATGCGACTAGCTTTAAAAAGTGAATAAAGCGCCCCTTTGCTTGCTTTGAATCTGCCTGTGAGTTAGAAAAGACAACCAGTAGGTAATTTTGATGGGGGTGTAAGGAAGGGGGGTGGGGGGGGAAGAAAAAAGAA
>JAVJGJ010000032.1:19077452-19118029 GCA_035590215.1 Microhierax caerulescens
CCCCCCCCCCCCCCCCCCCCCCCCAACAAAAAAGAAAAAAAAAAAGCCAACTGGGCACAGAATATCTCTGTTCCCTCCCACTGCAAGGTTTATTGATGCTGTCTGCAGATTTGTGTTTGCTTTACTGCTGGTAGTTAGAGCTGGTGATCAAAGGCTACTATAGCCATGCCCATGAAGGGACATAATTGGTTGGACTCTTTGAGTCCTCTGTAACAATACTCGGGTTTGTTGTGTTAGGCAGCGCTCCACAGAGTATAAAATGTTGTATGATTGCTGGGGCAGTCGGTCAAATGTTTTCTTCTCATATCAATTCCTTTTCTACAGGACACCAATATAGCTCAGAGCCCAGGGATGAAACCTTTAAACCTGGAGGGTGCCTGGTGCTTCCTGAGTATCTTACAGGGAAAACGTTAGGTCCTGAAACAGCTTTGCTGACAGTTATATTTTTATAGCTTATTATTTTGTCTCCTCATTCTTTGTTTCATTTGAATATAATAGGCTCTTTATTTTTAAATACTCATCTGTTCCTGCTGTTTACATCCTCACCCAAAAATCATAATTCTCTGGGTTATTTTCTTTTTTTGTTTTTTGACATCACATTTGGTTACCGTTGAACATATGTGCTACAATGCCTGTATTGAAGGGACATTGTTTATTTTTTGAGTAATAAATTTTCCATTTTCCTTTCTGTCTTTTCAAAAGAAACCCATATTCCAATTTGAACCAAAAGGTTATAGACCTATTTATAGTTTTTGAATTTTGGCAGTGATGTAAGCATGTTGTGTGGTTTTATGACTTCATGATAGAAAAAGCTGGAGTCACAGATGAATATGTAAAAATGTTATTTTCCTAGTTGTTTTTTTTAATATACGAAATGGAGAAAATACTACTGATGCAGCCCCTCCTGGGTGTAGCTTGTATATTCTGAGGACTGCTCCAGGGTCCAAGCGTAGAAGCTGTCCATGTCTTCAAGCTACTGAGGCAAGTTTTGCTGTGGATTCAAACATGATCAAATTCATCGAAATAAAATGTACAGAATGGCTTCATTGCTTGGCAATGTTTAATTAATGGCATTGAATCCATGCCCCATGCTACTAAAGTTATTTTTTCTTTTCCATACTTTCCAAAATGATCTGTTTTGTTTAGTCATTTAAAAAGAATAGATGCACACCTTTCTGGTGTGATAGTTTTTTGTTTACTCAAATAACAGCATAGGGTAGAAACACAAGATTTTAGGAAATATGACATTGCATGCATCCCACCAGTTAAAATTTGCCTGGAGGCATTGCAGAAGAGTGGCCTCTGAACAGCAGCCAGGAGCTTTAAGTCCCAGGAGGTTAAAGGCTGCAGCACACAGAGGACTATAACAAAAGTGGCATGGCTGTGTAGGCCACAGTTATAAGGACATCCCACTGTACAAAAGTGTTCAAAAGAGATTTAAAATCCATGTAAGAGGCAGGTGCCATGCCTGCTCTTACATGAACACTTACATTTTTCATATAAAAATCCATTTTAGGGTGCTGCCTGTGAGAGCCACCCTCCCTTCTGCTACTGCCCCCATGCAAACCTGCACCCTCCAGCACCGGAGGATGAAGTGGTGGCATTTGCCCAACTGCCCTGTGCATGCAGATGCACAACATAACATCATTATGCAGATATATACATCATTATGCAGATGCTCTGCATAACATCAGGTAGGGTGAGATAAATGTACCACCTCTGACATTGTGGCAGATTTATTTAATAAGAGTTCCTGCACCTTGAAAGCAGAGGAAGCTGGAGAGCCAGAGGCAGGCTTTGCTCTCCATGCTGCCACTGTCTCTGAATGACTTTTGGACAAGTTCTTAAATCTGGTTCTTAGCTACCCATCTGTAACTAGCAGCTGAAGTGCCTGCCTCTGAAAGTGTCTGAGAATAGAACTGGTGGGAAAAAAGGACTTCTGTCCCAGTAAAACTGTAAGAGAATAAAATGTAATATATATGTACATATGTGTGTATTTATGTATATACTTATTTGTTATAGAACATTACTTCATACATATATGTAAATGTATAATTTTAATCTCCAATTTAATCATAATGAAAAGCTAAATAATTAAAATCTTCATCACAGAATATTTCCTCTTCTCCAGATTTGATAAAGTTCAGCCATAACATATCTTATTAAGACAGCTAAATGCTTTGTTGGAGTTTTGATATTCTGTGAAAAGAAATGGTTTTGCTGAAGTGAGGTTTGCTCAAAAGCTGCTTCAGGAATGCCTTTCTGTTGCATAACTTAACAGTACCTGGAAATTATTTTAAGCTCCTTGCAAAAGAACAGTCAGAGATCTATTACATTATAATTATTTATAATGCAATTAATAATTACTATCATGATTACTTAACTCTTTTAAGTATGCATGTTCTTTTTATGTGCTTTGCCCCTTGCAGATTGATTATCTTAATTATGGTATTTCTGTTTGCATGTACTTAGTACCTATTAAAATGAAATGCGTTCTCAAGGATTAGAAACTGCTTTGTATGTTTGGACGCTACCTTGGTGGGAACGGACTAGCTTTTTTCATCTCCCTGTGCTGATGTGGCTTGGATTTTGCATTATGTCTTTTTCCCAGACCTATGACAGAAAATGCTCTCTCTCTGTTTTCAGTATTTGGAGTATTACTGGTAACAGTCTAATGATTAACTCTTGGAGCAATGGGGAACCACGTGTGTGCTGTCATCCCAATGTAGTGAATTCTGCCAATTCCTGAAAGAAGGAAGCTTCAAGAAGTTTGTAGAATTGACACATTTTGTAACTGGATAATGAATTAGCTTTTCACATTTCAGTCAATATTAAGGATTATAGACTCTTTGTCACTGTTCACAGGCCCCTTGGCAATTAGACAACTTCAAAATCCTCAGTGGACAGAGGTCAGTATGCAGGTCTGCACAGGAAAAGTCTGCAAGGCTGAACAGGTTACAGATACAATTTTAAAGAGACCTAGAAACCATTCCCCACTCTCCCCCTTCAAAATAAGTGGTAACATAAAAGGATAAACCTATTTCTGTTATGTGGTGTCTAAAATCTGGTGAGATTAGACCTAAATTTGGACCTCAGTATGCTGAGGTCCTGTACTGTTCGTAGAGTCCTACCTGCACAAGAAGGATGAGTTGAGCTTTGTGGATTTTTTGTTGCTTTGTATTTCCTGGCTGCGATGGGTCATTTGACACAGTTACAACCCATGCTCACCCAGTTGAGTGGTGCAGCAGTGGTGTATCTCCTGCTACATCAGCATTTTGAACTGAGTTTCTGTTCAAAACTTCTGCAGAGGTGGCTCATGTCTGCTGAGCTGCCCAGCCAGCTGGATGTGCTGGAAGATTTGAGGGTCTAAAGCATTATGCAGCTCTTCCTTTCCCCCACATAAGCCCTTGCTAGCTGTGTTTATGCTGGTATCCCCGGGGCAGCTTTCCCATTCTGCTTCAGCTGCTTCTCTCAGCACAGCCTGTTATGGGTAAAGGTCTCAAAACTTTTCCTTTCGCTCTCAGATTCAGATCGCTACATTCCTGGGGAAGGACAGGTGAGGCTTTGGGATTCAGGAGATCTGACTTTTGGGGTTTTTTTTTAGGCTTAGTTCTTAGTTCTTAGTTCTCTTTCTTCCTCACTGAACTATAAAGAGGAGCAATAATATTTGCCTGCCTCACTGGTTCATGCAATGTTGTCTGTAACAGTTTTTGAGATACTTGCAGGAGGGTACCGTTAGAAAGTAAAGTACTATTGACAGTGGTAGTATCATGCTATAATTGTGTCTGAACCTTCCACCACTTAAGCACAAGTGTTTATTGTGTTTAAGTTTTCTGTACCTCAACTTTGAATCGGTTACAATATCATCACTGTAATCCAGGACACTCTATATATCAGTAATGTACCAGTTATGTGTGCCTTTCGTAGGCTAAAAGTCAAGGAAAAGCGATGGATGAAGGCTTCTGTCATGGATCAGAGCTGATACTGACCAGGTATTGCTTTCCTCCCTTTAGTTTTATAAGCTTTTCCAGTTTCTTCAGCCTGGTAGCTTTTATGCTGCCATATTTATTGTTATATGGTTGGGGCTTTTTTTTATTGCTGATAATAGCTTATTGAGACTTGAGGAACTTTATTTGCTTAACCTTGGATCTCTGGAAGAGAGACTGGTTACTTTGAACCTTTCAGCCTTCCGCTCTTAAAAGTGTTGAAAGAAGCAACTGTAATTTAGTGCTTTTATTGCAAATTTAAACACACAAATAGATGCCTTCATTCTTACAATCAACATCAAAAGGCCAGAGAGTCTGGAGTGTATCAACCATGTATTGGTCATTCACCATTAATCAACTTACACATGCCTATCTCTCTGTCAGGATCTCTTCTCCTTCCAATGTGTTCACTCAGCTCCACTGCTGGAGAAATAGAGTCAGGAGGAATCCCAACAGGCTCCAGCTGTACATCCTGTAAGTAAGGACAACTTGGCTTCCTGAC
Source organism: Microhierax caerulescens (assembly GCA_035590215.1). Classification (NCBI taxonomy): domain Eukaryota; kingdom Metazoa; phylum Chordata; class Aves; order Falconiformes; family Falconidae; genus Microhierax; species Microhierax caerulescens. Next base: position 19,081,941 of record JAVJGJ010000032.1, read on the forward strand.
GTACTTTGGTACGAACATAGCATTTCGTCACACAGATGAGCGTCTATGCTTATTTATATGCAATGCCATTACATCTCAGCCATGGAGCTTGAATATTCTGTGCTTCTCATGCAGATTACTTAAAATAACAGATCCTAACTGTTGAAGACTGGTTAATTTTATAACTGATAAACCCAAATAAAGTAACAAACATCAAAGCACTTATGTTCAAAGTCCAAAAATTTAAAGAAAGAACAAATATGCAAGTGTTTAACAGTTGATTTCCTGTCAGTACATACATGTGTATTTGTGTGTTGTGATCCATCCATTTTTCTGTTGCACAGTCTGTGTGTCATCACTACTTAACTCTGTGTGTTGTGCAATTTGTTTGGGCTTGCATCTTACAAGTCAATATATTGGTTTTCATTAGTGTTCCAGTTCCATAAAGTGAATTATCTCTTTGGACAGGAAATACTGCAAAAGAACAGATATGTTGCTTCAGAAGGACAGTGTTCTTGTTTGTGTGCATAGGTATTACTTCACAAAGGTTGCATATACTAGACTGCATGCATGCCTTTTTTGTGTTAGCTAAAGTAAGATTTGATTGCATGTGTAATACACAGAATAAAATTTTAGAAACACATTTCTACCTAAAGGAATGAAGTTAAATCATACTGCCTTATTTTTTCCATTCTGATGTTTACTCTTAACCCTGCGATTGTTACTTTTATGCACTGAAGATAAGCTCACTCACCATATAAATCTAGTGACAGGAAAACTCTGCCTTGAAAAGCTTACATTAACATTCAAGAGCACATATTTTTGCTAGACAAGCTAATTACACAGAAAAAGGAAAAGTTATTAGATCACACATGATCTGCCAGTTGTGCAGGAAGTATGTAAGAAATACAGAAATTAGCTCAGATGTCCCAGATTCTGATCAGTATGTTAATCAAAGAACATCCTCCCTCTGTTGATTCCCTCTCTCTTGGTCTTCCTTACACCAGGTGTATGCTTTGTGATGATAGTCCCAACAGCAATGCACAACTTAAAGATAATATACAGACTAGCTGGTGAGGAAATGTTAACTCTTTTTTTTTTTTCCTCCTTTTTTTTCCTCCTCTTTTTTTTTTCTCCTCCCCCACCTTCCCCAGCAGTCTGTGTTGTGGCAGAGAGGGCAGAAGCTGCTGGGTGCTGTAGCTCAGGAGTGCAGCTGAACGGACCTACTGGCTCACTTTTGACAAAAGGGGCCTGCCCCTCTCTGCTGCTAGCTCTGGTGCATGGTGGTACATTGGTCCAGTTCGCTGGTGCTGCAAAAGATGGGTCCTGGGTAGTTTTTGGTGGGTTACTGAAGTGTTAACGTAAGGGGTTTACAGGTTCCAACACCAGTTCAAGAAAAGCCTAGGGAATTTCCTTTATGCAAACCTTTCCACTTTTTTTTTTCTTTTTTTTCCACTTTTCTGGTTCATTACCTAAATTTGTGTCTAGAAACAAACAGGAACACTTTAAGAGGAATTATTCCATGGTGATAAATGTGGCATGACTGCTCTGTAATTTTGCTTTTATTCACTAGATACAGATCAGTGTTTTTCTTTTCTCCTAGTCTCCTTTATGTTGAGCGATTGTCTAATGACAAGCTCTTCAAAGGAGAGAAACAATATTCTTACGCACATGGAAGCCTTCCATTGTTTCCCCTGCTGCCCCTTTGGATTGATGCTGTATTCAAGGAGTAATTGTGGGAAGTCAGTGCTCCTCTTCCTAAACACAAACTAGGCTGAACTGCACTCTTCCTGTCTGCTGCTGTTAGCAACAGCATTAGAAAATTGCTGTGTACAAAGTCAGTCGCGGAGAAGGAAAAGCAGGACAGTTAGGGGTTTTTCACAGCTGAATGTAATGCCTACCTTTTCACCTACTGTACATAGGATTGCACTAGGAACCATGTCAAATAATCCTAATCACAGGGATGATTTCATTCCTTTTAATGAAATTATACCGGCAAGTAAAGCAAACAGCTTTAGATTCTGTTTTCTTCTCAGCAATGATACTCTCAGACCAGTGTTAACCCATGAAGGGAGCAGTTGTATGTTTGTTCAAGCAAGCACAGTAAGAACTTTTTCAACTTTCTATAGTCTCTTTAGCTAAGATCGTTATTAAATAATTTGTTCTTAGCCTTCTTGATATTGCCACAAGAGAAGTCAGTGAAATACAAACTTAGAACCAGAAAAAAGACTAATTTCTATGTGCCGTGGCACCTTCTTACTTCTACAGATCAAGATTGTTAGGTGAAAGCCAGAACAAAAGAAGAGGGGGAAAAAAATCCTCCTTAGAATTTCTGTATATATTTATTTGCAGCAAAGATTTAGTATAAAATATGTGTCAAAGAAATGCATTACATAAATGCATACTACCAAGGAGGATCTTACTATAAATTTGTTCTTTCAAGCCTGGATAGTTGGAATTAAACTCTTCCTGCTGGTAAATTTTTCTCCGTTGATATGTCCTGGGGATTTTATTATTCACAGTCTTCCTTCCAAAGGAAGACATTTTCAGAGGTCAGAGAAAGTGTTGGTTTAGGGCATGTGTGGAATATCATATGGATATTCCTAGTATGGAGGACAGAATTTGATTCTGTGTTTTGAATTAGGTTCAATCTTTTGCTTCTGTTGTTTGAAAGATACTTCAGGAGCAATTTTCTGAGCAACACATCTAGTTACCAGTTGTTTTGAGACTGACAACTTTTCAAACTTTTATCTTGTGACATAGTAGTATACTTCCAAGTTTCAGATAAGCTGATTTGGGCCCAAAAGATTAGTCAACTTAATCTAATTTAACATTTTTATTCCTTTTGTTCCTTTGTTCCTGCTTTTTACAAGGAAGAAAATTTATAAGGCATCCTTATAAGGTGGAGGCATGTGTCGTTTAATAACATGATTCAGAGAAGCATTTCATGCCTTTGATTAGGGTAAGAAAATTTTCTTTTTTTAAATCACAAAGACAGTGAATGATGATAAGTATGCTGGAAGGATTTCTAGTTTAATGAGGCATGAATAAATGTCAGCTTTCCATGAAGAGATTAATAAAGTGATTGTATTTACTGTGGCTGTGCAATGTATTTAAGAATACCTAGTACTATTCAAAAATGCTCTTTTAATAACCTTTTTATACAGATAACCATAGGCCCATGTGAATGTCACAGTCAAACCTAAGAAGTCCTTTTCTGTGTGGAAGTGCCCAGTTTTAGAGTTTGAAACTGTAAGCCTTCTGCAAAAGAAATGGGAAGACAAGGGTACATTTGGCAGAAAGAGTGAAAAATTGGTCTCAAAATGTGAAATGAGAACTAACAGCTTTTGCTACAACAAACTTTACTGACCTACATGATCAGTCCAAAAGACTAGATGGATTTTGGGATAGATGCCCATCGTGAAAACGTATTTTTTCATGTCCTTGTGTTCCAGAAAAGTCATGGTCCCGGACTGAAAAATGGTTTAAAAAGTTGAAAGCTATTGTAATGTTTTGTCAAAGCAAAGAGTTAACAGGTTTCAGTCTAGGGAAATCAAGCCTTTGCTCAAACTGAAGTACTTAAATTCAGTAAAAGTTGCATGAGCAGAATCTCTCTAAAATACTCTGGCCATTGTGTATGAGGTCAGCAACATAGTATAATTGAGCTCAAGGCTCTGTTTTTCAAAGAATGGTTTGAAGTATTCTTATAGCAAAGCAATACTATCTTCCTTATGGCTCGTGCTCTGGGCTGTCATTTGGTCTTTGTACCTTAGGGCCTGAATGAATATTCAGCAGTTCTGTAGGGATAAGGAGTAAAACCGTGGCCCAGCTGAAGTCAGCAGTTTCATGTAGATCTCGTATATACAGTCTAGAGTGTTCCTTTTTTTTTTTTTTTTCTTTTTTGTGTGTGTTTGTCATAATGAGTTGTCACAGTCCTTCCCGGGTAGTTAAATTGTGTGTACACTGAGCTGGAAGAGCATTTCTTGGCATAGGATGAATGGTTTTGAAGACGTTTGTCCCATCTAAACTTCCTGGCCAAACTGTAGGACCTGGGAGGGTGGCGGGAGGGCTGGGGCATGCCGTGGGGAGCTGGCTGAGGCAGATGCGGTGCTTCCTGTGGTGCTAAAGTAACACCAGTTTTACAGCTATGGGACACATGGGATTACTTCTGAAGTCTTCCTGACGCTGGAAGATTTCAACATTATGTAGGTCAGATTTGCATGAGAGCATGCTTTATGCACAGGGCTTGTTGTTTTAAAGCAGGGTGTAATGACTTACCCATTGCGCGGCTGAGCGCTCTTTTTTAATGTTAAACACCCATGGAACTATGGTGGAAGCAGCCTCAGTTGGCCACATTTCTGAGAACAGTGCATCACAATAGCACATTAGTCATCCTTGCTTGATAAAAATAAGAAGGATGAATAGAGAATCCCTAGCACAATGTAGAGCTCTCAAGAGCAGCTTATATTGAAAGAGCTGCTTTTTTTTTTTTTTTTTTTTTTAAGTGTGTGTGTATGAAGATGCTGCTGCTACTTGAAAGCCTCTCAGTTTTAGGTTTGAAAAACTACAGACTCCTTGGGACTGCAGGACCTGTGGCAATGGTTGAGTCAACCCTTTACTTTTTGGAAGAAGAGAAACAAAATTTAGGCTTCTGCTGTGGCATGAGGCCATCTGATGTATCCTTGGAAACAACAAAGTAGAAAAGGTCTGTCTGCTCTGTATAAACATTCAAGAGCCCATAGCATTTTCTGGGTGAGCTGGGTTTTTGTCCTGAGTCACTGCATTCTTCTTTCTCCACAACTGTGCAGTTAGCTGCTGCCTTCCAGCATGTTACGAAGCGCAGCTGCATTGCAAGTGAACAGTGTCTGGAGCACATGAAAGACTCTTTAAGTAAGTAATAGTGACCAATTGCACTACATTGAATAAACGCTGTTAGTCTTCCTCTATTTCAGTGTGCAGTAAAGGGCGGTTTCCAGGATTGATTAAATGGTGCAGTGCCAGATGTTAGGATCTGCTGGGGTGTATGTAGATCTCGGGGGAGAAAAGCAGATTTGATGACTTACGGAAAGACTTTTGTTTATAAAAGAAAAATATGGAGATGGTTTTATAGTCTCAGCAGAAAAAAATAGAAGGAACTCTAGATGTAAAAGAATGATTTGAGCACTTGGTATGTTAGCTGGGCCATCAGGATGAGAATGATTTCTGTTTCTCCTTGTGAAATAATGTATCAGTCAAATGTTAGCCAGCATTGCAGGCGAGTGGCAAAAATACAGCAGTAAAGAGCACCCAATATATACCTACTAGGTGATGCTCATAATACTGAAGGCACCAGGTTACACCTGTAAGTTCCAAGACTTAACACTTTCTCCTTTATTCCCACATTAATTCATCCAACCCCTTTTGTTCCATGGGCAAGATTTTGTGGTGGGAGTCACTTAATTCATGCTCATGAATTCACTGGGTTATGAGGAGTTCTTTAAGAATACGAAACATTTTTACATGTAATATGATTTATAAGTTTGCTTTTTTCTGTATGACTAATTTAATTATAATTTCAAGCTGTGATGTTACACAACAGAGAGAATCACCCTCTGCTGTTACAATCCCTTTTATTCTCTGCCTCTTATTTGGTTTGCCATTGAAACTTTGGGACAAATGCCTCAAGAAATGGTGCAACAGTCTCTCTAAGGCTTTGGAGGCCTGGACAAAGCAATGGAGAAAACATGCAACGTGCAATTTATGCACTAGGGAATCATGAAGACATTCAGTTATTGTTTTTTGTTTTCTGAGTAAAATTACAGTTGTAATTAAATTAAAAAGCAGAACTCAGGCTTATGAGGTGTTCAGTGCTCTCTGCTTCTTCTGACGACAGTAGGTCTGAAGAATGGCAGTTCAGATACTTTTTTCTCTCCTTTCACATGGCTGTACAGCACAGTGACATTTGTTCCAATCTTGGGGTGGCATTTGGATTAAACATTTGAAAATTAAGTCTCTAACTCTGCTTAAAAAGACTAACTCCAAGGCAGATAGTAAGGCTATGAGAATAAGCTGCTGCTTCAGTTGAGTGGAAATATTGTTTTAGAGACCTATGTGTGTGTCTTAGGAGTTCAGGACCAGCTTTGGAACTTTTTTTGGACTTCTTTTAATAATGCTGGGGTTTTATTGGGCATGGTCTGTTAGTGTTACACTAAAATATAATTGACTATAAATTAGTCTTGACACATTGTGCTATTTAGAAGGTCACTACTCTTTAAGGAAAACATTTAGTCAATAAGTTAGTAATGATGTGTCCTAAAATACAAATTTCCAAATATAGATTAGACCTGGTAATATAAAATAATTTGGTTTATACCCAAACAATTAGCTTCCTTGTCTGATATTAGGCATTAACATACGATTAACTGAAGGTGTCTTAAAAAAAAAATAGAGTCCTTGAATATGAATTCAGAAGGGCAAGATTTTCTACTTTGTATATACTCCCTATAAATTTGACTTTGGACAGAATGATAGTGCAGGAGTGAATGTTGAGGATATCAAGGGGAAAATGTCAAAATTCCACTCACTTATTTTGAGAATACACAAATCTTGGCTGCAGGTGTTCAGTATATCAAAGTTAAAATGCAGTTACCTCTGGAATGAAGTTGACAACAACGAGAACGATTAGTGACCAATTATTTGTGCATCTTACCTTTAAAGCCCACAAGGACCAAGACAGCCCCACCAAGAGTCTGGGCTGAGGCACCCACTTACAAGGAATGTCACTGATGCAATTTGTGTTTTGGAGGAATTGAAGGCAATATTAAGCCTGCTGGCAACTGAACAGGTTCCGTGGGGGTGTGTAACATCCTTTACATCCAGTGCCACTGGACAGATCTTATTGCTGCTTTTTATGCCCCTATCACCAAAAGCAAAAAAGAAGAAAGAGGTGGTGGTGGTGGGGAGGTTTGTCTTCACTGTTCTCTCTGATCTTTGTGAGATCTTACTTTTTGATTCTGATGTCAGGGAGCTGCAGAATGACACTATTGCTCAAAACTGGTTTTGTCCTGGGAATCTTCCCTTCCTTAGAATCATGGTTTTTAGATGAAGGGGAAAGCAACTATTTCTTCCACAAAAAAATCAATGGGCTGGAGTTGAGAATGAAGGCAAAACTACAGAAATCTACTTCATGGAATGCATCTGAGTTTCCATGTCCTGTGCAGAAATGAGAAACTCAGGGGAAAAAAATGTAGGTGTCAAGCTACAGTGATCTGGATATGGGAGATTCATTTCAGAGAATGACTGGCATTTTTGGGAAGGGTAGATTTATTTTTTGAATCTGAATTAATATATGAGCACAGTTGCAAAGTGAGCTTAAATCTAATGAAACAACACGTGGGACCAAATTTTGGTAGTTAGCAATGAAAACAAAAATAACTTGTGACACAAATGCTTTCCATTAAAAAACCTCAGCATGGTAGATGAATCTTGTCCTGTCTGAAAATATAAGGTCTCGTATGTCTCCACAAAATGCACAAAAATGGGCTTCTAGAATTTCAGTACTTTGAGAAAGCCTTAAAAAGAGCTGAAAATGAGGGAGTCCTCGCTCTAAACGTCAGCGACTTGGCAAGGCTTTGGACAGTTGGCATTAATATCAATGCTAGTATTCAGCTGACATCCTTGTTCAATGTATCTTTCTTACTGCAACTGGCAAGGGACAAGAGCTATTGTGACTGTAACTTTGAAAGCAATACTTAATTAAGTAAATTGATGTGCTCATTGGGAAACTGCAAATCATTTTTATGTGGCCTTTTCTTGCCTTTATTAAAAGCTCTTGAAGGGATACTCTTTGCATTCAACAGTTACGTCTTTACAATAAGCACTTAGTTGTTTGCATGCTTCAGCTCTCTGTTTACTTGGTATATATCAGAGGTGGATTTTTTCTTTTAAATCTATGTGTTCTCCATCTACACTTCCATAAAAAAGTACACTAGGTGATGTTTGACTTATGCTGAAGGTATAAATCATTCTTTTTACTAAAGTATGAAATGTTGCTTGGTTCTGCTTAAAGACCTGAATAAGGAAAAAACCATAACATTTCATTGAGTTGTTTCCTCCGAGCTTTCAAAAGTGTTTTTACATACACAGTGCTCATGGAAGTGAAAAGGAGAAAAATGCTAACGTTTTGGAGGGGAGAAGAGTTAGCAGCTTGTGCAGGGAGATGCAATTGTTATCCTCTGCTTGGGTGTCCTCAAGAAGAGGGAGAAACCAAAATGTGAACTCTAAAGGGTTAACCACAACATTGAGAGCAATTTGTCTATTGTTTCTCTATTAATATCATTCACCAACTTACCACTCATCACCTTTTCCAGCCAGTCTCCCTATAGCAACAAATGGCGCCATAGACAAACCAGATGCAATCTCGTCTCTGTTTTCTTTTCATAAGCATTTGCAAATTTATTAAAAAGAAAAGTAAGGGAAAGTAGGAGAAAAATGTTTATTTTTTTAGAAGCTGCACCAAGGAGCATTGAGAACAGGGAACTATATTTTTGCTGGAATCCCCCCGCTATCTGATGGGCCTACATATTTCTGTGGTATGATTTGATTTCTTTAAAGGAGTTGCTCTGTGTATTGAAATTAACCCAGACTCTCTTCACAGCAATCTTGATGATCCTGAGCTTGCATGCTGTCAAAGCCCTAGGTCCAAAACTGTTCCTCTATGTTCCTCTGTTCCTCTCTACCTTTAGTTTGCAGCTAATTTTCATCTCTCTGTTTAATTCCATGTCACAATATTAGTTTTCCTCCGTGACATGTCTGCATAGAATTTCTACATGCATGTTTTTATGTCTGCACCATGATAGCATGAATGCATAGAGTGGTTTTTTTTCTGCAATGCTGCTCAAAATCCTTACATTTACATCTTTCCTGTACTAGGTAAATCCATTATTTTTCCTTAAAAAGAAATCTCTTGCTTTCCTCCTTTTTTGGTTTCTAAGTTCCTTTCAGTTATAGCTAACTTTAAAAGATGGAAAACATTTATCTTTTTTACATGGAGAACAATCATCTGCTTTATTGAATGTAGGTTGTTTCAGTTTCAAAAAAACCAAACCAAAATCCCAGCCCAAACCCCAAAGATATGAAAACAAAGAGTCTCTGCAAGAGTGGGTAGTTTGTAACTCTTTTCTTGCAGTTGAATCAGAGGAACATAAAATGCCAACTGTCCTCATTATAATAGCAGATTTCTAGTTTTTTACAAGCGTGAACAATTGTTACATTTGTAGAAGTTACATGCATCTTTTTTATAACTTATGAAATTTTCAATGAGCTGCACAGACTGGCCTCTTGTATTGTGGGTGAGTGTCCACAGTCCAGGTAGAACTTCTGGAGATGGTCATACGAAGATGTCATGGTCTTTCATTCAACCACCACACTGCAGCAAAGGCTAGCCAAAATGGATTTAAACCAGCTGTTGTTCTGCAGGACCAATTACGGTGATCGTTACAAGGAAGTTTGATGATTGTAAATGATAGGGATATCAGTTCAGCAACTGTGAATTTTTGCTGCCACTCATATTTCTCGGTATGGAACCCTGAGTAAATGGAATTAACTTGTATTTCTTTAGGAAATACAGCTAAAGCAATATATTACATTTGCCACCAAGATGCAGTAAAACTCATTAGTAAAAAGAAAATCAGCATTAGTTCCTTCCTATCAATTGCACAATTATCTTAAAGTTTTTTCCCATTTCATCTGTTGACTGGAATATATGTATGTGCATATAGGCTGGTTGGCCTATTTAAATAGTAATGGCAAGACCTGAAAAGCTTATTGCCTTATATGCAAGATTTTTTTGAGAACTTCTCTCACCTCTTTCACCAGTGGGGAGCTTTGTTGTATGATGTTAGTAGACCCAAGGCTTTGCCCAGTGTTGCCAGCCCCTAACACTGGAAATGTGCTGAAAAGCCAGTCCCGGCTGGAGCTGTGTTTGAGAGATCTCTGGCTCTTGGTGCTGAACAGGAGAAAAACCTCCTTATGCTTGGATAGATTTTCCTGACTTTTGAAGAGCATCTTGTCTCTTTATCTGTTGCAGACTGTGCTGTAAACACTTTAACTACTTCCAGAGCTTGTTTCCACAGGCAAGACATTTGGCTATGCCATCTGATTACCACCGAAACAGAGGATAGTCACTTTGTTGCCTGTGTTATACTCTATCATCGTCCAGCCGGTGTTTACAGGATGTTTACAGGATGCCACAGCTAACATTGTCCAGATGCTCTATCTGTGGGAAACCTACAAACCAGCCGATGTTTTCCGAATTCAACCGTCTTATCCAAGGTCTAGCCTGTTTGTGCAAGCCAGGGTCACTCCACAGCCTGGGTGAGCTGTCAGTTCATCCTGACAGGAGATAGCACTGCTGAAGATGTTGAAGTTTGTGCTGTTTAGGCCACTTACGGCTTTTCAGCAAACATTTAAAACAAAGTGATGTGGTTTCCCTGGCAGCTTGAGGACTGAAGAGCATTTTTTAACATAAGACTATGGTAGGAATACTGCCCCTTTTTTAACTACAAGAACATTTTATGCAGTTTTTTTTGGACATTTTATCCAAGCAAAATACATGGATATTGTGAAAATTGCACGATTTCCAGAAGCTAGACTATAAATGTTATTTAGGCTGTATTTTGCTTTGGCCATCACTTTTCATGTTTTGGTGTACATTTTTTACATTTCACTATTTCCCACACAGGCTGATGATTGCTAAAGTCAGTCATATCAGCTTTTTGAAGATCAGCTTTCTTAGGGTAGCTTGCTTTTAATGAAACACACAAAATGAGAAGTTTGGTGGGGTTTTTTTGGTGGCAAATTTTAGAGTATGTAATCACACTCATATACCAACTAGTCCTAAGAACTGAAGAAGTTAAACTATTTTCAGCCATGCTGAGGGGATATTTGAAGTAAAATATACAATCAAACTGTGTAGTGCCATTATAGATTCATACCAGTGACATTTCACTGAAAAGAGTTAATATTTTTCATAAAACTAATGTTTTGGAAATGGTTGCATTCCAGCAAATGCATACTTGGAATGTAAAAAAGTATCAATAACTTGCAGCAACTCTATTTGTTCCCTATAAACTGCGCAAAAGGCACAGAAATCTCTGGCCTACACAACCTTTTAAAATTATATATCTGTTTTTCTAGGTTTTTTTTAAAAAAGTAAATGTCATCATCGCTTTTTTGAAACTTTTTTCTTTTTAAACTGGGTTCTTTGATGTTAGGTATTCTATGTAAGAAACTGGTTTTGGTTTGGTCCGTCCATCCCCCCCGAGGAATTAATATTTTGTTTCCTGTATATTTTGACCTTCTTATACAAGCAACATTTGTGTACAACACACAAACCACCCCAGTACCTGAGGTTCTCTTATGGTTTTAAGCCTGTGAATAAAAGTTTCTTCATTTAAGGGCTGGAGGTAGGGTTCTTTTAACTGCTTCATATCCACATTCCAAAACCTATTTAAAAACCTGAGTCTAAAGTCCAGCTGACAATGAACTCTGTTTTCAGATAAAGTTCCCTCCTCCCCCGCTTCACCACAGCCACACACTGTTTCTGCTGCTGGTCCACTTGTGATAAAGACCAAAACTGTTGTTTGGCTGACATGCAGAAGGAGTTGTTTATCAAAAGGAGGCTATTCTAGGAGGATATGCTCTTTAAACAGAACAATGGGGATTTTGAAGATAACCAAATCAGTACTACATAGGTGTTAGATCTGTTTTAAATTGTTTCTGTGTTGGAAAGTAGGAGGGGGCCGAGTATTTGGCTTTGAATCCCTGGCTTGCAAGTGTGAAATGGCTAAATCCAAATTAGCTGCCAACTGTGCTTTGTACTGCAGCTTATGCTTATCTACAGGGCGTGAGCATGGTGCTGGGGGTGCAGGGAAAGGGGCCTCAGAAATTCCAGTTTCATGTTGTGATCCAGTTGTATCTTGCACTTCATGCAGGGTTTTTTGATCCACCCGTGGTGCTGCCTAGTTCAAAGGGCAGTTCCTAAAAGCAGATCTATGAACAGAGTCATCTTTTACTGGTTAGAAAAGGTTATAGGCACATACTTCTCTGCAGGTCCAGAAAACAGATGATTTATATTAGTAGAATGTATCAATAGATGATAAGCGGGAAGAAAACACAAGGAGCCTCATGGGAAACTTAGTTCTGTACAGAAGATCAGCAGATGCATATGATGCACTTTTGTTTGCTCTTCCCTTCTGCAGAGGGACAGTTTCATCAAGAATAAAGTTGACCTTCAAAGGCAAGGGAGAGGATCGCTACATTTTATGTCAAGCTCTTAGGTGGCTGTTTCTCTTCTTTCTGAGCTATGAGAATGCCTAATTTCTCTAATGAAAGCTTTTCTTAAAATGCTTTCTCAGATACTTGTTTTAGTTTGGAATAATATCCATCACCAGGTCCAACTGAAAAATTCCTCTTTTTCACTTACTTGCAGGGGTCTTTTATGGTACAGTGATCTCATTTAAAAATCTCTTTTCAAACCTGAGAAAGTGAAGATTCCCTATAGCTAAAGTAGTATCAACTTTTTTTTTTCTATTTTTTTTTTCCCCCTGGTTAACAGCCAATATTTCTGCCTGTTTTCATATAATGCCTCTACACACAAAAAGAAAAGAAGCAGAAAACTTTCTTCTTCTCTAACATTGATCATCTGCAAGTGGTTTATTTAAGGCCACACAGTGAATTGCTTGCAAGAGCAGGATGATTCTTTCTGCTGGCCATCTAATTAAATCAACCTTAAATATGCTTAAATATTTGCAGGTGGTTCAAGAGAACACCTGGAGGTGCCCACTTTTCCTGAAGTACCTGTTTTGATTGATTATGGAAGTGGAAAGGTCTTTTGTATTCACCTGGTAGACATCTTCTGGCCCCCAAATTGAGGAATAATCTCTATTTTCAGCTGCAAGTTTCTTCACTTCTTCAATACAAATGCAAGCTTAAATTCTTTTAAGTGTGGAAAGGGCACTTGAGTGACCCCTGCCTAACATCACTGACACAGTTTGGTGTTCTCACCTGAAGCCTGGATTTATTTTCTTACAGATTCCCACTAGGTAAACCCCATGGCAAAACTAACCCTTGACAGCTCTTGCTGTTTTGACCATCACCTTTTACAACCAAGTGTGATGACATGGAGGCTAGGCAAGGCAGCCCTCTGGTTTATGCTAGAGCCAGCCTGGCTGTTTGTTTTTCATCTGTCCTGAAATGTTGCATTTTCAGAAGCTGTATCACACAACCAGGAAGAAAAAGTGACTCCACGGTTATTTAGACAGATGTATGGACGTGCTTTGTGCAGCAAGGGCAGCAGTGCAGTCTGATTATTGCACCAAGTTTTGCCAGAGGCAGTGCTGGCGAGAGAGTGGCAAATGCTGAACTCTTTCTGGGCTTGGTGGGAGTAATTGGGTCCTAAGGGGACACAAGGGTCTCTCAGCCAGCAGTGACAGCCCTGTACTTTCCTGTGGTGGGCAGTCCTTGTGGAATTAGGTGCTGTGCTCTGCTGTTAAAAGTTTGCAGACTGCTTCATAGGAATGTTGCCTGGGATTTAACCGGAATAGAGTTTATTAGACAAAATGATCCTATTTAACTGAAATGCATTCCTAAAGAGAGATGGGGCTTTAATTGGTGTGTCCCAGTACAGATTTAGGGGCCCATTGTTTGCCCTTACATTTGAAAATGCTGCCCTTGACTTTTTTTTTGTGTCTTATCTAAGTCAAGAAATGGGACTTCCACCTGGTTGAATGTTTTTTTTGGCTTTGCTCTAATAATGCTTGCCTACCCGTGTAGATTTAACTGACTGGGAATAAAGGTTGTGCCATACATTGACAGAGGTGGTGGAAACTGGGTTTTATGGCAATGTAGAGGGTAGAAGCCCTGTTTAAGAAGAAATACAATCCCATACCTCAAATGCCAAACAATTTAGTGGAGGAAGCAATTATATATAACTCACAGTGCTGCTGGAGTCCGGTGAGCACTTCTCTGTTTTGCGGGTACCCACATACCCCCGTTTGCCAGCGTGTGAGCTCAGCGCATTGATTGCTGCTGCGTGAACTCTGGACTTGCTTTACTGATCGGTTAACTCTAACCACAGTGCTGGATGGAGCCTGTGGAGACTATCACAATGTAAATAAATACAAGTGTGTTTGCTTTTAGCCTGTTAAAAAAAAAAAGTGTATGTGTCAAAGGAGAGGGGAAAAGGTGTTAAGGACTCATTTGCATACCTTTGAGATACAGGAAATACAGGAAACAACGGGTTTAGGGGAGGGCTACCAAATTCATTCCATAGGGGTATAACAATAGGGAAACACAGAGAGTGGTTAGATCCTGTTAGATTAATTCACTTAGATTAGTGAACATTTATTCGGCAAGTGGTATTTATTTTGTTATTAATCATATAGAGGTACTTAAAGCTTGCAGAAAAAGTCTTATTCCACAAATCAGCATGAAGAAAGGTTAGTTTGGTGCCTGGGTTGTTTTGTTTTTTTATCTATAGCTAAAGATTACAATGTTTCAATTTTTTTGTTTGTTTTTTTTTTTTTGTTTTTTTGAGTAAAAGGGCTAGACGAACTAGAAAATGAAAGATGGTAGTAAAGTAATTCAGGTATACTACATTGCTCTTTTGCTATGATTGTCCCTAGGCTGGATTTCTGTTCATCTTTTGCATTAGTGATATTTTTCTTTGTGCCTTTGCCCTTGTTATAATTTTAAATGTGGTTAAATATGCTGACTCGTACCAAGTTTTATGTTTCAGCAAAGGAGAGACTGCAAATAGAAAGAACAAATGACTTCACAGTTGGCTGGAGCTGATTTTCTAGCTTACTAGCTTACATCATGGTCTTCCCTGCCAGTTAGCTGTTTGAAAGTAAAATAGGAGGCATGGCATGGTCTGAAACTGAGGGAAGGGTTGGAGTTTCAGAGGGATAGCCTCTTCACACCATTGCCAAATCACCTCTTATTTACTTCGCATTTGTAGACGTAAAATGGGGCACAAGTCTGATGACTGCAAACAGTCCTCCTCAATACTTGCGGTTTCCCTTCAAAGATTTTACTTGCTGTAAACATTTTCTCCTTAAGATTTGTTGTGAGGGAGAAAGCATGAGACATGGCCATAGAGTGTCACAGAGTTTGACAAAAAAGGGCCTGTGATGAGGTCTCCCCTGCCTTGCTGGTGCACCTGCTGCTGCTTGCAGTACCCCCTAGAAAAGCCTGGCTCAAAACAGCCAACTGGCAAGTAGGTGGTGATGCTTATAGCCAGCAGGAACCTTTCCCAGCTGGAAGTTCCTGGAATAGGCAACCCCTGCACCACACCCTTGACCCTCTTTCCCTAGTCCCTTCTGGTACCACTCTTATTCTTCTTTTATTCTGGTTTAGCTGCTTTCCCCTCTCTGAGGACTATGCAGATGCACAATCCCATCTTGTTTGCAATATCTCTTAATCCCGCTGTGAGGGAGAGCTGCTTCCATTGCTTTGCTCCCTTGTAATGCAACTAAAGCCACCATCAGCCCCATTTAGAGGAGGGAGATGGTTTGTCATTGGCGCTTTTCCTGACCTTCAGCCCTCTCCTGCCCTTACTCTGTCAGGTACCTTTCTTTAACCTGCACCTTTAGTGGACAAATAGATAACAGGTTCCTGCATGTCTCAAAATAGGTGGAAAGGGACCTTGTATGATCTTTGGCAAAGACATGTGTTTGCTACTATATTATTTTATTAGCATAGCCTTTTCCTGAGTCCCAGATGCTGGCCTATTTGTCCACATTGGGTGACTGTTCTGCTTTCTCTCCACTAATTTCTAAAAACATTTGAGCTATCTTTTAAGTGCTTCAAGAACTGTGAGTAGACTAGTACTTTCTGGCTTAAGTTAAACTGCAGGATGGGTTTGTATTTTTCCTTTGACCCACTTTGCTGAGGTAGTTTCCATTTTCCCTGAAGAATGTCTTGTCTTCTTTCTGGTTTTGCTATTTCCTTTTGTCAGCTGAAATATTTAATAAAAAAGTTGCAGCAAACAAAAGCTATGGACAAAAATTTAAGTGGAAGAAATTTCATCGGTTGTTGAATACAGAAGGTCAGATTTGGTGACCTTCATTTTTAAATGTATTTTCAGATCTTCCTCAATTCTTAACTGAATACAATTAACAATATGGGGTTTTTTTCTTTGCTTGATTGAACTCCTTACATTAGGTGATAGAAGATAAATCCTTTTCCTGCTTGGTTTCTACTTTCTTGATGCTTGTGATGATCTCTTTGTATTTGTTCTTTTGTTATCCACAGTGTTTTCCATAGTAGAAGTGTTGCCTTACCAGTGGGCTCTCTCTCCCTGTATTTTTTTTTTTTTTTTGAGAGCAGAAATGGCACCTTTCATGCTTCATTGTGCACTTTATTTTAAAGGAGGAAGAAATGAAAATTAGATGAATACTCTCCCTGCCCCTTCATAGTCATCTCTTAAACATGTGGTACATGTTGGAAACAGTGAGTAATCCTTCCCTTCACAGCTCTGCCAGCCTACTGTTTCAGGTGAGAAATGAGAAGTTTTGCTGACACAGGGCCCTGCTTACTCCAGGGGTTTCTCTTTGTGCCTTTTGAGATGCCAGAATATCTAGTGCATAGGTCATGCAAAGTGAAATTAATTTGGTTCCATCTCGTTTCAGTTCCTGCTTATCGTTATCGTGTGCTTGTGCCCTCCTCTGCGGGCTGGCAGAGGCTTTGTGGAGCAGCCTGTGACAGGAATAGCAGGGAGAGCTGCTTCGGGCACGAGTAGGGCTGGCTCCCCTGCCTTTAGGGAGCTGGCTGGCTCCGTGCCTGCCCTTGCCACGTGTGTCTCCCTCTCCTCTTCTCTTGTACTCACAGTGTTTCTGGATCACTTAAACAAGATAGTCCTGAAAACATAGCGTGGCAGTTTTAGCATCTGACTTTTGGCAGGCTTTATGTGTTAGGCACCAGATTCTGTTCATCTCTGTACAGATATACCTGCTTTGAATTTACCTCAGCTGCAGGGAAGCACTCAGCTACAAACGCGACTGAGAAGAAAAGGGCTTGCCCACATTGTTGGGAAGGGTGGCATGAGAGGGATGTGCGAGATGGCTGTGTCAGGGTTTGATGACTTGGGGCTAGCTGGAGCTGTGTCAGTGCTAACTGTACGTAGGAGGCTAGGACAGTGTGGTGAAAGCCACAACAGAAGATCCTCTCATCTCAGCACAATGAACCTATACCAGGACTTTGTGGTATTGCAGCCACGTAAGTGTGGCTCAACTATTGTAAACCAAAACCCTTCCAGATATCACAAATCATTCTCCTTTTGAAAGTTCATTGCTTCAGTCTTCCCTTGCCTTCCAGCATCAATTGCCTTAGCTTCATACTCTAGATTAGGCATAATAAATCTTACCTTCATTTTTTAATCTCGTTGCACACATTCCCTGCGCTATGGAGACCGTGGCACTTCTTCTGTATTATTTTCCTGCTTTCAAGGTATACCTACTGTTTAGCACTCTCCTCGTTTACACCATTACTCAAAACCAACATCTTTCTGTGTTTCGTATGAATTTGACAGTGTGAAATGTGTGTGCCAGAAACTAAACTGTAACCACCTGCTGTTTTCTCTATAGTTACCAGTAAGCAAATCTGCTATAAGAATTTGTATCTCCACTTTGGATGCCAAAGAGATATTGATAGCTTTCGAGCCAATCATCTGTTGGCCTGACATGAAAAATAGCCTCACTGGAGTAGGAACCTTGTCCTTCTCTTGTCTTTCTACTGTTTGAGAATTCATATTGTAGCTACGATAGTTTGGGTATTGCAGCATTGCTGGAGCTATATGGAGATACCCAAATCTGTCCTAGTCCTAGATTTGGAAATAGCTTGATTTCATAGAGTTAACAGCTATAGCTATTTTTGAAAATGTTTACACATACCTAACCAGGTATGTGTAGAGGACCTTTCTTAGTTCTTATTTTAGCAGTGCATTTCAATGGTTATGCTAGTGACCTTTTTCATTACGAGAATCCACGTTAATTCATGGCAAGCCAGAACATTATTATAAACCTCTTGACTGTTCTGTTTTTTGGGGCTTTGAAATGTAATCAAAGGTGGATTTGTCTCATACTAAGAGATGAAACAGTTACCAGCCTTAGGTTTCCTCCCTTATATTTTTCTAGGAGGTTACTGCTAGAGTAAACTGAAATTGGAGGTGATTTACGTTAATGCTGCAGCCTGTAGACTGCACTTGCTCAGGAGTTTATCCAGGAGGATCAGCTGATCCTGCCACAGGATGGTGACCTCTGGCAGAGACACAGGAGAGAGGCAGCTGCTTCAGCTCTCTCAGCTAAACCTTCTTAAGGTGGTGAGTGGGAGTTGTTAATACCATTATTTGTTTAATTGTAGGGCTAATAATCTTTTTTTTTTTTTTTTTTTGTTTTTGTGTGAGTGCTTTGTTACAAATAGAACACATGAAATAGCGGCAGAGTAAAAAATGCGTGTGTTACCTGGAAATTGGTTCCCAGTTTTTATCCCTTTTTATTAACTGAGAGCCTAAAATGAAAAGTAACCAGAAGCATACTTGGCTTTAAGCTTTCCAGTTATATAAAAAGGCAACCCACCCCGAAACGTCTGGTGCCATGAGGGTATACAAGGACTACAAGATGAGGGTGAATTTTTTATTAGCTTAGTCGTCTTATTTTCCTCCAAATATAGATAAGTACTTCTTAGCTTTCTCAACTTTAGTACTTGAGAATAGGCAGCCAAGTTTGCTCTGGGAACTATTTGCTAGGGAAGTCTGTTAGAAAAATGGGAATCCAAAAGTTATTTTAATTTATTAAAGAAAGGATAAAGTTTTTAATGATGATAGCTTTATGGAAGCACAACCATTTCCCTTCCCCCACCCTTCCTCAAAACAGAGATAAAAAAAGCACTTGCTTTACAAGCTACTGCAGGGATCACATTGGCATTTTTGCACTGGCTTGTGAAGTGGTGCGTCCTTATTTCAACATGTCCAGGCCCTGAAACTCCTGCCCAAAGGGAAAGACGTGCGTGCTGTGGGAGCTACCTCCTACGCTCAAGCCACTGTGAATCTGCAAGTAACGGTCCTCTCAGGAAAGAAGCTGAGGGCATTTGGCAGTGGAAAGTATCTTGCCCATACTGGAGATGGTGACAGAACTGGCAATGAGGAGGTGACTAGTCATTCTGCGAGACCTGGTCTGGGGCCAGTTTTCATTTTCGTCTTGTTCTCTTTCTGTTTTTCTTTCTCTCTCGCTTTTGTTATTTATAGCAATGAGCAAATGTTGCTTATTTTTAGCAGCCTTTCCATTTTGCTCAGGCACTGATCCTAAGTAATGGAATGCCTGTGGCCCTCCCTAGGGTACCATCCCTCCTCTAATACGAGCAAACGCAAGCTTTGGTGTAGGGAGTTATTGATTTGCTTCCAGGCAAGTAGGTGTGTGTGATACCCATAAAAGGTGCCCATGCATACCATGTATTAGCACTCCAACATCTTAGCAAATGACCTTGCACGATCTGCCTTGGGCTGTTGGTGAGAAATTATGTATGTTGTGTATCTCCATAAAGCAAGCGGCCTTGCAAGTTGCTTATTTTAGAACATATAAAACCAATGCTAAAAAACCAAACACGCCCAAATACACACATGCGTTTCCACAAAAAGAGCAAAAGCAAAGTCCTGCCTTGAGTGCAGACAGTTTCATTTCTAGGAGGAGCAAAGTAAATGGATCAAGTCATAGAAGCAGATGTAAGGGTTGCATAGGGGTACATGATGTAGGCCTCATTTTTTTCCCCTTTTCTCTTTTTAGATCTTGTGTCACTGAGTTATTGCAGAGATGCTAACACAAGGCACAATAGAATCCTGAGGGAAGCAGTTATAGGAGGACTTCCGCTGAGCTGTGGACATCCAGGGAGTCCTTGTTTCATTGATTAGCAGCTGACCAGCAGCATCTTCCACTGAGTGTCTTAGCAGCTTTATGTCTACTTTCTAACTTCAGGAGGTAAATGCATGACCTTAGACACTGCCCCTGTTCTAAACCCCTTTAGGCTGGAAAAAAAAGTTAAGGAGAGATGCATCCAACCAGAGACAACAAAGTTTAAGCTTTCCTATCCTTACATAAAGTTCATCAAAAAGAATTTCAGAACCAAGAAGGAGTAGCTACGTACTTAAAGTGCGAGGAAGAAGATGCAGACTTTTAGGTCTTGCCCATAATGCTTGTCCTGTATCCTCCGAGGTACAAGGGATTTGCTTGGAGAAAAAGTGCCCTTGGTCACTGCTGCTTGCTTTGCATCAACAGTTTTGCTCCTACACACATTTGTATTCTGTCGGTGAGATGCTTTCTGGCTCCCACCTATTTCCGTTCCAGCTGGAAGGAAAGCAGGTGAGGAGGTTGTCCTACACCTTCAGTGCTACTGGTATCCACCCAGACTGCAAGTATAGCTGCAGAACTACTTAGTTGCTTTAGTAGGGTCTGACTTAGTTTAAACACTTTCTGTAGGTTTTTGTCTTCCCCATTTTCAGACCTGACTTGTTTTGATAGCGTTAGGAATCTAATACATGCATGCTTATGCTGGCAGAGGAGACTAATTTTCTGCTAATGGAAGAAGGCAAAAGGCTGGAGGGTGTTACTCAGGTGCAGCCAGAGCAGCTGATGGCCCTGTGCTTAATTTGCTAATGCCATGTCTGTCCAAATGTTGTCACTTTTGCCACTGCTAGGGAATTATCACTGATTGTAACTGAAATATATTGGAGATGGGGAGGAGGAGAAACCTTGTTTAGGAAACAAAGTTATGCTGCTTTTCAGAGAGATACAAATACCTCTTCTATCATAGATCTTTGTAATGCTTCCACCTTTTCCTCTGCTCCAGTTGCTTCTGGTTTTACCTTCACTTTGTTGGATCTCTGTGATGAAGCAAGTCTTCTCTGTGCCAGGCCCCTGTTTTGTTACTGTCATTCAAGATCCAGCTTTTATTAACTATCCTAAACCTAGTGGAAGGAGGGAAGGTATCTATTCTGAAGCTACTCTTTTAAATTCAGACGTATTTGTATACTGTGATCTGCATGCCTCTCTGCCCCCAAATTGCTAAAACTGCAGCACAGTTGTCCAAGGCTTATTTTTCAGTAAATGACTCTCATAACTGGCATTCAGATTAACTACCATCTTAGTCTGAAACGCAGTGAGACATTTAGCATGTGTGGGATATGATACCCACCTCAAATAAATACAACGCTGCATCAGTAGATGTTTTCATATTTCCAGGTAAGCAGTCTGGTGTTGGGGAAAAAAGTTAGTCTATTAACACCTCTGCTCAAAGCAAGCCAACTTCCTTTCTACATGGAATAATTATTTTTTCACATAAGCCCTGTAGTACCTCTGCTATGTTTGCACTTGTGAGTCTCAAACATTGCAGGACAGATCGCCCTTTATGAGTGGAAGCTGAGGTCATGTGTCTGCATTTAAAATTCACTATGCATGGGCTAGCTTGTGAATTCTGTAGGTGTAGGGGCTATGGGCCCATATTTCAGGTGTGAAGAAAGCAGGGCCTTTTTTAGTGCTTAAAGCACCCGTGTGTGCAGCTCACAGCTACGAGTACCTTTGGCAGAACTTTATAAATTCTGTTGATTCATCTCACCATGTGCATAGGGAGAATTACATATAAATATATATGTCCTGTACATAACAGGACCATTTAGAGCATCCCTAAAGCATAAAAGTGAAGTGAACTTGGGCACAAAAGTCATTATATCTCAGTGGAAGACTTGCTGGGGAGAATACTGAAAGGCCTTTTGTCTGCCATGGTCCAGGGCTCACAAGTGATTCTAGGTGGCTGGCAATCCATGCTTCTGTTTATACAATGCAGGCAAGGATTAAGGATCTTTAATTAAAGACAGTTTGGAAATAGGTGATGGTGGGAGAAGTGATTCTAACAAGCACGCCAAGGAAATATCAGAGATAGGAAGGCTTCTATCTTGGATCATGAAACCTGGGGCTTTCATGGATAAGAAGTTGCAGCTGGAGTCAGAAAGGGTGTAATGACACACAAATCTTCAGTTTAACCATCTTCTGAAGTCATGACCAGGGTTGGCTTACAGAAGAAGAAAAAAGCTAATGAACCTTGAGGAGGACTGATCTGCAGCTGTCCTCAATAGCTTTCTTGAAGGAGGTCTTTTTTCATTGCATATATAACTGCTGCATGTTGCTGTTTGAGCAGCTGTGTCTTGGCTACTCCAATATGCTCATTGCTGGAACTATCTCTTAAAACTCTGGCCAGCACCTGAAAAAATATTATTCTTTAAGATGGCATTAACATCTAGATTCCAGCCCCATTTTTGTGCTGGGCACACTACAGTTGAAATATGAGAAACTGTCTGTGCCTTAGAAAGCTTATTTTCTATCTGCAGACCCTTAACTTTGAGAGAGGAAATGGGTAAAGGCGATCTATCTTCTTTCATCCGATGAGAGCTGGCCAGACCAGTCAGTGAGATTCTTAACAGGTGTGAGACTGCAGCAGGTCTGGAGCAATCTGGCAGAACTGCAGAAAAGCTTATTAAGAAAAGAAAAGGAAGAAAAAAAAAAAGTTCTGTCAGTCCACACTCAGTAGCAGCAGGGCTAGGAAGGAGGACCTCAGGGATGAAGGGTAAGACTGAATTTCAGCTTTTCTTACTATCTTTGCCACAAAGTCTTGTGTGCTTACATACACTATATGTCTATATTTCACTGCTGTGCTTGTTCCAGAACTTATACGTTGTGCTGCTACATGCCAGAAACTCTTAATCATGCGCCAATAGCACAATTTATATGGGACATGCCCAGATGATCTAGAGCTGTAAGAGTGCTGGTGGAGGAGGTCACCATGTAAGGTGAATCCTTAGTCATGCAGAGTATGAATCTATAGAAGCAGATTGGCCTGACAACCTCAAAGGGAGACAAGAGTAAAGGAGACTTTACTGATGCAGTCTATCCAGTGGTAACGTGCTGCAAATAGGTAGGCAACTCTCCAACTTCTGAAACGTAAAAAAAAAGCAAACATCTGAAAGGTATCTGTCTTTGCTCAGTGGATTTTTTTTCTTTCCCTATTTTTAAAATCAGAAATGTTTGCTGTGGGGAAGCTATTAATGAGGTCCAGCAGAATGGTGACAGGAGGGGTAAGTGCACATAAAATCAGAAATTGAAAGATCATGTTCACAATTAAAACAAGGTGCATTACCAACATTTGTTAACTAAAATATGATAGCTAGCTGGAGGTAAGACCTTAAGGATGTCCTCTGTGCTAACAGGCTCATATAGAGAAAGCGGGAGAGCCCTGGGGTGAAAAGTGAAGCTGTCTGAACTCAATGCTCAATAGTATGGCTATGTTTTTAAATTACTGCAAGTAAGGTGCCTTTTTGTCCTAGCAAGGATGAAGCATTAAATGAGATGTTTTGCAAATGTTTAAACAGATGCTTTTATTAATATGTTGTTAGCTAGCTAAGATTTTGAATAAAAAGAATCGTTGTGAAAGCTTTAAAAATCAACTCTTTGCAACTGACCATTTAATCACAATAAGTTTCAGCAGTAAAACTGAGGAGGGTCTCTTCTGAAACTCTCAAATATTTCTGATGCAAGAATAGAGGCAGGGAATTTAAGAAATTGCTTTTAGAAATGTATCTCTTGGTAGTAATTTCTTTATTATTTGTGGAAAGAGAGTAAAACTTTAGGAAGAAAAAAAATAGTGTTGCTACTCAGTGCTAAAGGTGTTAATACGATGCTAATGAACCATAGCCTTTCCAGTGCGTAGCTGGCAACATTACCCCCCATCTGCGCCGAGTAGGATGTGCAAGCAGAAGTCAGGGCTGAAAACCCTCCACCTGTTTTCAGAAAGTGAGTGCGCATACACTGAAGTTACTCAGCGTATTCAGTCTTCAGCACTCTGGGTGATGTTGTTACTACTACTTTTCTGCTGTCTCATATCTCCCACTGCCATGTGCCAGCTGATAGGGGAGCTGTGACATACCACACCCCCACGGCCGGGAAAGGGGTCACATGGACTGGTCTCATCCAGAGCACTTTAAAGAAACTGATAAGCTCTATCTCGTTTAACTTGGCCTTTGGAAGACACTTGTGGAAATTTCTGCAAAGGAGGTGACATCAGTTGTTGTCACAGCTGCTGTATAAGTCTGCAAGACTGTGTCTGTTCAGTATCTGGCCAGGGTGTGCTTGTGTGTGCAAGTAGATTTTGTTAATAGATTGCATTTAAATCAAAACCTGTTCATATGAAGTTGATGAGGAGGTTCGATCACTCACAATTGGTGCATTAGCATCGAGACTTGAGGCAGTGATGGAATACATAAACTTAATAAAGCAGAAAGACAACCAGCTTTGGAGGGCTGATGTTAGGTTTGAAACAAACCTTCTCCCCGGGGAATTCCAAGTGTTAGCATGTGGGACATACTCCAGCTGCTAGCTGCTCAGACTTAAAATAAACCAGGCAAAATCCATACTTGGGCTCTACCAACTGAGGCAAGCTGCTATTGCAAACCTTTCATCTCGCTTTTTCTTCCAGTTGAGTCAGAAACACAAGTATTTTTGAAAGAGCATTTAAAGCTTAGTGTTTCACACAGCTTTCCTTGTACTTTTCCGAAGTGACTTATTTCTCAACATAGTTATAGATTTAGCAAAGAATCTGGTTTGTACAGGTTGCAATGCTGGCCCAAGAAGACTGGAATTAAAAAAGGGTTAGAAGGAATATTTCTACCTTGTGTGACAGTGACGCTGCTACAAATACTCCTGCTTTCCTCATCTAGGTGCTTTTGAAATTGCAGCATGACTTCATTAGTGGAGGACTGTGCTTCTTATGAGGTTGAACTGGGGAGACCCTTTTTCTTAAAGAGAAAGACACATGACTTTAGGGTGGCTTGGGTTTTTTTGTTGTTTGGTGGTGGGTTTTTTTTCCTTACCATATTGAAGAGGAAATAATTTAGTGTGTCTGTGGAAGACACCATAGCAGAATTTCAGGAAAAAAAATGGGTGGGAGATGCGTGGTTGTTTGACAACTAGAATATGAATAGCTTTGAGGAGGTCTGAAAATAGACTACAGTACTGTTTGCTTTGTCTTGTGGTTTGAGATTGACTTCAGGTTTTTGGTGTGTATTTTTTTGTTTGGATTTTTTTTGAAAATTATTTTAATAACCCTCCGAGTACAATTGATTTCTAACATACTGAGATGCTTGGGAGGGGTGGGAAACAAGCAACTTAATGCAATCTATGCAAATAATGCCTAATTTTTTAAAAAACATTATCCTATATGAAATGTTGTTCATTAAGACTACTCAGTTTTTCTGTGATACAACCTGTCAAGCAACATATTACACAACATTTAGAAATTTAATGCTCCTAGTACTGTCAAAGCACAGATATCAAGCTATATCAGTCAGCTTGAAAAGTGTATGAGTGCCTGACACAACCTACCTTCCTGCTGCTTCTCTTCTTCCTTTAGACACAGACACACAAATTCTTTTTCAAACCAACAAGCTTATCCAGAATATATTTATAAGGGTGAACTCTGCCAGGCTATGGTTAATCACATACAGTGCTAGGGATATCTTTTGAAGGTATCCTGAGCACTGTGACAGAAGTATTTGTCACTCAAACTATTTATAATTCTAGGAGTTTGGAGGGCAGACAGATGTTTATTTTTTTTTAATATGAAATGGCAGCTCTTCCTTTGTACAAAAGAAATTGGCTATGTCTGTATGGAGACGCCAGGCAGATTTGGAGCACCCTGTTTTTGGGAAATGCCACGTTTGCGCCCCAGACACACTGCTGCTCACTTGATTAGCCTTTCTGTCTTAAAGATGATTTTGTAGCTCCATAGCAGTCAGCTCGTTGTCTGTTGGACTGTGAGTTTATGTGGACAGTTGGAAGAGGTCAGCGCAGGGTAACTCAAGAAATGTGAAGCTGTTGGCCACGTAGCACCTGCATTAGAAGATTTTGAAAGGCTTCCAAATGGAATAAAACTGTGAGCTCTAGTTTTAACCACAGGTTGGGTTTTTTTGCCTGTCTGTTTTTTGGTTTTTTGTTTTTTGGTTTGGGTTTGTTTTTTTTTCAGATGGCATGCAAAATTATACTAAGGCCAGTCAGCCTTTGAGAAATAAGACTGATGAGCATCACAGTTTTCTTATTTTCCTAACACTTCAAGCAATTAGTTTTGAAGGACTTTTTGACAAAGTTTACATGCAGGTCATCTTTCCTTCCTATTCCTTGTTACGTATGCTGAATTTTTCTTAACTGTGTTTCTGGGAATTGCAGGCAATGTATAGACACAACGCCTTCAGCAGGCACGTGAGGAATGTTATGAGGGTAGCAAGCTTCCCCTTTCTCTGGTCACTCAGGAGATTTATGTGCCAGTATAATGAGAATGAATGATGAGCTGTTGTTCATTGACAGAGATCTTATGGGTCTGTCTATGCACAGGAGGGTTTGGAAGCTGATAACCTTTGTGCTTCGGGTTTTGTTTTGAATAGACAGAAGAGGACAGAATAGTTATTGGTAGATGTAAAACTGGACAGATAAACTGAAGTGTGTTAGCCAAGCTCTGGCAGCAAAGCTGAAAATCTGAGATATTTGTACAGTTGGAAACAGAGTTGGGGTATTTTCATTATTTTGGCACCCAGTATTGACTTTTATAGAGTCAGGAGGTGCTCCTGCCTAGAATTTCAGTCCCTTCGATTTTTTTAGGTCTCTCTGAGACCATGTGATGTATCATGGCTTTGGTCTGAGCACTGGCCAAGTATAAATGGAGTGGCACGTTTTGAACTCTGAAAGTGAAAAGTCTCTAGGTCACTTTAAAGTTGCCTAGAGACAAGGCATGTTAAAGTGTGTGTGGGGTTTTGCTGCTCAAGAGCAAGATAAAGTGTCCATAGACAGAACCACTATTACTACTATATAAGTTATTCACTTCAACACCTTTCTCATATCATATCAAGTTAATGACCATTTTGTGCGTCTGGTATACATCCAGAACCCCTGTTGTAAAGTCAAGGTTGCATGAGATGTCCCAGTTTGCATTAGTAAATGCTATAGCACATTATATTATTTTGACAAGTATCATAAAGCTACATAAACAGAAACCATGCTTTTAAAGATTTTTTTTTTTTAAAGGATATGAAGCACAGATTAAATAACGAACTTGATTTTTAGATATACTACACATATATACACCCAGCCTCCATATCCTAAATAAATTCTTGGGAACATAAAAGCCTGAAATTTTTGGCTTATATACACCTAAAATATAGCCATCTTTAGCAGAAAACTAAGTATCTGGTCTACTGAAAACACATTAATTCCAGAAGAAACCTCTGTCTTCTCTGGAATTTATCGTTTCATAATACTCATTTTCTTAAAACCTTTGGTTGTCTCAAACATTCCAGCAGCTTCACATTATAAGTTCTTGAGGCTGATTTAAAATTTCACTATGCATTTTTGCAGTGTGATAAGAACTCAAGCCAGGACTTAGGGGCTTATGTCCTATTCAGACACTACCCATGTGCAAAAACATTTTTCTGAAACATACAGAAAAGAACAGGGTGCTCTTATACACACACCCAGGAGATAATTGGAAATCACTGTGCTTCGCTTTTCAAAAATAAGAACCATAAAGAAAACCCTTCCTGGAATGACACGAAGCATGCACATTTTCCCATTGAAAGTCATTAACGTAGTATTTTTATGTGTACCTATGTTGTTGGAATGGCATTTGGAAGCGCTTCTTAACAGTGTTCACATCACCACCCTCACATCTGTGCTGGCTGTAGTGGAGACAGTTATTTACCGCTGTGTCATTGTATAGCAGCCGGGGGAAGCTGGAGGCCCACCTGAGTACCTGGCTTAGCACGGGCAGCCAGGGCAGATAGCGGCAGCGCTGGGGAGAGCCTTACATACACTGTGCCAAGCCGTGGCCATGGATGCTTGGCGGGCCCGGGGTCTGGTGGAGAGAGGAAACAGAAGGACCAGCCAGGACAGCCCCGTTCTCCTGTGTGGTGCAACCAGGGAAGAAGGAAGGGGACAGAACTGCTCTCTTGAGAGCTCCATCTTTCCTAGGTGTGGGCCTGTGCCTCAAGTGTTTCATTCAGCCCTGAACTTGTAATGGAAAATCTTGCGTGATTACAACTTAATATACCATAGTCTGTATTTATGGCGGAGTTGGCTTGACTTAACAGTACCTTTAGAGATCACTGCTTGCAAAACATAAAGCACTAGCCAAAGCATGCCTTTTATCAAGATGGGTTAGGAATATCCACTGCTTCTCTACAGGCATGTTGCTACCTGTAGCTGAATTTAATAATGCTACATTATTGTAGTGTGGTTTATACTGGCTTTTTTCTTCATTCTTTTGAATCTATTTATTTACTTAATTTTCCTATCATCAAGAAAAAAATCCCCACCTATGAATACTTGCAAAAGCAGGGTCAGAGGGTGAGACTGGACTGAAAGAAGATATTTAGGTTCTTAGGATGATGGTAAAAGAGCCTGTGGGCTCAGCTATGCTACACAGCCAAGTAAACTATAGCGATCCCTGAGCTAATGCCATCATCGGAAGCTCTGTTAGTGGTGTTGCGTTCTTCCTTGGCTAATTAACAGGAGAGCCTCTCAGCATACCTAATTAGCTCCATTCCTGTAGCATCCTCAGGGGCAGGGCTAATTAGCGTGGGTGCTTTGCTATACAGACACTGCTATATTGCCTCTGGGATCTAAGCTAGCATCTGTGCATGGCATTGCAATGTACCACGTAGACAAGCCAGTTTCCTCAAAGCTACCTCAGGATCTCTAACAACCTTTTGCTGTGTAGACTTGCCCCGTGCATTAATGAGACCCCAAAAACTTATGCAGAGAGAAGGATAGCAACTTGGGATGTGGGCCAGAGGAGAACATTTTGGGAGACAGATGTTTTAGGGTGAGTCCCAGATGCATTTGCATTTACTTTACCTCTATGTCTACTTGATACCTTTAGATTAAAGACAGTATTAGTATTAAAAGTAAGTACCAGCTACAGAGAGGCAAAAAAATAGGCCCGTAGTGATGTGTATGAAGCCTAAACGTGCTACCTTGCAACTTGCTGGTTTTTACTTTTAGATTCTGGGCTAAACTTACAGCTACTGAAAGATGGTTGTGACCTAACGACCTGAAGCATTTTAAAAGCCTATTTCCTCATTGCTGTGGTCAAATAATAATGGTAACGAAGTATCCTTTACAGTTTTACAGACCCTGCTCTCCCTGATCTTGAAGTGCTTTGCAAGCATGAGTAAGCACAGCCCCACAGGAGCCCCATGATGAGGCAATGCAAGGTTGTAGGAGTAGCAAATCTGAGATGCAAAGACCAGCCAAAAGTAACTTGCATTTATTAAGAACAACACGTCCTGTCTGGTTTAACTTATTCTTGCACCGCGCTTCTCAGAAATTTCTTGTGCTGATGTTTTTCTTATTGGTGCTATTTTAACTCCGTGATATCAGGTGATTGCAGATTCAGTTTAGCTCGGCTGACCTGAAACTGTTGCATAGCACTATACAAGAGCTGCAGAAAGGTGGCTTATTATTCACAAAGGAGCTGTACACTGTAGAGGACTGATAAACAAAAGATCCACTGTTTCTGTCTTCGACTTACAGTATCAGTCGCAACAGGCTGCACTGATACCTTCCCTGATAGCTCAGCCTTGCACAGAAAAACAGTGCCATTTGTGGCTGCGAATTCCAGTCTCTGCATGGAGTCCTCAGGGGCTCAGCACCTCCCAGGAACACAGTGGGAAACTCTTCCTGACAAGTGGGAAAGATCCATCAGAGACTGCCTAATATGCCTCTTAATCTTGCTTCACTTTATTCTCATCATTCTAACAGCCCCAAAGATACATAGCATACAGCTATCCAGTTTTCTATCCTTCCCACAAGGGCAGCCTGTGGCTACACCTGCATCGTATCTGGACTGATCTTGGGAGTGGTCTGAAGCCTGCAGCACTTGTTATGTCACTGCTGTGAGAGTTCAGGTTGCTTCTAAGTTCTGCCTCCTCTGACAAAGGATGGTGATGCCCATTTGTGAAAGACCCTTTCTTTACTGGGTGGACAGACTGGACATACAGCAGTGACCTGGTCAGACAAGGGGAGGTGGCAGCTCTAGTCCCTTTGCAACCACATATACCTTTTAGTGCCTTGACATGCACGGATCAGCCCTGAATGCATACCAGCAGATAAAACATCTGAGCAATCCCCAAGTCCTTAAGCTCAGCCTTGAGGATGAACATTACCTGGAAGAGAGCAGAGGGAGTTTCTGCTTCTCACGCTTCCAACAGGGAGAAGTACTGTGAGTGATGCAGAGCCTTTGCAGCATTTCTCTGTCAATGAAGGCAGGAGAGGGGTCACTTGCAGCCAAATTACTTGTAGCCAGTTCCACATCCACCTGCCAAAAGCCACAATTTACCAAACCCTACTGTGGTGCAAAAGGGGCCCATCTTCCTGACCTTACTGCTTTGGTCAGTTGTAGTTAGGCATAGGAGGTGAGCTTTCAAACAAGAGGTGAGTGAAAAGAAGTTCTAGTTAAAACCTTTTACAATATCCTTTACATAGAAGGGACTTCTGCTTTAACAGATGATCCTATGCAGTTAAAACTGGCATTGTTTATGTGTATGGCTTCTCCTTCATTGAAATCCCAGAAACATTCCTGCTTGAGCTATGTGCAAAAGAAATCTGGGATTAAAAAAAGGCCTCATGAGCAAAGAGGAACAAGAGGCGACGAGATGTTTGTCTCAGCAAGACTTCCACAGAGAAGCCTCAACATGTGTGCAAGGTGAAAAAGAATAACAGGATGACTTCAGCGCTGGCTTGCGAAGGGCAAGGGAGGGTCCTTTTCATCACAGTCTGGCAGAGAAATGTATAGCTTCAGAAGAGGGGGAAGTACAGATCCTTACTTCAGAAGTATAAATCCTTTTTTAATAAGTGACTGAAACTGTAGGAGATCCTAAAGAATGTCAGCTTTCCTGACCCAAGTATCTTTAACTCTTCCCCTGCCTGATGGAATGCTGCTATCGCTTTCGCTTTCCTGCTTTAGTCACTCCTGTGCATTTTGGGGAGAGCGAGCAAGCAGTGTTACCTTACATAAAGAAGTCTCCAAAAGGTCAAAAATCAATGCCAAGACCTGCACCAGAAATAGCTGGAAGCCAAGGCAGTTGGAGAATTCCCAGTGGTCACGTGATTCTGTGAGATCCATAGGGTAGGGCTACTGGTTTTAAAGGAAAAGGCAGCTATATTCTTACTGAAGGTGATTTTTTTTTCTTTTCCTGAGGCTTAGGTTCCAGTAACAGATTTATCTTGCCTGTCTTGAGCAATGCATGTAGTCGCCTAAGCCCTGTTTATAGTCCATGAGGCTAAATAAGCATATCCAGAGGACAATTAATCTGATTTGTATTAGTTAATTTGTGGAAGTGGAGGTACTGATGGTGGAAATA
This sequence comes from Microhierax caerulescens, assembly GCA_035590215.1. NCBI lineage: Eukaryota > Metazoa > Chordata > Aves > Falconiformes > Falconidae > Microhierax > Microhierax caerulescens. The sequence goes on from JAVJGJ010000032.1 coordinate 19,113,403, forward strand.
AGTGCCCCTGGGCAGGGCCTGCCTGCTCCAGTTAACCACACAGGGAGGCCAGGCAACCTTCTGGGGCTGTTTTTTTTGTCCATGGCAAAAGTTTGAGTAGTGCAGTGCTGCCTATGTTTTTGATTTGGCTGAAGCACAGGAGTACTGGATAATATATGAAAGAAGCTGTTACCTGGCTGTTCTCAGGCTGAAGCCCTGAGCATTAACCAGGCATCACAAAAGTATAAGAGCCCACAACTCTGAATAAAGGGTGCAGATAAAAACATTCAAAATTTAAATATAATTGGGCTTGAACAATTGCTAGCAGGATCTCAACACAAGACACAAAGTCAGTATTCACATGCTGGTTTTGATCTATTACTGTTGAAGTTGTGATCAGGTTTAGAAGCTATAATAGTTTACAGAGAATATGTTATCCTTGAAAATGATTTTTCAGCACAGATAAATCGCCTAGTGCCATAATGCAAAATTTTCCCCTCCCCTCCTTGTGTTCTATACTAATATCTGCAATCCACCAGTTTAAACAAAACAAATGGGTTTTTATTTACCTTGTGCAACAAAAGTCAAAGCTAATTTTCATAGAAGTACTTAATTTTAGTATTGAGATAAGAGTGACCAACCCAGATTCTGACAGACAGTTTTATCTGTGCACTCTAACATATGACTCTTTTTGCAATGACACTCGCCCTGAATAAAAAGCAGGTATGCTACCAGAGATGAGAGATTTCCCAGCCTAATGCATCCCATATGATTCTAGTCTGGGCATACTGCGTATCTGTGCAATCTGAGTGGGTCTGCCAACTGTGTCTTGCTCTCTGCTGCTGGGTCTCTGCTTCTTTTGTTGGAGCTGGTGGCCAGACGAGGTGCTCAGTACCCAGCAAGGCTTAGCCCACTGGGCTCCAGGATGGTGCAGAATTCTGCTGAGGAGAAGAAGACTCACGAGAACAACTCTGTGCTTTTCCATCAGTGGATTATGCTGCTGGTTGCTGGTAAAGATGCAAAACCATCTTTAGCATGTGTGTGTGGAAGGGCAGACTGTCCTCTTTAAATGAATTTACGTTGTGTAAAGACAAATCCAGAGCAGTGATTTCTCTCTCCCGTTTCTCTTTTCAGATTTATGGAGCCTCACTGAGGAAAGAATAAATACCTAAAGAAATCTGGGGTTTATGTGAAAGAGTAAATTTAAGTAGGAAGCAAGTTAACAGAAAGTTTCATGCTGAAACTTGAAACTATACTGAAACATTAGGTCTAATGTCCCAGAGCTGTTTTCCTGCTGTTCCCTTCGTGACCATATTTATGAATTTGCATGTGCCTAACATGTATAACTCTGGCTTGGGTTGCATGTTTTGGTTCAGGCTGCAAATCCTTCCCGTGCCCTCTCCCTGCTTCTCCCGCTTCCCTTGGCAGCAGAAAAATTAGGACGTTTGTAAAGGTGCTGTTTTCTTCCATGGCCCATCTTGCTGGCTGAATGACTCATAAACCAAACATTGATAATATCAGCTGGCAGTTACTTAAACCTGAGGTTTCAGGTTAAGGAATAACAATGAATGCAAATCTGGCTGGTGAGAGACTGTTTGTAATGCACGTGCCTGTGCTAGATCTTGAAAATTTTTAAGGATTATTACCTGAAAGCCCTATAGCACAAAATTATAAGATGCTATATAGAGAGTCTATTCTAGGGTGTCTGCCTGTTTTGATGATGTGGAGGTGTACCTGCTTTTCATGTACTCCCCAAAAAACTGCAACGGAGAGACACCTATCAAATGATATCACCGATCATTTTCGTTGCGAGCACCACTTGTTAGTAATAGGGGATTGCTGGTCACTTGTGACTGCCTCGTGCAGGAGGAAGGTATTGTATGGTAGTTTAGAAAGACATTAGTGTTGTGTAAGTGCCAGTAATTAGTTAAGCTGTGCCTAGGAATGTTCCCATGTGGAGCATGGTCACCTCTGTGGGTGACCCTGGAGCATTCATTCCCTGGAGACAGGGCATCTTGGAAACCATCCCAATAGGCAGGTAGCAGACAGCCACCCATTCTGCAGGCTGAGAGGTTGCTAGCATGGGTGTGGGCTGTTTGCAGGACCGTTCTCGGAAATGGCCACAGGCAGACTTCATGGTCTTATTCTTTCAATGCAACAATATAAACTATGAAGCTGTCAGAAATGTTTCTGTTTTGAAAATATCCTGCTTATTCTGTTAAGGGAAAAAATGACCACTTGCCACTCAAACAGATTTTCCTCACTGTGGATGGGCAGGTGGCTTGAAATGTTTTTTTGGCACCTCATTCTGTTCCACAGCTTCTCTCCTGTACTGCTGAAAGAAGTGCCTTGCTGCTGCTGATTTACCTCTTTGTGGTCTTACTGGTAATAACTGATACAGATGGTTGGGTGACAAAGCTCTCGCTAAGCCTGAAGCAGGGAAACACCAGCGAATATACAAAGTAAGCCAGGAACAGCCTCAATTCTTATTCTTTCCTATAGTGGCAACAGGAAATGGAAGAGCCTCTGGGACACATCCTCACTCTTCCTCTTCTTACCTTTAGGTCAAGTGTTTCTGTTTCCAACAGTTGTCTACCCCTCACCCCTTCCTTGCCCCAAAATTTTAAATTTATGCATATTTTTTCTAGGGAAACATGAGAGATTATAGCCTAGATTTTATTAATATAGGCAACAAGACTCTTGTTTTAAATATTGAAATACTTTTCTTTGATATTTACTTTCTGGCTTGTGTTTTTTTTTTTTCCCCTAGAAAATCAATCCATAATACTTACATTAATAATGCTACTCTGGTCAAGCAAAAAGGAAAGACTTCATATGAAGTGAGATTCTGCTAGACAGTCTGGTAGGTGTGTTAATGATAGACGGACAACTGCATTCCTGTCACTCTCATAATGATTTTTGACTAATTTTATTTAAAAAAAAAAAAAAAAAAAGAAGATTGGGGATTTTTTTTTTTTTAATGTTATTAGTTTTGGAAATTTTAGTCAGAAATGTTGGATGACATGGAGATGAATGGCTGGGTCTTCTGCCTGTAAGCCTTCTGGGTTTGTGATTAGTTGGCCTATATCACTTGACAGAATTTATTTCCTTGTGTTAGTTATATTGCACTGAATTGTGCATTCATTCAGGAAGAGAGACTTTGATGACATCAATATGTATTAACTTTAGTATTTACTGGTGATATTAAATTAAACTACTTAAAATCCTAGAAACATTTGTGAACAAGGCATATAAACACTTTAAAACATCCTAGAACAATTTACAAATAGATTAATTAGTGTTTAGAGTAGCTTACCTTTAGCACATTTAATACCAATTCAGTGCTTGGAACCAAGATAATTAAGTGCCAAACTGGACACAGGAATTAATTTCAATCACCTAATCTCCCATTGTGGGCTCACAGTTCATCAGAAGACTCATGAAAGATTCATAATTCCCAGGAGTAGGAAATTCTTAGAAAAAGCTGCAGATGGATATTGGAGATTGTAGGGCAAAACTTAAACTTCAGCAGGTCTTGTTTATACAAGTCCAGTTCAGCTGATCCAATTATAAACTGTTCATTCTTGTTGTGTGAGCATAACTTAACTGAGATATGAAAGTGGAGTTATTTTTCTAAAAAACCCATCCCACTGTATTTCACAGCTGTGTCTTTTTATCTTCCAGTGTGGTTTTGGACAACCATAAATAGAAACCATGCAGACCTCTACCTCTGGTTGCTAGTTGTGACCTAGCAAAGTCTGTAAAGTGGTGAAGAATCCTGTGTGCAGCTGAATCTCCTGAGTTCCTCCGTCTTATCTACTTTATATTATGTATTCACAGCATTTTGAGGTGTTTTTCCACAATTGATTCTGCTAATGTCACCTTGCAGGAAAAAAAGCCACAACACTTGAAAGCAGACAAAGTCTTTCATGAAAGTGCACTGCACCTTCTTTGAAAACAAAATACTTTGGCTATTTTTAAAACTTGTGAGGAAAACTCCCTCCCAAGGACTTCATAAATTTTGCAGTCCTCGGTCTGCATAGTGATAGGTAGAAGGGGGAAACACTTTAAAGACCTGGAGGTCATCAAATTTACTTATCCAAATAAAGATCAGTTGGTTGAGGTCATGTAACCATGCTAAATGTGATAAGAATAAGGTGTTCAGCCCAGGTGCTTTGAACAAGTTAAGTTATGCCTTCTTCCCCCTGCAGCATCAAATAGTTACCTGCAACTGTTGCTTCCTCTTCCAAAGTTTTTTGTTCTGGTTTGGGCAGAGTGCAATACATAGGGCATTCTCTCTCAGTGGTGGGGAGGGAATTCTTTGTGTAACCCGTGTGTACTTCATAGGGGTTAAGGTTGTGTACAAAGTTAGTTTCAGTCTGTTATGTGAGACAGTGGCAGCAGCGTAAAGCATAAGGAGTGTGATCATACTGGATTTTAGTGATGCTGAATAAATGTGTCCAGATAAGGAAAGGGTTTCCCCAAACTGGGACACATTTTTCTCCAAGATTCATAAAAGTGTAATAATAGTTTTCCATTAATGAACAGCTTAGTATTCAAATACAGGAAAAGAGGAGGAGTAGTCAACATGCAGTGAGAGAGTTTGGTGGTTGTGTCTGGCTTGAGAGATACTACGTGTTCTTGCAAT
>JAVJGJ010000032.1:19118129-19154208 GCA_035590215.1 Microhierax caerulescens
TTCTTGCAATTTCTAAAACAAAGGAAATTGCAGACATTCAGATAAACAACTGATGGTATCTAAAGTTTCATTGATTTTGTTGATTAATCTCTGTTTCTGTGCCTCTGTTGCAACTACCTTCGCATGCTCTTCTAACATGTCTACTGTCTCCTTTTCAAGGGTTCCTTCTAAAAGAAATGCCCTTAAGAGATGAGTCAGTAAAATGTTTACCAAAACACCCCTAAGTACCCACCATCTCATGGTGCATAAATACTATTGCTCAATGTATACTCAGTGTTACTGATGATAACTTGCTTTATTTCATTATTTCAAACATTTTTATTGGGTTTTTGCAATTCCTTGGGAATTGGATTCTAAAACCTTCCTAGCAAGTTCCTTATGTGTTCTCTGTGCAATCAGTAATTAATGATGATGATATCTGAAGCAAAGCTTTCAAATTCTTTACTGTTTTCTAATCATATCTAGTACTAGATTTTTCAGTTGTTTTTTCCCTGCAAGTAAGACGCTGTCATTTCTTGCATTTACATGTCAGGAGCCACACAGAACTTGGGTTTGTTCCTAGCAAACAATATTGCCACAAGGACTGTTCCTTTTCATTATTCCAGTTCTTGGATGGGAAGTCTTTCTGTGTGGCTTTGAGCCTCTTAAGTCAGTTTTGTTTTCTTTGTTGAAGGCCACTCCTGGAAAGCTTTCTGTTTGTTCTCCTGCCCTGGCTAGCAGGGATGCTAAGACAGGGGTGTAGCTGTTCACATGTTTAATGGGCAAAAAAAGTTTCCTTTATTTTAATTTTTTTTTTTAATATTTTATTTATTCATTTTAGAATAAAGCTAAATACCCTTGAAGACTGCTACTTCTCTGCTGATCCAAAGTGTTAAGTGAGCAGTAGACTTTCCCCAGAAATGGTCAGGACTTCCAAGTTTATGGTAGGGCTATTGTGGTAATGCCGGACCACATTCGTAGCATCCTCTGGACAGGCTCTTGCTGTCCCCAGTGGGAATAGCTCCTTTTTCTGCTTACAGTGGGTGTGAGGAGAAGGAAAGGGCATGGGATCAAGGAGAAAACAGGAGTGGAATAGCACATGACAAAACTGAACTTGGCCCAGTAACAGAAATCCAAACTAGAAGACTCTCCTAAACGCTCTGCCAGTGTGGTTTACGTGGGTGAGAGCTCAGGTGAGGCGCAGTGTCTGTTAATAGTTAAAATAGAAAGTGAAGCATAGCTTGCCCAAATAAGTGCTAGAAGGACTGTGCAAATGAGGAGTCAGGTGGGCAAGGATGATCTGGATGAAAACAGGCTGGTTATTGACCTGGACATTTATACTGGGACATCATAAAGCAGAATGTTACACAGAACAATGAATACATCCAAAAACACAAGAAAGAGTGCACTTTCAGTAAGAGAATACATCTGCATTATGTTTAGCAGATGTCAGTCTATTTATTCTACTACCTGCAAGATTTGCCACCAACATAAAATCTGAGAAGAGATGAAAGGATGGTGCCAGTAAATGCTCTTTTGAGGAAAGTAAGGCTAATACTGATTTATTTGTCTTTTTTAAATGTAGCATCCAAAATGTATTTGGTCTCTTGCAAGATCTGAGACAAAAGAATAAATCTACTGCTTGAGCCTGAGACATTAAAATGCTGTTGCTTCTGACCTTTTATCACTCCTCAGTGTGCATTTTACACCACTGAACACCAGGTTTTGACCAAATTCTGTCCATGTCAGTAGGATGATTTCTGTTGCCTTGAGTAAGGTTTCTCTAAGAATGTGCCTTGTCATATTCTCTTATAACTTTTAACGTTAGCTTTTAAGGTCAGCTTCAGTAACGTTGCTTGACAAATGACAGGAATCAAGACCTTATCCACCAATTTTTAAATATTCAGGTACCAACACTGAATTTTGACCATTGTTTCTGTCCTCTCATATCACCTACAGTAATGTCAAGTGACTGCATACTTTGTCTGCAAGTGCTCTAGTTTGCTTCTGATGGTTCTTCTAGACTGTGAAATGATTTATTAAGATATGATCCATATCAGAGAGATTACAGATCAGAAGTAGTGTGATTAAAATATTTGGCAGACCATGTTTGCTTAAAGATATGTTAAGAGACTAAAAGAATGATCTAGAAAAAAAGAAGTCGCTGTAATGAGTAAAATATTTTTCTTCTTAAGTGTTTCTAAGAAGTTTTTTCTAAATTATCCATTTAACTTCTTCAAAGATTTAAAGCATTACATAAACTCCTGGATATTTTCCCTTGCAGCAAATCCCACAGTACTGCCAAATGAATTCCAAACAAATCCTTCCTGCTTTTCTATATCTCATTGTGTATCAAAGTGATAGCTACCATGACACGATCCAGATAGTTGCTTCAACAGATAGTTTGCTCCCTGGCCAGCTTGCTTCTGAGTTGTGCTGGCATGAAATTAAAACTGTAGCAAAGAGTTATAATCTAGATGAAAATTACTGGTCTTTGAAAAATGATTAAAGTTGCTAAAAACTTATTCTGTATAATTTTTCAGGTGTCACGAACTCACAAACATGAAGACCACCTAAATTTATAAAGGGCTCTGAGTTATCTCAAGGTATTTACATGAGTGCAGCTAAACTTGGGTTGCCTACATTCAGTGCAATAAGCGTTGGAGTATGTGGTCACAATTTAAAAGACTTCTGCAGTTCTTCAAGTAGCCAAGGCTTTGGCTATGTGTCATCAGGTGACTGATTAGGTAATATTTGTACACCTCTACAGGAAAATAACAGGTTTGTATGGAGAAGTATGTAAATATTAGGTATTATGGTTATTAATTATGTTTTCTCAACTGACATCTGTTAAATTGTTTAATTGTTGAACGTATTTAGTGGGCATTGCTGATCTATACTTGTAGTGTCCCCTCTTCCACAGTGTCTGAGGACCTCACATTTCTTTAAAAGGTCTTGTGAAGCAGGAACCCCATACCTGTTCAATGGGAAGGATTGAGATGATGATGTGCTGAGACTTAACTCTTCACCCCACGTGAGCAAGTGTGCGTGCTGACCCTGGTGCAGCGCTGTGAGGGGCAGGATGGCTGCCAGGAGCCGCCCTGAGGTCCCTGTACTGCGCCCCACCATGTAGCATAGCTGGGTGCTGGAGGAATTGCCTGTGGTCACATAGGGCTCGCTGGGTTTTCTTATGCTTGTGGGGAAGCTTTAGCTCATCCATCTTCCCTCCTATGGCGCTGCATGGAGTGAACCAAGAGTTAATCTGGGCATCCACCATGCCTGGGGTAGAGTCTGCCATGTCATGCCAGGCATACAAAATTGGGTTTTGTTTGGGCTTGCAGCAAGGCTGGGACATGTAGGGCTTTGCGGGCTGCCTGCCCCCATCGGTTGAGAGGGGCGCGGGTGTCTGCTGGCTGGCATGCCTCCTTCCCAGCTGCTGGTGGCTTTCCAGGGAGTGACACTCTTGCCAGTGCCACTGGGGCCCTGACCTTGCCCTGGGCTGGCTTCCTCAGGAAGGCAGTGCAAGATGCCTGCAGTCACTGCACCTGCCTCTCGAAACGAGGCATTTTCCCTTCATCTCAACAGACCTCGGTTTAATTTGGGTGGCGAGGAGTTACAGATTATACTCTTTACTTAGTAATGCTTCTGTGACAGCTGTTTTGTCCAGCTATCATCATGATGTAAATGTTTTCACACAAAGATCCTTGGATACCTACTGATATGGTACACTGTCTCATGTGTATGCTAATTTGCTGTTTAAAAGACCAAGAAACTTGCTGAATTCATAATATATATTTTTTCCACTCTACTTTTGTTGCAGGGTAATGTTTAATCCACTACTCAAAGCAGGTTTTCCATTCTCTTCACTATAATAAATTACTAAACTGAAAGAAATGGAACTAAGCTCCTTTTAGCTTAAATTTGCCGAGCTTTTGTTTGAGGTTGAACAGTGAAACTTAGAAAGCTTGTTTTTCATTTGTCCTGAAACCTTGCCCCTCCTGCCTCCCCCTCTTCATGCCAATGAAAGGTAACCAGAGACAGCTGGGGGTTCTCTTTCTACCTCCTTTGAATGGGAGGTCTTCTGAATGCCTCTTTCATGTACCTGCACAGACCCCGCTCTTCTAACAGCTCCGGCCGAGATTCTCGGAGGTTGACTAGGTTTTCATTGCCTGCATTTCTGGTCTGAAGCAGACTGAGAGAAATGAGTGTTAAGTAAACTCCGTGGCAGCCCTGCCAGCGTCAGCATTCCAGCCCGCAGCGTTGCTCCGGACCGGGACACCGCTGGCACAGGCTTCCGCACATCCAGCTGTCGGGAGTTGTTTTACTTGTTAGCAGTTGAAAAGAAGAGAGATGCGAGGCAAAGCAAAGAGTGGCAAGTCTAGTTTTTATGAGGCTGTTTATTCTTTCTATAACAAGTGTGTGGTGCCTTATTGATGTTGAATGGGAATTTAATACAGTGATAAAGTAAAACTGTAAACTTACCAAGTCTGTTTTCAGCTGCCTTTGTTCTGGATGTCTAAGCATCTGTAGAAAACATGTTCAACACAGCTCAGACGCTTCTGTGAACTAATTCGTGATCTTATTCAGTACCTTCGACATAGAACTGATCACCTTGCTGCAGCTGATTGAAGTAAATAGAAAATGAAAGTGTCTGTCTTTCCATACTGGGCCTTTTGTGTGTGAAGTCGGTGCTTGCAGGCTTTTAAGTGAAAACAGGTTTATTTCCAGTTTTCTATCAGGAGCATTTTACAAATCTTCTTCTGTTGTTTAAAGATCAAGGTTTAGGAAACCCTGATGTTTGATAATAGAGGGATTTGGATCTGGTGTTTTTATTAGTCAGGGCAAACTCCAAACGCCCAGCTAACAGTGGAAGTTACACATGCAGGGATTGTGCATTCATAATGTGCGAATAACAACGACAGAGTATTGTCTGTTGCTGCAGGGAAAAGAACCTGAACTGCATGAATTAGGGCTTTGTTTTCTCAGACACCTAGGTATTGTGTAGACAGGAAAGTTTCCCCCTTCTACCGGAATAACCCTATTCCTTACCACATGTAGGCACTCTTATACCAGTTCAAGACCTTCCCAAGTAAAGACAGTTTTGTTCAGGAATCAGAATGTGCTCTCAAGAAGTTATCTTGCAGTAAATATAGTGTAGGTTATGTAGATCCTTCCACCTTGCTTTCTTCCAGTTGCCTGCTCCATGAGTTAGAGAGGTTACTTCTGTCCCAGCTGCTCATTTAATGCTGGGCGATGCCATTCCCTTAGCGCTGCCATGTAGCTGACTTGGATGATACTCCCCTTCCTGTTTCACTTCCATTGAGGGCATCTTGAGACATGTCAGCATCATCTAATTAAGGTACCCAACATGGATGTACTAATGATGGCCACAGCAGTGCAGTGGTGATGTTAGTGTTGACTTCTCAGCCTAACATGTGTGATCTTAGGAAGAAAATGACAAGTAAAAAGGCTTGTGGCTGAATCACCAGTGCAGAAGTAACTGTATAAGTGGGAGCTGGGAAGAGTTATGAACACAGTGCATGTATTGTTCTACAGCAGCCCTGTGCCACCCGTGACCTGTGGCAGACATGATGGCAGACACTGCAGTGGAAGTGGGGCCAGGAATCTCCATTGTGCTGTGCCGCACCATGGCTTCTGGGACCTAGAGTCCAGCTGCGTGCCAGTAGGATTCTGGATGCTCAGAAACATAAGCTAGAGTAGCTCACCCTAACACTTTTCAGCATGACTTCCCACAGCATCTGAAGTCATATTTGCAACAACGTGTATGTAGAGTTGCTAGTCTTCAACTTGGTCCCAGCACAAAATTCACATGCTGACTTCAGAGTGACTGCTGATGAAGAATGCATCAACTTGTTGCAGATGGGATGTAAAACATCTTTAGAAGGGCAACTTCTCTGTATGCTCAGAACTGGGCCCAACACACCTTAGATTTAAGAAAGCGGCCGTCCTAAGTTCTTGAAAACAAAGAATCCTTTCCCCTCTCTTTCCCCTTTTTTTATTGCTGCAAGTATGTGTCACCATGTCATTAGGATTTCTTTTTTTACTTCTAATTGATGGTGGTGTTATTTGAATAGTAATTATTTTCAGTTCTGTATGTAGCTGTTTGTCAGTTTATTGAAACGAACTGCCATCCCGGCACCCTGATCAAAGCAAAAAGCATGAAATCCTACGTGTTGCACTTTTGAGAGCATCAACAATGAAGCTAACCTTTCACCCTTGACTTCCTTTTAACCCTAATTTTGAAAGACAGTGGCAAACAATCCAGCTAACTTTTAAAGTGAAAGAATATTTAAACTAGTTCGATTGTAATGCGGTGTCCTTTTCAAGTGAATGGAAGATCTCAGAGCAATGCATACAAATACAGAGGCTGGGTAAGTTCATTACTTTGGAGTTTCTTGTGTGGCAATAGCAGCGAAATGGTTAAAAGGTTGGCTTTAAAGTGGTCACAATTAGGCTTCAAAGTTAACACCCCACCCCACTGAGATGAATGGGAGCAGTTGACATTTCTTAGCGCTATTGTTTCAGTCTGGCCTGCTATAGCTTCTAAAATAAGACAACAGTACATCTGTTTACATTCTGCTTCCGCAAACCCAGATGGGCTAGAAACTTCATTGTTTTTTAAGTGGAAGCTTAGATTCTGGAGAATACAGCAATATCCACAGGGTATCTGTAGGAAGAAGAGCTGAAAGCTGCCTTAATCACAGACATCTCCCCCTTCCCTGTAAGCTTCTATTGTCCCAGGACAAATCTGTAAACCACTGGGGGGAAAAATAACATATATTTGAAGTGGTTTTTACTTACTGTATGACATGCACACAATAACTTCTCAACAAGTCCCTAGCGTGCAAATTTTCATAAATGGATGTGGGGTTTGAACTTTTTCTCTTCTAGTGAGTAGCGTGGGCTGTAACAGAAGGCAAGGGTCCTGCTTTTACTGGCGGTGGTAACTTCTCTTAACCCCTCCTAACAGAAAAACCTCCCATCTCTAGAGAAGCCAGAGTTTCACCCAGGAGTGTTTGAGATCAGGTGTTACTTTCTGTGTTCACACGAGTAGAATCCTTTAACTTACCCCTGAGAGTGATACAGGAGGAGAAAGTTTCTTGAGAGGTATGTCTTGCATTTTTCTGATACTTTAATAGAGCAGCTACATTAACTGCAGTAAGACTGGAGTTGGAATGGATTAATAAAGGTGCAAGTAGGGCCAGAATTTGTAGCAGATGGTCTCTATTACCCCATGCCTCAGTTCGTGTAGGGAGTACACAGTGTCCTCTCTGACTTTTGTTGAGGGGTCTGCACAGTGGCAAACTGCCCTCAGTAGCAGCCAGAACCCTATGAGAGCTTCTCTGATAAAGGCGGCCCATTAGATATGCTTAGGCTGTAGATTGAAACCAGCTGTGAATCTGTCGGAAAGATTTTTCTCATTGTGCTTTCATCAGGGTGGAAAGTTTGTGGCTTATTCTGCATATATACGTATTTTGGGCTTCATTGCTCTGACTATGCAAGTCCTAGGGTCTGCCAGTGATAAGAGCTCTCATGCATACAGGCTCCTTTTTTATGCTGGCACCCAGAGACCCTGCCTGCCTTTTGCCCGTGGACAGCACAGCTTGTGCTTCGGAAGCGACATTGCGGGCTCTCCCAAATGGTGTCTCCCAGATTTCAACCCCTGGTGAATCGTGCGGTGAAGGCAAGCATGCCATCTGTAGTTTGGGCTTGTGAAGCTTGTTTCCTGCCCAGCTTCGAGCAGCATATTCATCTGAGTATAAAACAAGGCATCCCTGAGCCTAGACAGGCCTCCAGGCTGTCCGAGACAACTGTGGGCATTTCACGAGTGTAAGCCGTCGCCTTTCTCGTCCTTCTCTCCAGTTTCTGTGTTAAGTGGGGGAGTGAAGCAATCTGGTCTGTATAAAGAAAATACCTGGAGAACCCAAGAGGAATATTTACTTTGAAAGTTTCTCTCATGAGTTTTATCTTGCTATTGGAAAAAAATGCTTTGAAAATAAAATAATATTTATTCATGCTGGAGAAAAGCAATTCCAACGTGATAGAACTCCTACAGTGTGCAGCAAGAACCACTCAATACGGCTATAGGAGGAAGGGCATGTTACTTGATCAAAGGGTTAGAGGACAGCATCAAATATGCAGTTGTTGTATTTGTTTCCACTTTCCATTTTCCTGGTCTGTTTCTGACTGGATTTCTACAGTATTATGTAGACATGAGTTATGTCTTATGTGACTTGTGGAAGAAAATACGTATCCTATTAGACCTTTCAAATATAGTCAAAATGACTTCTGCAGGACTACATAGGTCAGTGGCAGAGCTTGGAAAAGAAGTTACGAGATGTGTCGGCCAGCTCTGTACATTTTAACTAGCAAAATGACTCTGTTCCCTGTATTATAATAACATGTGATACCTACATGTTCAGAAGCCTAATCTTTTTATGTTCCCCTAACACGGAGTTTCTTGAATAGACCTGAAAAAAATGTTGCTATAGCTTCTCTATCACTTGTGCCCTAACCTGCTTTTGGCCTCATATTCAAAGGTGATTTTGATTGCAGAATTATCTTTTAGGGAATATGAATTACCAGGGATTCAAAGGGATAGATCTGCACAGGACAGGAATCTGTCATCATGATGACATTATAATGCAACTTCTGAAAAATTAACATGTTACAAGAAAAAAAAAATTAACATTGTGCTGTTTTATTGTTCTTTTAGAAAAGAAAATGTAGCCTTCCATTTTTAGACTATTTAGTTTTGAGTAAATTCTGCATTTCCTTTTGGTGGTGTATTTTTTTAGCCAATTTATAGTTTGCATGCCTACTGCTTCCAGTCTCTTTACTTGTCTGAGCTTGCTTGCCAACTGGTATTTGCCACTAAGCAGCAGAATCCTAGCTCTCTTTGAGCAGCTTTGTTCCTTATGGCAGTCATAACCCCTAGAAGAGGATGAGGGATACAGATGATCACTCCTGTAGCTCTCATAAGAAATGCAACAGGAAAAAAGCCCAGCAAATTGAAACAAAAGGTTTCAGTTCATGAATAATAAAAACTTGAATTTCTACTCAAAATAACCCCAAAGTTTTATTTCTTATTGGAAAATATTTATTTGAATTGAAAAGCAATTAATATTCACTTATTCACACCAGGTTAGGAAAAAATATTGAACACCAAAGTATTTTCTAGGAATACATTCCCATCTTTTTTTTCAGCTCTAATTATGATAATGATATACAAGGATTTTTTCTTTTTCTTTCTTTCCTTCCTTTTTCCAACCTAGACAATGAAAATAATTTAATCTAACAGCTTTTACATGGTCTGTGGACCAGAGTTGGCTTGTAAAACAACTTCTTTCAGTGCCTTTATTGTTCAGGAACCAATGCTTCCTGTTACTTCTGGCCATGCATTTTGATTTTGTGAATGAGTATGTTTAAACAAAAGAATACTAATCAAGTATACACACCTTTTTTAAAGCTTCACATTCTCGTTAAATCAGAAATGATACCAGAACTGCAAAGGTAACAATTCCTCTGAAAGATGGAGTCAACTGGAAAAAAAAAACCCCAGAAACAGCAGCAGTCAAGAAAAGGAATCTGGGATTTCTTCACTTCAGGTATTCCCTAAGGAAGAGGAAATAGCACAAGTAAAACAACATAGTGTTGCTCTGACTGCATTTATGTTAAACTTGATGTCATAGGAACTGTGTTTTGGGTTGCTTTTCAAGGAATGGAAGGTCAATGAGCTTCTGGTTCATGGCAGGGACTAAAAAAACAAGTAGTGATCAATTATGATTTAAATAGGCAAGTGCGAGCTACACGATCTTAGCTGCTGCAGCGTACTGAGGTTTTTGTTTCCATATTGTCTGTTCTGGTTTTATTGTTCTGATGCTTAATTTTTGTGTAGTTTGAAGGTTGTTGTGTACATGATTAGATTCACTCCCTACTGGGATATAGGCCAAGATTTTCAACATGACTGTTTATTTTGTGTGCCTCCATTTTTTAGGAGTCCAAACCTGAGAAATTTTAGAGTAGGGCTCCTTGAAAGAGTGCAGAACATGTATCTTCTAAAACTCAGTTATCCGTGTGGTGTGTCAATATGGCATAGAAAAATGAAAGAGAAAAGGATGCAATCAAAATCCTTGTTCTCTCTTCATCGTTTCAGTGTCTGATCTTTGATATGCTGAATTGAGGCAAGCAGATTTGGGCACTGCTGGGCTGGAACCCAGAATGCATACCCTGCTGTGGTCCAGGTTAAAGGAAGCAAAGCTGAGCAGTGTGACAGCACCCTGACTCTGCACTTTTCTTCTGTAATGTCATAATTGCTCTAGGGCTTGTTCTAAGATCTAGATGTTGTCTTCTGCTAAGATGGTGGTGAAATCAATCCTGACTCTCATGTGTGGAATAGATGTAATAGCTACAGAATATGTATTATAATGCATGTGTGACCTATGTATTCCATCTTTCTGTCCATTGTGTGAGTGAATTTAGTTAATGTGGGGGTAGCAAGCTTAAAAGGATAGCATGAGAGCATGGGTGCTGTCAGGATAGCTGGCTTAGAGTTAACTTTTCCCTCAAATTCTTTCTTGCTAATGCAGAGCAGTACTGTTTGGGTTGCAGAAGAAACTCAATTTAAAGGAAATACTGGCATTGAATTAGAAAAAACAGCAACCCTCCTGGAAGAATTTCTGTAGGTTTTAGCTTTTTGAATGCCTATTTTTGGGACTAGATGTCAGCTGACATAGCTCCTTTAAAAATGCACTTTGGAGTCAAGGAAAGAAAATAAGGAAGTGTAAGCTGTGAAGTCTTGATTGTTAGAAGTGCAACAATAGCTTAAAAACAGGCTGGAAAGCCTGCTCTCACAGCTGGAGGAAGGGACACTTTATTAGCAGTTGCAAGGAATGGGTGGCTAGGGCCTGAAAGAGGCAGCGTGGGATATAAAAAGAAGCCTTGTAACACGAGACCATTGCCAAAACCCCTTACCGAACCACTTCTGAAAGAGCCTGCATCACAGAAGCATCAATACACGGTGAACTCGATGGAACAACCCCTGACTGACACCCTCACTGGCAGCTAAGGTGCACCTGTGCTGTGCTCCGGCTCTGCTGCCGTGGGTAGTTAGGTGGGCTGGAGATGAGCACACGTGGCTCACTAGTCAACAGCCTGCTTTGATGCTTGCAGTTCCTGGCTGGTAAGCCGTAGATGCTGGTTGTGGTGATTGGAGAGGGCACTTGCTGAATAATCATCACACTTTATTTTCTAATCTGGTAAGTCCCCCAAACATCCTTGCAAGTGATAGCCAAATGGCTCTGCTAGTATGACCTCGGGCAAATAAGCCTAAACACTAGTTTCCCAGGGGAGGTGGCAGGGGAGATCCCTCTCCACAGAGATTTCATGTATTGGCAATTCCCCTAAATGAAATGCCCGATTTAAGCACAACTGCGTGTTTTCTGTGCCCAGCGGCTGCCTGCATGGGAGGTAAGAGGACTGCAAAATCCCCCTTGGTGCTCCAGCCCCGGCGGCAGGGCCTCTGCGATCCCAGACCTCCTGGGTGCCCAGCAGTGCGGTGTCCCAGTCAGGCTGTGACTGGCTGTTTATGACGATCCAGACTACTGCAATTTTCCAGTTATTGCTTCAAGTCAGTCCTTAGGTAACTGCCAATAGCCCCCAGAAGTTGGGAAAGCCTTGGGAGCAGAAGGGCTGCAGTGCTAGGGAAGTTTTGATTTCATTTGAAAGCACAAATCCATAAAATCGCTTTAGTGCAGACTCCCTGTCTCACGCCGTGCTGACTCTGTGTGAGATCCGACATTGTTCTCCACTCTTTAATCACAAGAGCTCGGGGGGGTGGGGTGGGGGAGGGAGGGGAAATATAAGCAACAATCTGAGCCTGATTTTTACCATCGTACAAATTTAATCCAAGTTGCCTGTGCCAATCATAATCCCTCCTTTCAGGTTTGTCCTTTCCATGTGGGTCAATGGCAACTCAATGCCTGATGCATCAAATCCAGAAACTTGCTGAGACTGTCAGTATCCCTGGCAGCGTCACACGGTGCAGATGACACTTATTTTGACTGTGGTACATGGCAAATGTATTCTCGGGGCCAGTCTTTGCTGTGGGCATAGCAGCAGTGTGGCTTCCCCCCTTCTCTACTGCTCCCCTGGGTTGCGGGTGGGTTGTGCTGGCAGGAAGCATTATTTATCTTCACCTTAGTTTTAACCACGTTATTGGGTTGGTTTGTTTCTTGCTTTGCTTTTCCTAATCCTTCTAGGAAAGGAAAGGAGGAAATGTTTTCCTTTTTCACCAGTGAGCTTAGCCAGCTTCACTGGAGTTGATGGGAATCTCTGCTCCAGCTACTCTGCAGTGAATGGCCTTTCTGAAATATTTTGTTTTCTTTCAGAATGCTGCACAAAGCAGGTATAACCTTTAATAACTACTGTTTTTTTTGCAAAGGGAATTGACGAGGTAGTCATTTTCTTGTGGCTTTTCCTGCACAACATTTTTTTGCCAACCTTATTGCCCTCTCTGGGTAGCACCAGTAACAGGAGCAGTGGAGCTGCCACAATGTTCAGATTTGATTTGGGTGGTACAAGCAATTATCTAGTTAGAAGACCAGCCTTGGTATTTCTGTGGTTAAAAGTGAAGGTAAAATGCAAAGGTAGATGTTGCTTGTGGCACTGCTGAGAAGAGTTGGTGCTGCAAAGAAGGGAAAGGAATTACATTTCCATGAAATGTTTAGGATTTTTTGTATGCAAACAAAATGTTTAAGGAGCTACCCTTTTATATATTATATAGGAACTTGTTGAGCCTAATCATAAAAAGAGGGTGGCTGCAACCACATTCATTAATAACTTCCAGGTTGAGAATCCATTACGGTAGATTTTGTAGAACATGATCAGCAGGAAAGGCAAAGACAAATGCTCTTTGCTGCAACCACTGAAAAATTATATATCCATGGTTTTCTTATCAAAGCCATGCTGGCATGTGGCGGGAGAGGGAACACCACTCCTCATCCTGCCCAAAGGGGTATATATTTATTGCTGTTGGCACAGCCTGAAGTCTGGCTGCACTGTCTCCCTCTGCTCAGATGTGCCTCTGGTGTGAAAGGGCACCCTCCCTTGCATACATCCTACCCATGAATGCTAACCTGTGGTTTGATTCCATGTTTCAGCTGCTCCATACTGAAATATGTCCATCAGAATTTCCAGCTTGGTCCCAGGGAGGCTTTCCTTACAGTTTTCTAAATGATGAGAAGTTGATGTTAGAAATGCTGCTAGCCATGCATCTGATCCACTGAAAATATCTTGTTAAAGGAAATAATTCTGCCTTCTTTGTTCTTTTTACTCAGTTTGGGTTTAAAGTGTGTTGAGCATCCTAGCTACACCACAAAATGTTAATTGATGCTCTACATTATTACTGTTATGTTCCAGGAGAGACACATCCTTTCAGGACCTACTCCTTATTTAATAGATTAGGAAAAAAAAAAAAAAATACTGTGCATGAGACTGAGACTGTAGCCCAATTTCTGGGAGGTCTCTTGCTGCTGTAGGAGAGGCATGGTGATGTTGTGCTTCTTGAAACAGCAACACTTTTACTTCCAGTGACTGAGGCATGTTCCCAGTGTACAGGGGCCCACACTGATTTTTTTTTATTTTTTGAGGTCGACAACTCTGAAAACAAGTTTGTGTCCCTGCCTTTCCTTTACTGGCCTTTTTACTTCTTTTAGGCACCAGTTGCCTTCATGTGTCTTTTTTATGGTTATAGTTACTAAAAGTGCAGCTGGTTTGGGTTCCCCATCTAAATAGCTTGACCAAGAACCTATGGTACTTGCTGTCCTCCCTCTTCTTCAAAGCTAGACCACAGTGAATGAAAACTTGCAAGCAGTTTGTTTAATACACTATTACTTTTTTGAGATTTTTTTCTGTTCTTCTCAGCATTGCAACCCGTGCAGTTTCCTTGTACTTCTTTTCTTTAAACATTATTCAGAGTAAAAAATAATTTTGTTTCTTACTTGCACTTTGAACCTTTTGAAATGAAATCAAGTGAGTTTGCCTGTACTCAGGTGTTAGGACCTGAAGAGCTGCTTCTGCTTTTTTTTCTGTGTAGGAAGTGCTATAGCTGATTAAAATAGATTTGATCCTTTGTCTAATCCTCTAGATCAGCAGGTTCATTTGTGATTTTTGATCTACAGCAGTATCCAAAGTTGTAAGGTATCATTGCAGTCCGCTACTTCCTTAGGAAAAATGTAACTACACTGGGTTTAGACAGGGTTTGTAAATTATAATAAATATATTATATATATATATATATTATATAAACTCATATAAAATATATCCGAAGTTAGTCAGTGCAGCTAGGCTATTGATTCCCCTCAGTTCTACAAAAATGGAGAAGATAGAAAGATATAAAGTATGAATGATTCCATTGCTGTCTTCAAAGTCAGGACTAAACATGATGACAAACCCACAAATATATATATCTATATCTATATGAAACCATATACACACACACAGAGAATATATGTATATTTGCATTTTTTTACATGTTCTCCATCAGCTCTGGCCTCAGTTCATTAAGTTACTAATATGCATGCCTTATACTACATATCTACACACCTGATGGACATGAACTTGTGGTCCAGATGACATTTACCCCATATAAATGCCTACGGTGTGGGAATTTAAGTTCATTCCTCTGCTGTCCTAGTGAGTGGTAGCTGCTCTAGGAAGCCCTCTAAGCTTTCCATAACCAGACATGCCACTAGTAATCTTTCCAAAATGGGATGTCAATGGAGCTGCAGCTGGTTAAAGGGCTACACAGGGCAAAAAGTGGTATTAGTGGCTAATAAAGGCTAATTCTTTTGCAAGCAAAATTAGCTCGCTTCACTAGCTTGTTATGACTTGAAGTGTCTGGCCATTGAACTATGCATCTGGCTCATTTGTTGCTCTCAAAGAGATCACATTCTGACTGACAGCTGTACCGGACTGGAAAAAAGTCGCCCAAATGAGTGAGAACAAGAGTACTTCAGTTTGTGCGACTTTAGGACAGTAGCAATCCATGCAAACAGAGATGAACCCAACAAAGAATGTGTGTGATATATGTCATGGCTCAGGGCACTAATTTTCCTTAAATAACTGGTTTCTAATGCAGAACTTTGTTGCCAAACAGATGCTGCCACCCACTCATGGACCCACAGGACTATCTAAAAGACACAGATGTCCAGTAGCTGGTCGCAGCAACCCTAAACAATCACTAGAAGCCTAATTTCCAGCACATTCCAGATCTTCTTGCAGTGCTCTAAAGTGTTTTAAGCTGTACTAGAGTAGCCTAAGTTCTGTGGATGTGTATTTATTTTTACTCACTGATGTTTTGAGGTAAATGCCACATCAGAGTGTTTTTATTATCAAGTTCCTGTTCCTGCACAATGCAGCTGTACCTATTTTAAAGTCCTTCATCAAAGGGAACCATTTCCTTTTTTTTCTTAATCTCAGATCAGTTTACCAAGAGCAGTTGTCCCTGACTTCCTTAAGCTTGCCCCGTATAAAAGCTTTTTTAAAAGTCTTTCCTACATCCCTTCTTTCCTTAGCACATGCTTAGAACTTGTGTGTAAACACATAAACATGCACACTCACATGTGCCCATGCATATTTTATTAATTTTCTGCTTCAGTCCTGCAGCCTGGTGCATGGTCAGACTGGCAAAGGACTCATGGAAAAGGTTACTGCCAGAGATCAGCGAAGCACACGCTTCCTTGTGTACTTTGGGTGCTTCCAAATGGTTTTAATGCCTTCTTTATTTATAAGATGGTTCAAATTTCTGAACTCTGTGGTAATACCACGCAGACAAATGTGCAGTAAGGTCAAGACTGATTACTTTTTCACTCTGGTATTGTTTTTGCAGGTGATTTGAGACTCAGTGTTAATACAGGTCATCAACAGTGAGAGGTTAGTGATGTTGCCTTTTGTGCAATTAAACCCTTGAATGTTGTTCCTGGATTGAAAGTTTATAGGAACCACATGGAAATATTGGTTTATGTTGTTAAGTAAATGCTGGGTCCCAAACTTTTTTTCATTATCAAACAGTATTGGGGTTAAAGTGAGACCTTGGTCTAATGAGTGAGTTTGGCTTCTGTAGCATGCCTTGACATTGCTTTCTTTGCACCAGAGACTCCTGTGAAGTGCTGCCACCAGCATTTTGGTGGAGAGTAGAACAGGAAAAGAAAGTTTCCCAAAAGAAGACCCATAGGTCCAGCTCATCACTTCAGAAATTACAAAGGAAAGAACTACTAACTGATACAGAAATATGATGCTTGAAATTGGGCTTTTGTGTCTTCATTGTTTAGTTCCTTGTGAAAGTTTTTCAGATTAGCCATGGTTGAGTACAGCCTGGATGCACAGCTCTGTAAGAATCTGAGATGGTGAGAGACAGCAGTGTGAATGCTTTGCTTAGCTAGGATCTCAGGAAATCATATAAGATAAAAATCCCAGTATTTTCTTTGCATACCAAAAGGATTTTTTCTCATACAGAACAAATGTAAAAGCTTTTTGATCCAGTGGTAGACATAAAGATAGACTTAAGAATTGTGTAGAGGGGAGTCTGACTTATGGTGTTTAGTAAATTATAACTTTGCATATTGAAAAGATAATGAGAAATTACAGAAAAAAAGGTCTTGTAACAACCAGAGTGGTAGAGAAAATTGGAGCTAACACTGGACCCAGAACAAAGCTACCCAGCCAGGAAAGCATTTGTGGAGATAAATTGCTTGCCTGGGTACACAGAGGTTGGTGCTGAAGAGCCCCACTCTGTTTACACACTGCTGCAGTTAAAACAGCAGAATAATGTCAACACTGCTGACTGTGGTCAGGCTGCAGGTGACAGCCACTTCTCTGAATCTAAAGTGTAGAAGTATTAGTACCACGTAGTACCAGCAAAGACTGGTAGAAAACTTCTAAAGATATCCTGAACTGACCAAAAGGTCCAAATAGCCTGTTTCCTGCTGGATCAGATAGTTTCTCTGCAAGGAAGGAAAATAGTGCTGAAATAATGTAGGGTGTGACATCTTCCTGCTCCCATTAGGTTTTACCATCATCCTTCCTCTTGGTTTGTGCCCCCTAGTAGAATAAATTGCAGTTTTGAGTCCCATACAGGGAGTGGTAGGCTGGGATTCTTTTAATCTTTTTCTCTTTATTGGGCTGCACTGTGGCCAGTGCTGTTACATTCCCCTCTTCTTTGCCTGCTGAAGAAATTCAGCTTTATATGAATATTCTAGATCCTGTACCTCCATGGTTTCTGTTCTTCTTGGTACCCTCTTATCAAAGGTGAAAGTGCTGCTCCAACCTTTTTTTGCTTCCACAATCTCCCTGGTTTCTCCTGTAAGTCTACATCTGAAGTTGTTTCCCCTGCTTTTCTGTCTTTAGTCTGTAAGCTGGTTTTGTGCAAAAATAACACCATGCTACAGCAACAGCCAGCAGTGGTGCCGTTGCCCCAGTGCTAAGCTGGTAATGCAGACAGTGCTGAAGCATTTCTAGTTTTGTGCTTTGAACTCCTTGTCAGAGCTGGTTTCCTGATTTGTCTCGTTAGCACTGATTTGTTTTGTACTCTGAGTGCAATTGCTCTGTTGGTAAGAGTTACAGCAACGAGACCTTCACTTTTCTCTAGCGTAGGCAGCGCAGCAGTGGTGACCGCCTCTCCCTGGTTTTTCCTTGGCAAACTTCCCAGAAAGATGTGTACTTACTTGCAATTTGTGCTCTGTGGTCAGCAGCAATATCTCAGCTTTTAGTATCTCAACAGCATCTCTGTGTTTAACTCTATATGTCCAAGGCTTCACCTGCTCTCTAACTCTGTATTACAGGTAAGTTGAATACATCAGCAGGAATGATTGCGTTTATTGTATTTACAGATAATAGCCCTTTCATTTGCTGCTTTATCTGCTTGTTGTGACTTCAAAAGAAAACAAACAAATAAAAATCCCCCACCACTTTCTCTTGGAAAAGCAATATCACTTTCTGAGGAAGGCTTCCTCTGCCATCTAGTATATCGCATTAAACCTGTTACTGAGTTTGAGGCAGAGAAGCAATTCTCTGTCAAAATGCTTCAAAAGAAACAACGAAATGAGCAGGCCATAAATCCAGGAGCAGCACAAGAGTGGGAATACGAGACCTGCAACATGTAATATGAGTCTTTCAGCCTAACCTCCCCTGTTTCCACCCTGGTGCTAAATATACTGCTGACGTCCTTGCAAGAAAACAAATGCTTGGAGCTTGGACATCAGTGTTTTTGGAAGGGCAATGGGTACTGTTAGTTTAGGGTTAGTTTCATTTCTGCAAATTTCCTAGGTGATACATGACAAAGAGAGGCCAAGTTCTTGTAACTGTATTTGTGACTGTGGTGGTGAAGTTCAGCAAGTATCAGCTCATCTTAAATAAATGTTCAATTTAAAATGTAGCATTTCAGTTTTAAAATATATTTTAAATATAAATAGAACAGACAACTTTCAATCCTGGTACCTACCATGCTCTCCAGGAACCCCTATTCTGGATTAAGAAAAGTAAAATTTGCATTTGAAGTGCATTATTAACTGTTGAAATATAAGAAAGTTATTTCAAAATGTTTAACTTGCCTGCAGCATTTGCATCGGTAAGTCAGCAGTACTTTGTTAGCCACTGTTGTATTTTATGCAGGAGATGGATAGCCATCCCTGTGTGTCCTGGAATGAGCCTTTCCCTACTGTTGGTCAGGTGGGAGTTTGCTATTTGTTACCTTTAACCTCAGGGAATGTAAGGAAAAGTGATATTGTTGAAAAAACCCAACAGATTCAGGTTAACTTGAAATTAAATTAAATTAAAAACTCAAATATTTTTTTTTTTTGTGTGTGTGTAAAAATAGTATGCCAATTTTGAAACATAATTGTCCAGCTTTTCTGGATTTCATGTCTTTCGTCCATCAACACCTATCCTGTCCAGTTTTGCAATCATACTTGGTCATTCCCAAACTGAATTTTTGGAGTTATGTGATTTGCCACTTTGTACTCTTAGCACTGTTGATGGAGAACAGAAAGCTTTTCCAGTGTTGTAAATGACACCTCTTCAAGATTTTGCAGCTTTTTCAGAGATATTCTGCACTGCTGACAGCAACTCTTGTTTGAAACTTTTATATGTAACTCTGCTTTCTTTTGTAATAGGTGACTAGGAATGGTTTCTCTTAAAAACATTGATACAGCTTTGCAGAAAGCTTTTCAAGATCTTTTTCAGAACCTCTTTCTGTTGCTATTCAATGAATAGTTCAAGTCTCTTTTCATAGCTTTTATCTCAGAATTTTCTAGTTACTCCATTGTTAAATGAAGTGTTGAATGGGTTTTAAAATATTAAATATTGGATACAAGTTGCTTATGAAATCAGGCAGGTTTTGTTAAGGTGATTTATTTCAATGTGTTTTGTATAAACAGTTTCACTAAATAACTATGAGTGTCTCACAGATGAGTAATAATACTTTTTATAGCTTTTTGATTTTATTTTTAATAAGACTTAATGTGTTTCATCCACACAATGCATGTGGATTCCTAACATCTGAATGTGGTGCAAATCACAGGGTTAAGGCCTGGCATGTGCCATTTGTCAGGCACGGTGGGTCATGGATTGTGTGTGGGAGCACCCACATCAGGTTGTACCTCACTGTGCCACTTTCTCTCCAGGGGCACAGCCTCAAGCAGCAGCAGAAGGACCATGATGGAATCAGCTTTCCAGTGCAGCATCCTTCTCTCTGGCCTCTGTAGGGGACAGCTGCCCCTGTTCAGGGATCCCCCAGAGGTTATTGCCGCTAAGGGGGTTAAAGAGCTGTGGATGAGCTGTGCCTGGTGGCTTGGGATCCCAGCTTCAGAGTGAGGAAGTAATGTGCCCCAGAGATGCATGAGAGCAGCATTGCTTTGGTGCATACTAGGGGGAGGCAATTAGAAGTGTAAAACTTTCATGTGTGAGACCAGGTAGGCTCTATAAAGTTTGAGAAGTGCTGCTTTTTGCTGATTTTTCCATTCAAGACCCTACAGCGAGCTTACCGCTGGCTGACTCCAGAGAGTCACCTCGTGATTCTGAGTTGGAGTTTTTCCATCTACAAAATCAGGGTTAAGGATGAAAGTATTCTGAGATAGTGGGATGAAAAGAACCATGGTTATTATGATCGTACTGCTTGCTGTTAATATCAGAAAGGGAGATACTATGGTCTTACATTCGGAAAGAATCAAATACTGTGAAACTAGTGGAATTGTAACAATAGCATGAGGAATGCTGGTAAAATACCAGCATGACATGGCTTGAGTTAGAAATATTATATTCTTTGCCACATGTTAGGAACCGCTAACCCCGGTGGCTACTGTAACTGATTAAGAATTGTATGGGAATCTGTTTTCAATATCTACAATTTAAAAATATCTTGGAATGTAACACTGGAAAAGAAAATATATTTCCTGAAATCTGCCTCAATGCCGTTTTGTCACTGTCTAATTTCTGGTTTTCTTTTTTTTTTTAAGTTATTATTTTATACATGATTTCTTCATTTTCTCAAAGAACTGACATTTATCAAAGGTCACATACTGAAAATCAGCTGTGTAGTTATGCATGCTTTATTCTTTTCAGAGAGAATGTTAAGCATTTCAGGGATAAGAATCTATTTATATTCCTGATTTCTGTAATATAAAATAGTAAGGAAACTTGAAATGTTTTCCATGTGCTTCTGTCATGTCTGTTGATTATTTATTTTTTCCCCTTAAATATTTGAGCGGTACAGCTGAAAGGGTCTGATGAAACACATTAGGTTTTTTGCAGTTCCTGTGGTCTCTACTTAAAGTGCGTTAAACCCTTAAACTCAGCCTAATTAAGCTGGAACGGATGCTTTGAAATAAGAATTATCTTCCATTTTGTAATAAGGAAATGAAAACTGTAGAGCTACAAGTATCATCATGGCCATGTTTCTTCATAAACAACTGGAACAGCTTTAACTCACTAATATAATTTCTGCTCTGTGGACTTGAAAGCTCAAAGAGAAGACTTTCCCATGCCACAGAGAAGAGCAGGATATCAACAGTTCCGAGTCCAATTTCTAGCACTGACACAGATTTCTTCTGTGGCTTAGGACAAATTATTTCTTCCTTGTACGTTTTAGCTTACTCCCAGCTATATAAAACCTCTGAGGTGTGTGTGCTTGCAAAATGCTTTAAAGCAGTGAGGTGAAATTTAAAATATTCTTTTAAAAAAGTTCCTTTAAGGCCTCAGCCTGCTTCTGCAGTTGTCAGTGGAAGTTTTACAGTAGACTTCAACGGTGAGAGATAGATTTAGACTTTGTTCTCCTGAGCTGTACTAGGAAGTATTCAGACAATTAATTTAGTTGGCCCGATTCTTCTCCTTTCATCTACCTAAAAACATACCTTCCATCATCCTCAAAGCCATATAAAAAAAGCAGCTCATGCCTGAAATGTCACCACATTTAACTGGTTTAGTCTGCAGGTGGTAAGAGCCAGTGCCCCTGAACCTCAAAAAGCACTGACGGCTTTCCCTTTGTTTAATAAGGGATTCTGACTTTAAACCCCTCCCTGCCCTTAACTGTGATATGGAAGCAGGAGCATGTGCTGCTCAGATACCAGGCCGTAGGCTATAAGTGACGCAGTAGGACCAGAGGATTGGCTATCCCAGCTCAAGAGCACTGTAAGCCTCCCAGCAAGGTGCTCTGGTCAGTATGTGCGGAACAGCGTGGGGTACTGGCACCCATGTCTGCTGCTGGACAGGACCTGACAGGTTCAGCACCTGCGTATCTGTCTATGGACCATATCTGCTCCTACTAATTGATCCTGGATCTCCCATACATCTGTTGGCTTCCTAAGGTGTGTAGAAAGTACCTTGTTGTTTCAGAAGGATCGGGTGGGTATTTTGTACAGCCAGAGGGTTGGCCACAGCTATGCAGATAGTCTCCAGTCATTTCCTCAAGGTCACTGTGCTCAACTTTTGTTTCTGATGAACTCCAGCGAGCTTGCTCTGGCCTGTGCTTCAATGTTCTGCTACGGGAGGAAGCAGATAGGACCTGAATGACAACAGGCATCAGCAGCAACCCAAGAGCATGATGTCTCATGCTGCCTTGCCAGCTGTCCTAATGGCCTTGCAAACATTTTGTGTAGGAACGATTTCAAAGTGACATTCCTCTAGATTACACAACAATAGGAATGGTTCTACCAGAGAGCAGGCTTGTCTGTCTACTTCTATCAAAGGCTGCAGTTGCAGGCTTTAGATAGCAAACTAGGTATATGGCATCCTATGGCAAGCCAGTGGAAGATGCAAATCTAAATGCAAATCCAGGTATTGCAGCAACGCAGAACTTTTGTCAATGTCAGATTAAATCTAGTTGCTCTTCAGCCTGAAAGCAATGCTGCCAAAGGGTTTGTATAGCCATAATGCTTACCAGCAAATGATTCAGCAGACAGATGGAAGCACAACAGATTCGTATAGTCTCAAGAAAACTTTCAAGTGCAGTATTCTGATTTGGGGAATTTTGTCCTCAGTGTCAGGAAAACAGTTTTCCTAGATGGACTTGGTTGCTTAAAATCTTTGTGATTTTAATAAGGTTTTGGACATCAAAACTTCAAATGCTGAAATGATGTGAGGTGCTGGAATGAATGTGTATACAGAGTTTTGTCTTTGTGGCTTTAGAGAATCACTCAGACTTCTTTTACTGGAAAAGGACCCACATTTCCCATGTCCTAAAAGCAACAGCCTTATAGTGAAAAGAAGGATTTGGTAATCCTCAGCTTGATGGTGGGGGTCAGTGAGGTGCAGAAATAAGTGTTCCTTGTACACACTGATCCAGATGCACATGCAGGGGTTAATGAGTTCGCAGCTCAAAGGAGATGGTATAATGCCTAAAAGGTACCTGGCAAACAAGGTCAGATCTGAGGCTATTGTGAGCTTTCTGCCCAGTGATCATAACACTCCTACTCTAAACCAACTTATTTCATTGTCACTACAA
Organism: Microhierax caerulescens; assembly: GCA_035590215.1. NCBI lineage: Eukaryota > Metazoa > Chordata > Aves > Falconiformes > Falconidae > Microhierax > Microhierax caerulescens. The sequence continues at coordinate 19,141,123 of JAVJGJ010000032.1, forward strand.
GTGATGAATGGCAAGATGAAGCAGTTCTTTTATAATTGGAATTGGCTGAGTTACTTTTCATGGTTGGAACTGAATTAGAGAAATGGTCAAAAATATTTGAATGGTCTTGGCACATTTGGTACTGTGTAACTACTGACAAAATGTAAATGATTACATGGTAACTAGAAAGATGCATGCCAGGTTAGTAATGTGAGAATACTGTGTTAAATTAGATTAATGACTGCATGGAGCACACACTGGTACAGCTCCTGTTAGTCATATGAGCATGTTTGATGAGAATGAGATGTGTTCAGAAGCTTGAGCAAACAGTCTGAACCAAGTGCTCACCCTGTTAATAGAAAAGACTCCCAGAGTCATACCATTGTGATCTGTCTTTCCGTTTGTGTTCATGCATGCATCCTGTTATCTGATCCACGACACTGCAATGACCAGTCAGGGCAGTTGCAGTCTGTTGTCCAAAGGCACTTAGGGCAAACAGGTGTTTAGTGGAATGCCATAAGTTATCAGATACTTAGTATTTTTGATTTAATTCTGATTTTGTGAAAATCCAACCCAGAGCTAGGTCTACCAAAGAACTTTGTTCTGATGCACCTAATGAAATTTATCTACAAATGTACTAAGGCCTGGTCACCATGGGAGGGAATGCACAAAACTCTGCACATACCGAGGAAAAACCTGCTAGCAGGTAGGACTTGTTTGGAAGAAAGACAGGACTTAGTTTACTTCACCTTTCTCTTCATTCAGGTTGCAGTTCAACCTCCTTCCTCCCAGGGTTCTTGGCCATGAACTATTGTTGGGTGATGCAGCCTGGCATTGCATGCCTAACATAATCTTTTGTAGTTTCCCAATGTACAAGCAGCTCCCCAAAACTCTTTAGCCAGTTTTAGGCCCTTCTTCAGCTCCTAAAAGTGTTTCCTTTTCAGCAATTTTTCAAAGTGCTAATTTGCAGCCCTCTTCTCCTTTTCTCTTATTGTCTTTACTCTCTCTAAAATAAGTCTCTCCTTCCGTGACCCTACTTAATTGTCTTGTAGTGGTTATGGAGACACCAGCCTCACAACTCGGTGGGTTTAACACTGATACTGATATACCATTTTATTTCTTTGCTGATTAGAATTAGTCTTTCCGATTGTTTTCTCAGTGTCATTCAGCAGCACTAATATTTTTTTATTTCTACAAACTTTTATATTTTCTAGCCTGATGAAATGTCCATATAGTCAGCTAATGTAACCATTTATACAACATAATCCATGGAAATATACATAATGAGAAGGGAAAACTTTAGTCTTGTTTATGGTCATTTATGGTCATGTGCTGAAGTACTGTAACTGGTTTTAGACATTTTGTTTAAAAAAAGTTGGCTAAAACTTGAGCTATGTAAGAAGAGTGATGGCAGACTTGCAAAATAAGACCCATGGTATGATGTTGAGAGAATTTATCATGTTAATTCCAGAAAGTTTATAGTGACCTGTTATTGTCCACAATAGAAAGGAAATTAAAAAGAGATTATATTTGATTATTCTTATCAGTTAACAAGAAAGAAAGAAAGAAAGTAGCTCTAAGCGTTGTGAGAGGAAAATCAGAATTATATATCAGGGAAAAGTTTATAAACAGAAGGACTCATTGCCAAGGAAACCAGCTGCCAAATGAAGCTTTGGAATCAGCAACACTGAAGATATTCAGGGCTCAGATAGACGTCCATCTATCAAAAAAGGATAAAGAAATCAGCCTAGCCACAATGTAGATATAATCCAACAGAGTTCCCTGCCAAATTTGTACCCCATATAGTGTATGATTTAGTTGGAATGGAAAAGAAAAGCAGTTTGGCTTGCTAGATCTTTCACTGATACAATCTTAAAAGCACAAATTCTTCTGTCTTTAAAAATAAAATGTTGCTAGTAACTATTTTTAAAGTTTTATTTCTTGTAACTGGAGTGTGTAGGCTTTGCTGTAGTTTCAGACACATTGATCCTAGCTTAGGATGTTATTATATTTTCTTGAAATTAAAAAAAAAATTATATATTTAGAATAAAACCCCAGCTCTTAGAATGAAAAATGTTTTCATGATATCTTTACAACAGCAATTTTCTGGATGTTGTCACATCACTCATATCAAGCCTGAGGAAAAACCATCAGGAAGATAGTTATTTTTCCATGCTTAATTAGAGGTATGATGGATAGTAAGGATGGAGGGTTAGGATGGTTATAGTGGTATGGTTAGCTTTTTACCTCTCTGTCACAACTTCAAATACAGGCCAAGAGGGATATTAGTCATTCATTACTTCCAAGTTACTGCTCAGATGGGTGGTAATGCCCCTAGTTTTAGTGGGTAGGTACCCACTAAATGAGTGTTACCAACACTCATTCAGGTACAGCATTTAAGACTGAATTGAGCTGGCAGGCTAAGACTACTAATCAAGAAATGAGGTTTTTAATGGTATCTAGGCCTCTGATTCTCACATAGCTGCCTATTGCAATTTTAAGAAGGAGCACTCACCTTGAGGTGAAGTAAGTGAAGTTAAGGTACCTAAGTTCTTTACAGAAAGCCAAGTATATGTTTATCTGTAGCACTGAACACCTTTAAAATTACAGCCTACCACCTAGCAACAAATTTTCAATGAAGCTCTGATTCACCACTTTTCAGTGCAGCCTCAATAAGCCTCCGATTTCCCCATTGTTTATACCAGCACATACTGTAGAAGAGAAGATGGATGACAGTTCATCAGCTTTCAAGTTCACTGCTGCAAGTGTAGTTTCCTTTCACGGCAATGTCTTCCAAAGCATTGGTTATATCAGAGATAGCAGGCTAGAGCCGAGATGAAGCAGATAATAGTTTTAAAAAGGCTGTTTCAGAAATAGAATTAGCCCTAAATAACGAATGAATCTTCAAACTAATTGAATACTGATTTTCTGCAGAAAAGTAACACATAGAATTTAATATTTACACACACAGTACCATCCATACCTTACACTCCCTAATTTATACTGTAAAAATTAGTGCTAGTTTTTAAGAAATGCTGTAGAGTAGATCAAGGCTAATTATTTGCAAAAGTAAGTCTGCCACATTGTCACTCTGCAATATGAAAATGTGTCACATGATGGAAAGGAAGTGTGAATATCTGCTATCTGATGTATACAATTGAAAAGGGAAAACACAGAGTGAAATCATCAAGCCACATTAGCCAAAGTGAACAGATAAGAAAGGGTATAACACTGGAATTGTAAACAAATAAACAGAGATTACATCTCTATGTGGAACTGTGCATGCTTTTTAGATGTGAAACCTAAAATGTTGATAGTAGAAAATAAAAAAACCCTAGCACTGTTCATCACAGAAAATGTTCAAAAAGCTGTATGGATGGGGCAATAATTGTTATGTGTATAAAAAAATGTTATTTTGTGTGTCACTTGAAACTGATCTGCAAACGACACAACTTACAAGCAGGGAAATTAACTGCCAGTGGACTCTGATTGGACTCATGTATATACTGTGCCCTCATGCCCAGCTTCTTGCCACAATTCTGCCAGTGGCACCAGCTGTGTTCCACGGCTCTCGCTGCTGCCCCACTAGCCTGGCCTGGCATCCAGCACAGCCTTCTCCATCACCACAGGAAACAGGCCATGCATGTGCTGTTCATCTCCTCCGTCTTCTGTTCTGAACGTTTCTGTGAAACCACATGTGTGGTTTGTAAATACGGGCAGCAGATAAAATGCAAGAAAGCCTCACCATCGGAAGATCTTGCTGTTGAATGTGGCAGTCTCTATTTTCCTCGTTCCTCCCCCCCCCCCCCCGCCATCGAGAGAAACCACAGTGACAGGAAGAGTTCACCATTTCCTCAGAGACTCATTACTCTCTCAGTAGCTCACATTTACCCAGATTTTGCTCTTTCAGTGTTGATGCACTTTCAGCTGCACAAAATATGAGCCTTACCTGTACTTAAATAGGACATTTTGGTAGAGGAAACAGTCAAATCGGGTTACCACATAATGGGAGCTTTTATAGTTGACCATTCAGGCAGCGCTGCTGACTGCTGAGTTAGCTCTTAGTAAGAATGTGCAAGTTGTGCTATTTTTACTTGCTACTTGTCTAGCACTAGACTTGTTTGAAATAATTAATTTATTCTTGCATATACAGGTATATATCCCGCAACAAGAATTTAGAGGAATTTTCTGAGGCTAATAGAATTCTCACAGGACTTCCACTGGGGAGGGAGAGAGAGAAAACCTTGCTGAAAGCAGCTTTAAATGAACTTTAGAAAAAAGGTCCAAATACATTTGACATTCTCCTCAAAATACTCACGTTTTTGCCTGTGGCTAGCACACTTCATTACCCTTGTCATGCCACTTCATAACTTCTTGTTAACTTTTTATATTTTACCCACTCATCTAGTTCAGTGGGTTTTATTCCCTGGTTTTCAGCCACTACCCTTTCCCAGTTTTCACTCTTTCCAGCTTGCACACAGACACCATCTGGCTTTACCCCAGGGTTTCCTAGACAAGGGCAATCTAGTTAGCCTTGTGAAATCCAAACGCCAGGCAAAACAAAAACTGTATAAAACCTCTGCAAGACAGGATTTCTCAGTTCTGTGTGAGAGGCATCTGCATTACCCATAGCTACTGTCAGAACAGAAATCACATCTTGGGCAGTAAGTTATCTTCTTATCTATCCTACTCTTTTCCCCACACTTTTCCTTTCAATTTACTGGAGTTTCTACAAGTCTGTTCCAGTCAAGAGAAAGTTTGACCAGTGTATGTGTGTAATTACAGAGCTTCAGAGTAGAACATCATGTAAGAAACTGTCTATAAAAATGCTTGGAATAAAGTAGATTGAGAACAGATTTACTAAAGAAATTAGGAAGTCATTCCAGTGCTCTTTTCTGTTCTAAATAACATAGTGCAAATAGATCTCTGAGGCAAGATTCTGGACAAAGACATTCCTTTGAAAAGAGACCACAAGATTCCTGGTTGTCTTAATGGAGAAAACAGAAAGAATTGGTCTCAGTCTGGGACTCTCAAAATACTGATCCTTTTGAACAATGTGGACAAGTACAGACTACTATCCAATATATTCATCCCTGAGCAGAAATAACCCAAATTTCTGTTTGCTCTGACTGTCTCACAGGATCTAGAAAAAAACTCCAAACCAACCACCAAACAAAGAACCCCTCCCTTTCTTTTTTATGTTTGCTAGTTTCCAAAGTTTCGAAGGGAATTTATTTGGGCAAGACATTTTGAGCTGTATATCTGATTTTCCCTGAGAAATTATGACCTAGTTGCACAGTTCGGCAGTTTGGAGCCAGATAGTCTTTTATTTCAGCCTTTGGGAATTTAAAATCATTAAGAAACTGCATATCTACACAGGTACAACACCCTAGTGCTGGCCACAGAGTGAGGACTGAGGTGAGTTCTCCACAAAAGCAGAGCCACCCCAATTTCTAAACTATAAAGACTTGCTTTTTATTTTTCATCGTTTGTTGTATTTGTTGTTTCTCCAGACTTAACAGTTACTCTTGTGTGTCTTCACAAGAAGAATGCCTACTACAGTCCTGGTCTGAGAGCTCAGCAAAATGAAGAAGACAAGCAAGTTTTCTACTGTTGTACACCATGGAAAGGTAAAAGTATAATCAGCTGCTTTCTCTGCTTGGCAGTCACAAGATTGGAAAGGAGGGTGTATGTAACAATAGTTGGGGACCAACGATACAACTAATAACTTTCAGCCTTGTTAAATGCCCTGTGAAAAGCAGCATCTATTGCTGTCTACTCTCAATGTGACTGAGGTTGCATGACATTCAGAGGATAAAAGACAGTCAGGTAAGAAGTAGGTGGCCTATTAGATGTGCTATCTTTGCTTTGCAGTGTTCTATAGCGAAAACCACAATTTCACTTTGGTTTAATGAGCATGCCCTGATGACATTGATAGGTTTACATTTAGGCATGATCAGAAGAGTAGTAGACTGGCTAATGTTAGGAGGGAGTAGTGTCTGATATTAGAATTTTGCAGTCTAGAACTGGGGTTTTTTTGATTTTTGAGCTTCTAAAATGGTGGCCTTCTCAGTCAACACTGTTCAGAGAAAAGGCTTGCCAGCTGAAATTTTTGTGTGAGTTAAGAAACTCAATTATTTATGAAAACTCTTAAAAGGATGACTTTTAAAGGATGCGAGATGTAAATCAGCAATCTCTGTTTTTAATCACAGTGGATGTACAGGTTCCTTTTGAGTCGTATCAAAGAAGTTTGGTGCTGGAGACCACAACATGTTTGAATTAATATTGATGTCCATTTTGCACTTTTCCAAGGTATCCAAGATGTGGCTAATAATAGTAGCAGGTGTTGTCTGTTTCTCTCAGCATGTGGCAAGAAAGTAGCGTGGTCACACAGCTACGCATTATTTACATGGTGTCAACATGTCAGCAGGTGGGATGGCAGAGAGCCAGATTAAATCACTTCTGATTGTAAATACAGGACACTGAACAATAATGCTGTGTCACACTTGATGACACTGGAATCTGGGAAATCAGCAAGAGCTCAATGTATCAGGCTCATTTGAATGGCTTCCCTGCCACCCTGAATAATGAAGGAATCAAAATCAAGAAAACTGTGTAAGTTGGCTTCCTCCTGCCCCTCTGAAGCAGAAGATTTTATCTAGTAAAGAGACACTCTTTGATTGCTTAATATGAAGATGCATGGGTCTCTTGCCCTCATGCAGGAGTGTCTACTCCTGAGAATGGGCAGCTGCCCTACAGTGCATTTGTTTACCATTTATCTTTGTTGTCTCTGTAAGTGGTAAATCCGTTTGGTACGATGACTTTCATTCTTTTTTTGCAGAAGCTAACACAATCTCAATTGGTAAGTGTATTTGTAAGAGGCAGTCACGTTATTTAGAATAGGTGTTTTAAGGGTTTGAGGTGTCCCAAGAAAATGAGTGCTGTTCTCAGCCATTGCTGCTTCTGCACTGGCTCCGATTTCTGTATCGCTCTTAGAGCTGGTAGAAAACTAGCTCAGCAAAATAAAACCATGAATAGTTCTCTGTTGATTTAGTAATCCAGTTGGGTTCACTGAGGAGCCACATGAAAATCAGACAAAGTGGAAGGGAAGGAATGGGCCTGCATGCCAGGGAAGGAAGGATGCAGGGAGAAGTGGAGGGAGCAGGACTGTTAGATGAATTCAGCCATACTGTGAAACCTCACCCTAGAATGGTTAATGCACAGGGAGAGAGCTGTCAGAAGGTTAAAAGAAGCATCCAAAATACTGGGATTCATTTTACCTTGTTACCATAATACCCTTTTTATGAAACTAGAGCTATGTATGCTCATAAAAACCTTTTGCTTTTTTTATTTTAAAGGATAATGCAACCATTGGAGTCTGTGCGCGGTTCTTTCAAGTTAAATGCTTAGTTCAACATTCCACTTCCATTTCCTGGTAGAAAATGTTTTATATGAAAGCAACTTTAACCTTTCAGAAGGGTTCATTTACTGTTACGTTTCGTATCAGCTTTCCAAAAAATGCAGTCTGCGTTTGGCATATTATAGGTTCTGGTTTTAATATTGGTTCAGAAAAAAAAGTCATATGCCATAAGTCAGAAATAAAATATTGTGCCAGAATTATCTCTGTACATAAGTACACTCTGTGAGCAAGTGGTTTAAAGTAAGTCTGATCACTTAAAGCCAAGACTTGGGCTCAATCTATCCATGAACCAGCTGGTAACAAATAACACATTCAACTCTCAGTCACAGGAAACTGTTAGGTTGCCTTTTTATAGAAAACTACAGCCCTACAGCTCCTGAAGCACAAGGGAATATCATATGGACTTGGAAAGTGTTGAACACCTACCATATGCACATAAAGAAGTGTAATAAAGATGAAAGGCCTGAACCAAGCTTTAATTCCTATTATTCTGCTTTTGATTTATCAGCTGCTTCTACATTGCTGCAGTTTTCTTTGGCCTAAAATTAGGTAGAAGATGCTTGAATTGCTTAGTTTGATCAAATCAGTTCAAATTCAGGTTTCCCTATCTGTGCATAACAGATGATAAACGTAAAACTTTAAAGTACTTTGATGCTTTCTTTTCAGCATTATTGCATGTTAATTTCTGAAGTGCCAACTGCTGTAACAATCCACTGCAGTGGGCAGCTCCCAGCCATGTGTCACTGTTCTGAAGGTGCTGCAGTCATAGTAATATGGGCACTAAACTGGCAAAGCTGTATCAACGTCACTCTGAACTAGAGCTAGGGCTGTCTTGGTTGGGTGCAGGGCCATAAAAACATGGCAGAGCTGCTTTTGAGACCTTAACAGCTTCCCTGCATAGCACTGCAGTGTGCTGTAGGATGCTTTCAGCTGTCAGGTTTGCTCAGGAGTCTCTGCGCTATGGTCCATTGCCATGTATGGATGTGTTCTGGGAATTATTCTCCACAGGACTTCTGCCATCAATAAGAACCTCTTACAGAAAAAAAGGTCCTTCAGACAGGCCTGGCCATGAGTGAGACAATAAAGGCTAATCCTCTGTGCTGCTGAGCTTCAGCTTCTAATAAAGGACTCAGAACTAGTAAGGGTAAAGCTTCAAAGTAAGTACAGATTTACAGAGGGAGGCAGATAAGAGAGTTGTAGCCCACCCATTAAGACCACCTGGTCTTAATATATGGTAGCAGAGAGCCCTTCTGTGACGTACTCTTTCCATATCCTAACTCTGTTCCAGGGAGTGAGATTTCCAAGAATTCTGCTGGCGATGTACTTGTCAAAGTTGGGTGCACTACAGAGGCTAAGTCTGTCAGTCATATATAATAGTCCTATCACCCTTGAACTGCAGCAGCTGAAGCTGACAGTGATGGTGAAGCAGAACCTTAGTAAAATAACGTTTATGATATTTAATACCACTAATCTTTTCTGATGATGAATGCATATCAAATGCTTTGAAGATGGAAAGGTCTGCAAAAAGGCAAACTGTTATTTTATCTGGAAATGTGTTTTGTGGTATCCCAAAGAGTATTCACATTTCTTATTCCTTTTTTGTGCATGTGCAGGACTTCTCATGAATTTTCAGCAATGAGTCCGTATGGGAATAATTTCATTGTGAGAAGTCTTCCATTCTATCATGAAAAAAGGCTGCATGGAAATCACGGAAAGCTACAGAAGAAAGTATCAGCCATTGTTTGAAAGCATTGTGGCCTATGGAGATGGAAACCAGAATGTGGATTTGCCTCCAAATTTTATAAGCTTCTAGAAACCCAAATGATGAGAAACAAATGTGAAAAGTTCACAAAAGTAGTGGTTGCTTAAAAAAAGAAAAATTCTTAAAGCCCTGTTGCTTTTATGATGAACAGACCTGGTGAGAAGGATATTAATTATCTCAAATAGCATTGTTTAAACAGGTAGAGCTATACCCAGTATTTTTTGGTTGCCACCTAGATTAATATTACACTCCTCAGTTGCTAACAATGAAGTTATCAGCCACTGGAACAAATTATTAAGAGGAACAGTGAGTTTACCATTTCTTGAAGTCTGTAAACTGAGAGTGGATGGCATGCTTTAGCAAACAATGGAGACACAGCTGGGTGAAATTATATGGTTGTACTCAAGAGAAGGGAACATGAGATGTTTTCTGTGGTCCTTGCTAGCCTTAAGAGATATAGGTCTATGAGTTCACAAATAGCATTACAAAGAACTCCTTAGAAGTAGCAATGACCATAGCACCAATCCGAATCCATCTCCTGAGCTGGAGTAGATTATTCCAAAATATTAAAAAAAAAAAAAAAAAAAAGTCTCTACTACGGTTTCTACATGCTTCTGTCACTACAAGTCATCTTACTAGCATAATCTCACAATATTGGAAATCCCTTTTTGAGGACTAAGGAGATTCTTCCTCTCCCACAAAAAGCTCAATGTACTTCACAAGTAGCTCATGAAAAGAGTGTATAAACAAGCAAGCATGCATGCTTCTGCTTTCCTACCTGATGTATTTCCATCATTATAAACTGAAATAAGTAAGCTAGATTCACTCAGTGAAATAAAAGACAATCCATGAAGGAAATTCTAAGATACTTCTCATTATTGTAGACAATTTCTAAGCTAAACTTTAATTTTCTTCTCCTTGTAGGGTGACCTGGAACACTGTTTAAAGTAAGACTTTTTTTTTTTTCTTATAGCAGTCCTCCAGTTGAGAACAGCTAAAGCATTTTTTTCCTTCAGAATTCCAGTGTTTTGGAGCATTGGGCATTGCAGGAACTTAAATCTAGCAGGACAGCTGGAAGTCTGGGAAAGCTGTACCTGACTGAACAGCTAGATATGAAAAAAAAAACCCAGTTCTTCAGTGTTGAGAAGTATTTTTCTTGCTACAAGGAAAGAAGGAATTAAGTGACTATGTTCAGAAGAAAGGCCTTGACATTTTGTGATGGCTCTCAAAAATCATCTGTGTAACTCTGTTGAACTGTTTCTCTGATGAAAAAACTGTATCCTACACTACAAAGGGTTTTGAGTATGTGTCTAGCATGTACTGTTACAGCAATCACTGCAATGGTCACAAAAGGTATTCCTCCAGTAGGGTTAAATTGTCTCATTAATCATAAGATGTAATTACTCCTGTATCAGCATGTCTTCCATCCACAGAGGTAGGTTTGGCAGCATATCTAGGACAGTGTAGTTGGGATGTGCTAGTTAATGCTAGAAGATCTGAAAACAATCATGGCATAGATTTTCAACTATTTCAGGAAAAAACATGATTTTGTGTCCAGAATTGATATGCATAATTCCAGAGGCAGATTTTTAGGTTTTAGATTGTAGTCAATGGCTAGTTACCTTTGTTTCTGTGAGTACCTAAAACTCTCTTTGTGGCTTACTTCTATATATGTATGTTGTGCTGAAATAAATAGCTCAACTGTCTGTCAGCTGGAGGGTGGTCTGCAAGACATGCTTTAGCCAGACACGGTGTGTCACTCAGGTACAATGAAAGGAGCACAACAGAAGAGAGCCCAGAGGAAATTTGATAGCTTGTCATATACAGGCATCCAGATTGCTTTATTGAGTGGTCTTTTCTGGTCTAAAGTTTCATAAATGTGTAACTTGTGCTGATTGAAATAAGTTCACCTTTCTCTTGCTACTGTGTTTTTTGCTTTTGAGAAAAGATGATTGGAAAAGCTAGATGCTGAAATAAAGGAGCGGCCTCCAACTGCTTTTAGCCTTTTCAAATATATTATCCTTTAAAAAAAACCAAACCCAGTTTGTCAATAACAGTTTCAGCATCAACAGTGACTAACATATTTGCCGTGCAAGGGCCATAGTAAAATATAGGTGTGCATGTTTTATACTTTGATTTCATGAATCTACAAGAAAAATTTTTGGTTGATTTAATTGAAGGAACTCCTTAGTTTTAGTCCCTTAAAGAATATCTTTGTAGGCCTCTTCCAAAAAGTATAACAATAAAAGTAAAAAAGGCGGGGAGGGGAATAAGAAGTCACTAAACATTTGAAAGGTTGAAGACCTAGACTATGCTTCCATGCATCAAGGTGGTTCTCAAAAGTAATTTTTGAGCCACGCTGCAAGGAAACTGGTAAGAGCTTAAACTGCTAATGTTCTCTTTGCTGTGTGGATATACAGAAAACAGTTCTCTTGTCGCACCAGGATTCTGCTGATTTTGAAATTTTAGGCCTGGCATGAGGCTCAGTAAATATATGGGTGACTTAACAAGCAAGCAAGCAAATTTTATTTTAATGCTGACCTTTTTTTTTCCTCTTTTAACCTTTTAATATAAAGTAAATTAAGTTTCAACAAGAGAAGATGTTTTTAACTGCAAAACCAAGACTTCTTGTTTAAAAATGTTGAAATGGCACATTTCTAGAATTTCAAAACCTTTTTTTCCAATTTTTTTGAAGACATGAATCTCTTCTGGGAATAATACCAGTTTTGATGAATTGCCAGTTGTGACCATGTCTCTTCTTCTGTATGAAAGCCCTGTTTTCACTCCCAACTCTAAACTCAGGCTTCCAATACTTTCTAGAAGTCTAAAGTATGATTTCCTTAGTTACCTTACTGATGTGTTAGAGTGAGACATTGATTTTGGGCAGCTATCTTTATCCACTGGTGCAAGAAGACAACAGTGAGAATGTTGTGATGGTCGGAATTGGGATTCTTCTCCCTCTACAAGTACTTGAGATTGTAAGTGCTCTGTGTTTTGTGTTTCTACATTTCACATACATAGTCCCATGTCAATTATTAGTTCACAATTTGTAAACAAATAGATATGAGTTATATGTATGCTAGAAATAAATTTAATGGCCACACTGAGTGCTCTTTTCCATTACATCTGCCAAGAAGGATTATTTTCCTATAGCTAGTGATCATGGTTGTTCTGGTGGGGCAAAATCTGATGCCTTTGGTGAAGCACTATGAATGCACCCTGCTTTAAGAAGTCTAGATGGTTCTTATGCCTGGAAATGAACACTGGATTTCCCCCCCACACACACACACACTTTTTATGGCAGTATTTGCATTGCCCAAGAAATAAATTCCTTTCATGATTTGACTGAACGGACTATCTATTCTGCTAGGAGGAAGCTAAGGGAGCAGTTGCCCTGCAGCCAGAGGAGCTGCTCTGCTGGCTAGAGGCAGCGGAGGCCCCAATGCCGGATTGGAAGCACCAAGGGCTGGGTAAGGTCTGCACAAATACTGCCAAATTTGCCCAGAAAATGTCCTCATGTTTCTTTCCTGTGTGAGAAGAGAAATCCAAGTTGAGGTGTTCAGAGCTCTGAAAAGGAGTTGGTTCACAGGTATGTTCTCAGCTAAGCAAGAAGGGGTTTCTTCCTGGCTGAAGCCAAACAGACCTTGCGCTCGGTGGGCTCTTCCCTTCCTCCTCCAACCAGGCACTGCTGTGTAATGTCTACCAGTTTAGTGCACCTGTGTTACTTTATATGTGAACGAAGTACTGACATTTTTAATAGCTTTATAGCTCATAATCCTTCTGTTTGGTAATATTTTAAATGTGTCTTATCTATAAAATTGCATAATTTACTTGCCTATACTTCCATAGGGATCATTAATGAGCACAGCTTTAGAGTGCCAGGCCCCTGGGGGCACCAGCAGGCCCCAGTGTCGCTGCCTGGCAG
>JAVJGJ010000032.1:19154279-19201023 GCA_035590215.1 Microhierax caerulescens
CCCACGGCCCAGCCTGGCCTTGGCCTGCGCCAGTCCCCAAGGAGCTGCCCAGTTCCCTGCTGGCTGGGGGGGTGGGACGGGCCCTGGCCACCCAGCCCTGCCCTGGCAGACCCCTGGGGAGCCCTCCTCCACTACCTGTCCCCTGCTCCAGGGACCCGCAGCCCCGTATGGCGCCCGGACAGTTTGTGGTAAGCCCTTGCTACCCACAGTGCATAGAGATAGCGCCGTTGTGTCCAGATACAGCAGATGCAGCCTTTTATAGCAACATATTTTGTGAGGCAGCATCAGGCCTCAGAAGGAAAGGACTCCTCATGGTAGAGGTGCTGTCCTTCCTTCTCAGGAATGAACCATGCTTCTGATGAAAGCAGGCATTGGAAACTACCTTTTATTTTACCTTTGTCGTAGTGTATTCTCTCAACGTACATGACTCCACTGTGCTGTATGACAGTAATGCAGCTGGACCAAAAGTGAAGTCTTCACTTGTCAGCTTTCTGAAATTAAGTACAGGTTTACAGCTTTTCAGACTTGAAAAGAGCTCTGCTCTTTTATTTTCAGGCATAGCTGAGGAAGTGCTGAGATTTCCTAATGCAGATATTATCTCTGCATAATAGCTTATATCACAAGTTTTCCATCAAAACTGGTGAAGGCCTTGTGTGGGAATGTCTGGCTTCAGTGGGGCTGCCAGCACTTTCTTCAGTCACAGTGGGTTCTAGCACAACCCATACTGAAGCTCAGATGCAGTTAAGGATACACTTTAAGAAATACTTCCATTTTCAGGTCTTTCTTTACTCTTTTTTTTTTTTTTTAAGCAAAGTTTTGAGTTGTAACAAATAGTCTGAAGTCCATCTGGAGACTGATTAACACTGTCTCTGGAATCAAGATGTCTTCATTGCTAGACAGCTGAAGGGAAATACATTTTCTCCATTGCAGCATGTTTGTATATTCTGCATGTTACCAGGAGCACTCTTCTGAGCTGGAGGAATTAACAGTGGCTTCTGCAAAGCATCAGCACCTCCCTGTAGTCCCAGAGAGGGATGGTGCTTCATGATGCATCTTTTTCCAAGTAAGTTTTGAAAGGTGCATCCTATTATCCTTCCAGCCTAAGAAACCAGAGGTCTTTTCTACTTTCTGTGCCAAGACCTCCTTTCACCCACATTGCAAACTGGCAATGCACAAATTGCAGCTAATGGAATATCCCATTAGCCAAACGTGTTGCCAAAGTTAAATGCCCTACTCGTGTACTAGCCTTCATGTAACGGAACTTTCTGAGTTTCATCCTTTGCTGTCTGTGCTAATCAGTAGCACTTTTTGTTATCCAGTTCATTTTGTATTGTCTCAAATCCTAAATTTGAAGCGTAACGCCAGCATTATTTTTAGACTGACAGAGCACCAGTGCATTGTAGAAGATCAATGGAAAAATTTTGGCAGTGGAGTAGGGAGCAACAGGGGTTTGTGGTGCTTCCCCTTGCACTTAGAGTCCAGGCAGCAGAGGAGGCTTCTGACTGAGGGCAGGCCTGTGCTCTGCTTTCTGTCGGGCACAGTTTGCACTTGAAGGCAGAGGAGATTTGGTTTTCGTGCACCTCTTGAGCACCATGAAAATGACTAACTGCTCTTTCATTTTGAAACTGAAAAGGAAACACATCAACTTGTGTTTCTACTGCCAAAATAATTTGTTTCAATGGCTATTCTTTTTTCTGAACCCTGATGATCGCTTGATTTTGCTGTGAGCAAAATGGGAACATCTGCAGACTCAGGAAAATTTCAACAGTTTCTAGCTGACATCAGTTTTAGTATATTTTTTCATGACTATGGGATAAGTACTTCTCTATAAAAAGAAAACTAATGCTTCTTGTGTATAGTTATTTGATAATTAGAAAAAGGCAATTATTTGGAAGTTAATGGTAATGGCATTTAACAGCATTATCTACTTGGCCTGCTTGCAGCTGACTCATGGCAGTGTCTTGAACCTACAGCTGCGAAAAATGAATGATAGACATCATAATACATAGAAACCTTGTTGAATATCATACTGCTTCTGAAAATCAAATAACCTCTCAGAAGCCTAGTCTTAGCACTAAATTTTTGCTCTGATCATATGTATGTCTTGAATTCTCACTGTGTCCTGCTTCAGAAGCAGGTTTGGTTGTTGCGACCTCATTCTTTCATTTCCTTAATTAAATAGTATATTAAATATTGTATAAATTCTTATGCATGGATATTGTCAATATGTAATATGCATCCTCAAAATTAAGAATACAAATAAACAACTTTATAAAGCAGGGAGACATATAAAATTTTTTAACATTAATTTAAGTACCAGCCAGAAGAAGTGATAGTGCTGATAAATTCTGTGAATAGTTAGGTTTAATTCTTTGTTAGGATAAAACAGAAGCACTGGATTCTGAATAACTTTATATTGTCTGCATTCACTAAGAAATTATGATCTTGACTATTTCAGGCAGTTGAACAAGCTTTTATATATATATACAACTAGCTGAATACAAGCCTTTTCTGTTGTTATGGAATCATATATTTAATACTTGAAGAAAGACCCACTCTTTATTCTGGGATATTTTTTTCTCTCTCACTTTTGGCAGCATGTCTTCTATACTTCCACACTCACCTGAGAATAATATTTGCAACTGTTTGTTATCTAAACAAAGATACCTGCTATCATAGATTGGTCCTAACCTGGCTTCATCATACCTCAGCTCCTGCCTTCAGCTTAAATCTTTGCATGGGCAGTTTAGGAGTCTGGAGGAACCTGTTGTTTTTAATACAGCTGTGAAGGGCAGCATTTTATACCAACTCATAAGAGAAGATTTAATCTGGACTTAAAGAGATCTTACTTTTATGCATATTTTGGAAAATTGAAGGGAAATAAGTAGCCTTCCACCCCTTCCCCCTGAAGCAAAGAATCTGACAGCTGTGAATGGAACAGGCTGAAGCCATTTTGGAGATGGATGTTTAAGTTTTACAGCTTGGATGGGATTGTTTAATAAGTATTCTCTCTTTTTCTTTCATTACATGAGGTTTTGCTTTTCTTGGATCACACAGATTCTTGTAAAAATGTAACAAGCTACTATTCTGAATATGCCAAATAAGAAACAGATGGATCTCTTTAAAGAATAGTCTATCAGTAATATTAATGGGATCTCATATTTAGGGACCAGGCACCTCCCTTTCCTCATGCCAGCCGCCTTGGCCTGAACAAAGAGGCTCTTCTAGCAATGACTTGCACATGGGAAAGGAGAAAAAAGAGGGTTTGGTAGCTACAAAATAAAGCACAGCTTTTTTTCACTTTTCACAATGTATTTTTAATGTCCTATACCCTTGGCTATTATGCACAAGGTTTTCTGTGGTGGACTGATCTAAACACAAGGCTTGACCCTGTTGTCAGTGTCTCTTTCACACCACAATTCAACTGGTGTGACTCCATTGCCTCACTGGAGTTCCTCTGACTTAAGTGTGATCCTCCCTGATTAATACCATGTAGAGCTGTATTCATGTGACTGAGCAAGAGCCTTCTGAATGAAGATGATTAGAGTTGGTATAGTATACATAGGATGTATGTAATACTCCTTAGGCACCAAGTTACGCATTTTAGATTAAACCTTTAGTTCAGGTTCTGCATTATATTTTTGCTTTAGCTGAAGTGGCCCTGTACTCTCCTGTTCTCTTGCCTCATGACACCTTTCTCAATAAAGGTGGTATGAATGACTGAGTAGTACCTCTACTTCATGAACAACAGTTTTATGTAACACATATCATCTATGTTTCTGTGCTTTATACTATCAAACCCTGACTTACCTGGTGCGCTGAAAGTAAGCCAGAATAGCAGCTTTGGGAATGGTTGAAGTATGCCCTTTTGAGCTTATTAGACACTCTTGAGTGTACTTGGTCTGTCAAGGTTTGAGTTGCCTGTGAGACAGCTAAGTGGGTGAAGGCAAGCATAAGAAAGATCCTGTGATACTTGTAGCCATCCTGACTGCTCCCAAGGGTGTTATAGGCAAAACAGGTGAGTTGCACAAAAGATACACTTCAGAAAAATCAAATAATAAAGCCAAGATGTTCCTTTACTGATGTTATTTTTTTACTTGGGATATTTCCAAAGTTGGGTGGATGGGATGTACAGTACTTGTTTGTTGATAAAATGATAACTTAACCTAGATAAAGCACATGCATACTGTTATTTTAATAAAAGAAACAAGGCTCACATTTAAAAGGGAAATATAATACAGTAAACATCCTTTTGTACCGGTGTAGTTATTTTTCTAAACTGGTACTAGGCTGAGGTATTTGACTTCCAAAATAGAATTTTTGCAAGAGTCTGCAAGTTCTGTAGTACCTTTTCCAGTATCTGTTGAGTGAGCCAAAGGTCTGTGGTCAAGCGGGCATCTCAGTTACAACTCTTTACTGAGCGTCTAATGCATTAGGCTTTAAATCCCACAGGCTTTTCTCCTCCTGAGCAAAGCTGTTGAGCATTTAATTTTCAACTTCATTCTAGTTCCATGCAAAACACCAGAAAATGCATCCTGTCTTCAACTAGTGATGTCTATGAGTCTTGGATGTCCATGATGTTTTCGTTTAAAATATTCAAAATTATCAGGAAGATTTTTTTTTTTTTTCAGATTTGATTTAAAAACAACCTGAAAACACAGGGAAAAATCTTACATTTTCAAAATTTAACCCTATTTCCCTTAGAGCACTGATTTTTTTTCAGCAGTTATTGAAGTCTTGTTAGGATGTCCTGTTCAGATTTTCTCACCCTTTTGTGCATCTCAACTTTAATGCATTTTAGAGTGATTTAAAAGTAAGTATTTGATACATCCAGTCTTGTTCGGTAAACATTATTGCCACTCCTCTCAAACTATAGTAAGATTACTTGTAAACAAGGTAGAGATCAGAATGGAGGTAGGTGTGGATGCCGCTATGCACAGTAATGAGGGTAATTATGCCAAATTACTTGCCTGGGATACTCCCACTAAGTGATAGCTCTCATCAGTGCATCTGCTTTATTGTAGAATTTCAGTGTTAAAATGAACATGTTCCCTTGCTACCTTGTGACCTGTCAGAGGATTCCAGATGAAAACCACCTTCTTAGAGAGGAGACATTAGATTAGGGAGTGAGAACTGGTGTGAAAGTAAGTCATATTTCCTTTGTAAAGAGTTCTGTGTTCAGGATTAGTCCTATGTGAGGCTATAGGAACCTGATGATACCATCTGTGCTTAGGCCTGCTACAATAGCAACAATTGCAACCTACTCCAGGCCTTCTGCACTTCCATCTCCAACATCCCTGGGATCCTCCAGGTGCCTTAGAGGGTATTCATTAGAGACATCAAGATGGGCTCCCCATGGGAGAAAGAATGTTTCAGCTATGATAACGGTGGGCTGAATACACCTCAGAGTGAAGGTATGGTGTCAGTATGATGGAGAGAATAGAAATATTTGACATATCTTGAAGGGAAGAAAAGGGTACATGTGGAAATTTGCCTGAGTGTTTTGTATTTGGTATCTCTTTCCACAGCACCAAGTATTCTGGTAGCACAAGCTAACTTGCTTTTAGAAATCTTCCTAGAAACATTCAAAATAGTTTGTCTTTATAGTAGATGAAGATTACTTAAAAAACCTGAGCTTCTCCTGGTGGGATGTTTGAAGTTTCAGAATATATGTAGTTTATTTTTGTCTTAAATTAAAGCAGGGAGTCAGAGGTGTTTGCAGAAAAAAATTTGAAATGTTTCTCTTTGATACTATCAGATCAAATATAAGAAAACAAAAATCCTTTCTTTTCAGCGAAGAAATGCTGGATATTTGATGTTGACAATATTAATGACCTTTGAAAATGCATTATAAATCCAGGGCAATGTCAACATTGGTATTAGAGGTGGATAATTTTGTATAAATAGCATTTAAAGCAGCTTATTCATGAAACAATCTTTTGGATGTTTAGAAATGTCTTATATTATTATGCTTAAAATTTACATATACTAAGAGGTGATCTGTTGCACATTCAGCTGGAACTGAAAAGTTGTTCTTGCAACCTATCATATTTGCTTGGAAGGATGAAAGGCTGGCAAGAAGCAGCATTGCTGATAACTTTGTTTGCAGTGAGGAGGTACCAATAGTGTTCAGGTGAACATCCAAAGCATTAGGCTTTCTTCATCAGAATGGTGTTACGTACAAACATGTTCCACTGTCAGTTGTAGCTGAAAGAATCCTAGTTCAGTGTCTCTGAACAATGCTGGTACAGTTTTTTGCAAAGAACAATGCTGGCCATGCTTATCCTTGGGATAGTCGTTAGTAGTTTGATTAGCATTGTTCTGACATGTGGGGTTCTCCAGCCAAAACCTAACAACCTTCCCCTCGGTCCCCCTCTGTGAAAACTATGCTAAAACTCTGTTAGGAACAATGAAGTTTTACAATCATTTAGTGAACACACTTTTGTTCTTCAGTTGTGTCTGTACAATAAGGGGAAAGCTGCAAAGTGGTGAGCAACCTCATCCTGCACTAAGTTCAAGAGAAAGCACCAGAGTTTAGTTAGTATTTAATATATTTTTCTAAGAACTTTCTGTTCAGAATTATCAAGATGACCTTATCAAGATGCTTTCTTTCAGCAATGTTTATTTTAAACAAAAGACACTGCTCCATACTGATTTGCAAAAGCCCAGGTGATTCCATGGCTCTGAGAAATCTGCTGTACATAAGGACTTATGTACGGTTTGATGGGTATTTTTGGTATTAAAAGCAAGTCATAGGTCCAGCCCCCAAACTGAAGAGGCTTGGTACCGCAGAAAGAGCTCAGTACTGAGACATTTCTGAATCTGAGCTTCAGTAGTGCCTGATGGAAGAAGTGTTCTTTTCCTTTATGAGTTTGGAGTTGATTAGCGTGAGTGATTGCCTTTGCAGCCCAGTTTTCTGTTTCCAAGGTCAGCACAAGAGGAGACCCAGGAAGAGACAAGACTATTGCCTTCTGTAGATTATGCAGCACATTAAGATTGAGGTTTTCCTGCTTTCAGTGTATGTTACAGAGGTACTAACCATCATCATCAGGACCAGACCTGAGAATTATAGGATACTTCTTACCATTTCTGTAACATTTATGTGTCTCTCCAGGCCTGCAGAAAATGAAACTTTCTGCCAATGGTGAATAAAAACATAGGCATGGATCTATTATACTCTGAATTTTTAATAATTTCAGGTGAAGATGAATGGGGAAGATATAAAGAAAATTTAGCTAGTGCAGTTTGCTTCTGTGTTTCAAGGCTGGAATAATGACTGAGAATGCTGAAATATGTGCATGGTAGTCTACTCTGTATCTGCTATGGTGGTAAGCACGGTGCTTGTGGCATTGACCACGCAGCTGCCACTCAGCAGCAGAAGCTAGCAATTCCTGTCTATGGACAAGACTTGACAACATGAGGTCAAGGGTTGGAGCCTGTTGAGAAGTATGGAAAGCTGTAAAAGGTAGTTGCCCAGGTTATCTGCAGAACAGTGATGTGTGAAGGCTGGGGTGGCCTATCTGATTTTCCCCATCTATTCCAGGGGAACTGAAAGTATGCATGTCTCCACTTATTGCAATACTGTGCAATGCACAGGTATTGCAGACCTGGAGAGATTTTTTATTAACAAGAGAGTAGTTTTCTCCGTCAGTCTGTGAGCCATCACAAAACAGTTCTGCTCTTTCTTTGTACTTCAGTGATGGCAGATAGGGTAGAATGCATGATGTCCGAATTTCAGTAACTTGTATGCTACTATGGAAATTTGCATAGAGGAGACATCCCTTCTAGCTGGTCTTGTAGAGATCACAGGAATGAGTGAACTATGTCTTTCTCATTTATGACCTTGCCTACTCTTTTTCTTCATATCGCTGGTGCAGCTACAACCTCTAGGATCATGATGGATTGTGCACTTTGCTGGCAAAAATCAAGATGTCAACTGCTCATTGTGGTAATGGCTACAGCACTGTATTTCATCTCCAGTATTTTTGTCGTATGTTGCCACCATCCTGGTATCGGCCGAAGACAAAATGGTAGACATCAAAGATCACCTCTGTGATCCTACAAAGCTGCTATTTCTGTGTTCTCTGATACAGCCTTGGGACACCTCCTGACACCATCCCTGGCATGATTTCTTGCCTTTAAATCTGTAGTCTGGTTAAACACTGTGCCACTGTGGACGACTTAGAATGACATGCTTCAGCAGGTGAAGAATACACTTGTTCTAGTATACCTTATAGATTCAAGTCCTGATCCTTTCCTGACATGTCATCTTCACAAGTATTTTTAAGGCTTGAGAAGATACACAGGTAAGAAAAATACTTTTTTCTCTTAATTTGGAAAGCTTCAACATAAGGTTAAGGACTTGGACTGTTATCCCCCACTCACAGCAATGCCATACATCTAAGGTAGAGGGCTGCAAGGAGATGCTAGGATTTTGGTGTAGGCCATGTGATGGTGTTGGACATAATCTTAGAAACAAATTCAAAAGTAACCAAGAAGGATCAGAAAGTAGCTATGATTAGCTAAAGTTGTCAGTGACTAGAGGTTGGGAAATGTGGAAGTGAGAGGCAGTGGGCATTTACCTTTACATTTTTCGATTATATTTAGGCAGCACTGCTATAATGATATACATGACATCTTGTGTAAAGCTGAAAAGCTCTCTTCTTCATGAAGTTAAAAGAGGCTTGCTTCTGCTGAAATCCTGCAGAGATGGAAACTGATGGCTGCCTTCCCTGCTGCTGAGAAAAGCTTGCAAGCTCCGATAACTGATCTTGCAGTACTCACTTCAGTGCCAGTGTCTTACTCATGTGTCCTGTGTTGGCAGTCACAGACAATTATGTGAGCTGGAAAGCTAATGCAGCACGCATGAGGTGTCTGGTTTTTTGGTTAGAACCTGGGTTTGGCTTGTTGCAATGTTAAATTAAGAGTATTAGTAATCTTTTGAATCCGTTAAACTGAAAACTTAATCAGCTAAGGTCTGGGAAGGAAAGACCATGCACCATTGAGGTTTCACTGTGGTGCCGCATGGAGCAGGTGAAACAGGGAGGCTGTGAAGTGTTGTTGGCTGATTGCAGGGTGAAAGGGAAGTCACAACTATTTCTGGATCATCACTAGGCTTAAGTAGCTTCCATGATTAAAAGACAACATTAAATAAGAGTGATATCCACACTCATAATCCTGTAAATATGTCTCCCCTCCTGTTTCTGCCTGGACAGATTGCTCTGACTTTTTTAGATTGTAATGAATGTTCTTGTCTGCCTTTATACTTGAATTGCACTTGATCTTTCTAGAGATACATAGGTCCTACACATCAGGACCTGTGTCCCTCCATACCCTGGGCATTTGTGTTATTCCTGTCTGAAAACTGTATCTGTCCCTGGATATCTGTCATGCAGGCCTGCTTCCTGCCTTGCTCATAAATTGAGAGATTTATATGAACTTGTTTCTGCTTTACACATGATCAAGCTCCAAATCCTTTAAGGCATGGCATTGTTTTGGCTTGCTGTCTTGCATTTAATCTTCAGTGCCTGTGGTTTTGTCTGATAATGGCCCCAGATCCTGATGGTCCACATGGCATATACTGCATGTAATTGGCCCATATAGCCATGCTGCTCTCATCCAAATCCTTGATCCAAAGGAACAGGAGTTTCCCCTGGGACAACTCGCACAGAGACAGATCAAACTTTGTACACTACAGCTGTAGCCTTATAGTGGTCATGAAGATGAAGGCATTAATGCTGCCATAAGTAGGTTAAAGACTAGAAGAGTACTGTAGCTGTCTGTTTTGCAGGAGAGTTACACTCTGTAGGTACTTAAGGCAGCATCATCCAGTGAAAAACAACATTTCTTTCTCTGCAAGGAATAGTAACAAAGGGGCCTCAAACTTACAAAGGAAGTGGGACATCCAGAAACATAATTTCCAACTCTTTCATGATTGCAGAAGGGGAAGGAGGGCCTCTGGCTGGGTGCAAAGGCAATTCAGGGCACAGCGAAGTACACAGATGATCACAAGTTTCTCCATAAGAAATGGGCGTTCTGACTTCATCTGAGATTTAGACTAACTTAGGTCTGAGGTGTCAAAGCCAGTCTTTGGTCTGTTCTATGGATCAGTGACCATTTTTAGGTGTTTTTACTCAGGTTTCTATTATTTTATGAATCAGAGAGTATGATATTATCTTTGTATTGACATTTCCCTCACACAGATCTTTTCAGCAGCCCATGATCTTGTCAATCTGGGCTGAGGTAACTGTTATGATGACAAAAAGGCACAGCTTTATTAGGCTCTGTTAAAATGGGAAGGGATTTTTTTTTTCAGCCAATTAGTACTGAGGAAAAAAAGCAAATACCATGTCTTCCTCAAACACAGCACACTATGTACTTCTTATTAAGGACAGTGTGTGTGCTGAGTGTCACATTTCAAACTTCAGCTGTTTTTGCTGTTGCCCTATTCAAAAGCAAGTATGGTTAGAATTTCATTACAATGGGAAAAGTGTGTGTGTATATTTGTTTCCCACTGTTCCATAGCACAAAAGCTGTTGGGAATTTGCTCCTATTTTAGCAAGATGTACTGGTGTTGTGTTTTGTTTTGTTTTTACCCTAAAGCATAAAAAATCAGTTTCAAAAGTGGATAAATGTGTGAAACCAAGAGGATAAAGAAGAAATATTTTTCCCACTTTAACTGGTATCGGTGCTATTACTGTGCTAGTTGGCTGAATTCTTCAGCTAAGGATCTCAACGTACATTAAATTAAAGATCTAATGAGTGTATTTCTGGAGGTTCAACTAAGATCAGGCTGTTACATGATGTAGTATGTTACTTCTGTAAGTACTTTTGTGGCTTCTGTATTTCACTGCAGGAATCTTGTGGCTGGCTATGAGGCTTTTAGGGCTCCCTTACATTATTCCAACCACATTATGTAGGGCAGAAGGGTTAGTGTACATGTCTAATTTGACAAGATAGATGAAGTGAAGGAACCAGTCTTTATTGAGATAGGGAAATGAGGTGAAGGAGACATATGCCAAAGATCAGATAGATTAAGGCTAAGAACTGAGGCCATGTCTTACAATTCCTTCAATAACAGAAAGTATTTTTGTTTGGTTATGGCAACCAACGCAGGTAGTGTGCATACTGAAGTGATGTCTGTTAAGGTCTTTTGGAATTCCCCTCTCTCCTCCCCTGCCTATTCACAGCAAAATGTATTTTCACTAGCAGTGATTCTGCAGTGCTTTTGTACTATATGTACAGGAAGCTGAATGAGTGTCTGGGGACCTTTTAACTAGATCTATAAAAGGTCTGAGTCAATAAAATCCTGTCAGATCTATCCTTCAGTACTGTGATTACAGAAGAGGAAAAAGAAAGGCATTGCTCAATGTGACTGCAATATTCCAGAGTGTAATCTTCTCCCATGTGGTCATGTTTCCTCAGATAAGAAAAATTGCCGCTCTGGTGTCAGTGGGGATGGGGTCACTGAATAGGAACAGGAGCATTTTCATTTTTTTCACAATGGACAGTTGTTTTGTGTGTTTTCCTGACTGGATAAACTATGTCCATGGTTACTGAGCAAAGTTTATTTCTGTAGGAAATAGGTAACCATGTTTGTGCAGTGGGGGTATCAGAACACAGAGGATTTGAAAGGAAGGGTCCAGAGGTCATCAGCAGAGGGGATATGATGAGGAAATGCAATGAGATATATCGTGTGGATTCTGGCATATACTTCATGGGATGCTTCCTTTCAAGTGCTGGTGAGCAAGAGAGGCTAATAGAAGCTCTTTGATAACACAGCAGCAGGGTGAATTCATTTCAGGGCCAGCTCTTTACCTTGTATAAAATAGTGCAACTGATTTATGCCCACAGAGGATTTAGCTTGAAGCTTTAATTGCTTTCTTGGCTAAGTTGTGTTTTCCTTACGTGTGCTCAGACTATCAAAAAAGTGTTAAATGTTATATTTCACCAAAACCTGTTGCTCCTGCCACCCTATTTGTTCATTAAGTATTGCTGCAGAGTAACTTTATTTCATAGCTCCAATAAAAAATGTGTCCAGAACTACAAATGGCTTTGTGAATGCCAAAAGCATTCCTAAATTGTCCTTTCTTGTTAAGTGACCAGTGGAATGCTGACAGGCTATAAATGTAGAGTTAATCTTACTGGATAATTTATGTCATTGCTATACTGTATTCTGTGTTTCCACATTCATCTTCAGGTTTCTGCATTGCTTCAGGTATAACTTGTGCTATGACCTTGTTACTGCCTATAGCACCAATTAAACTGTGACTGCAGCTCATGTAGGTATGGGCATAAAGCTGAGTGCTTAAAACCCTGCCCAGAAACTGAGATGGAAACTCAGGCAGTTGGTTTCTGCTGAGTGCTATACAGTTATCCCGCCTAAGTTTAGGATCTAAGGCCCTTCCAAATTAACATCTACTTGAACCGGATTTACTCTTGAATACTGTATAGCTTTTACAAGGAGAAAGTGATGGTACTTTCCCAAAGAGTTGACAGTATAAAAGAACAACAGCAAACAAATAGTGGACAGCAAAAGGGATATTTTTAAATTGCTTTTCCACATAAGAATCAAATGCATGGAGAGGCTGATTCACATAGGATCATGCTAAAAAATATGAAATGTGGTGTTAAACTGAAATTTCAGGCTAGCACCTTGATGGCAGGATGTGAACTACTTTTTTTTTTTACTGTTGCTTTGTGCTTTGTATGTGCATAAGTGTATTCATAGTTTGGTTATACTTGAATCATAATAAAATATTCATGGTAGGAAAAAATGGCTGTGGCAATTTCAGGTGTAGTTGTATCCTGGCTGCTTGAGGTGACTGTTTGACATGGTGAAGCAAGTCAAAAAGCATTCACCAAGACTATTTCCAGCATAATTTATGCTAGGATCTTGTACAATGTCTGGAACAAAGTGTACTTATAAGAAAATTCGTCATTACATTTCTTGTATCCTTCAATAGATCTCAAAGATTTTAGATCTTTGAAGTGTCTCTAGAGGTGGGTAGAAAGGTATGAAATCATGCATTAGACTACAGTCATAGTAAAAGATATTTTTTGCATGGGTAATGTACCTGCCTGAACTGTAGTTACTTTTCCTCACATCAAGTGCTTATTCTTGGTATTGAGAAGCTGTAATACAATCTGGTACTCAACAGTGTGTCTTGTACAATCAGCTTGCTACTCATAGCCATAATAATGCCTCATAGTTGCAGCATGTTTTTATACAGCACAAGAAAGTCATTCATCCTCACCAGCATGCCTGAGGTACTACTGGAGGCTGCAATGAAGAAAGTGAAATTGGTAATTAGAGTAATTTTCTAGTTCATAGTCCATCTGAGAGAAGCAGACAGATTGAAGCTTCTATGTCAGTGGTCAATCTTTTCTTTGATTGACCCTTTTAGGGGTAATGTCAGTTGAAGCTCTGTGTCACCTGAGTGCAGGGGGATTTATGATGATTTGTATTACATATCATGGATTTGCTGCAAATAAAAAATGGCTGTTCATCCTGGGGCAGAGGCAGCTTCAAGGTTGGACCACCAGTGCCTGTAGGAAGATTATCGGGAGGGTGGTGCCAGGCTATGCACAGCAGCGTGTGGTGGGAAGATGGGGCCCATCAGACATTTATTGAAACAAGAGAGGCAAACCGTACACAGGGAGAAACCTTTTCTCCATGAAGGCAGTTAGGCAATGGAGCAAGTGCCCAGAGGGGTTGTGTGGTTTCTGTCCTTGGCAGTTTTCAGGATCTGGTTGATCATGGCCCTAAGTGTTCTGGTCTGACCTCATGGCAGAGCCTGCTTTGAGCAAGAGATTGACTAGAGGCATCTTGTCTCTAGTATGCTCTGATTCCAGGACAACTTACACTACAGCATTTTTAACATATAATTTATTGAGGAAGCCAATACATTTTGTTTTGGTGGGATTGTACATGTCTTAGAAATTATTTCAGCTTTGATTGAAGAAGTCTATGCTGTTATAAGTATTCTGTTAATTATGCTTGTGGTTTGAAAAATGGATGACATCTTATCCCAAACCTCTCCATTCAAAAACTCACAGTAAATCCCAAAACTTCCTAAACCTTTGCTTTTCTTCTCTTCCTCTCCAGAAAAAGGCCCCAAATAAAATTAAAATATCCCCTGACTGTTAATTGAAATATTAATATATAGGGCAATATTTATTGGTCCAACCTTTGGTTCCATTTCAGTATTTTTAGTTTGTGTCCTTAAGTGCAATGTCTTTTGTTCCTATTCAAAGAAGGTTCTGCTAAATCATTGGGGCACATCTTGTAGAATAAGGTGAATTATGAACCACATGGGGCACGTTATTTTTCAGGCATGCATTGGACTGGCAGCTGGACATTCCCATCATCTCATTTTAGGGGTTAATAGGCAAGAATGACCAATTTTTTTGTGTCTGCAAAAATCAGAGGAACATATTTTTATATTCTTAGAAATGTTGTATTATATTGCAGGAATGAAGTTGCAGAGACTACAAGAGAAGGGTAACTAGCATGAGATTGTTCCAAGATATCTATTAGGAATTCTCTGAGTTAAATCCTTGTTAGAAATTCAAGTATGCTTTTTGTTTGGATCTTGAAATGATCTAATGCACATGGCTCAATTTTTATTCACCATGTACGTGATCAGGTATATATTCAAGTCATAGATGAGAGGATAAGATTTTGAAGTCTTTGGCTTGTTTTTGGCATTTAACTGGAAGAAGAACATGATAGGAATCACATTCACATGGTATTTGAAAAAAGAATATGGTTATATCATGTTGTCAACTCTGCCAGCTTTGTTTACTTAACTGTTCAGCTAATGCCACTGATATCTCAATAGGGTTATCCATGGGGTAAAGGAGGATTTAGGCAAGTAATGGTGGCAGAAGTAACTTAAATTTGTTTGTGCCTTCACCTCTAATAAATTCCTCTTTAACAAAAGACCATCTTCTGCCTCTTTTTCTCATTTTCCATGGTTTGTACTCCAACTGTAGTAAGGTAATTAGCAGTGAAGTACAAACACCAGTAAGGAATGAATTAATCTCATATAGTTTAGCTGTCTAAAAATTACACCTATCTGAAGCAGTTGCTTTGGCAACTTCTAAATTTGAGCATAAGTAATAGGTGTTATATCAAAGCTGTTTATGCCATTGTAGGACTATCTGGTTAACTAACTTAAAGTTTGTTCACCTTTTAGTTAGTTAAGGCTAAATGAGATGAGCCTTACTATAAGTGTGGTAGAATTTTACCTTCTGTTTGCAAAGTGGTCATATTTTTACATATTGGTCTGTCTAGGTAGAGCTGATGATGGTATTCTAGTATTCAAAAAGAGCCTGTGAGTCATCACAGTGTATTATGTATTCTAAGAAATTTACATTCTCCCAGCTATTAAAAATAAGATTTTTATCGTCTAAAGTAGCAATCATCTGTTGCAATTTGTATATTATGTAGCAGATTCATTCCTGCTTAACAGCTTTCTGAGCAGTCATTTATTTCACTGGGCCATGAAGTGGGATACACGCCAGCAACTTGAACAACATAAAATAATAGTGGGTACAAACCTATCAGTAGCACACCTTCAGGTCAAATATTTACTGTATATAATGCTTTTGGTCCTGCAGTGCACAAAGAATCTTTTGTCCAGATAGCCAACAGAAATTGTGTTGAATCACTTTATATTTTCTGCAGAAGGCACTGAGATTAACCAGAGCAGAAAAATACCAAAGTGTCAGTCCTGATTATGGAAACATTAATTCAGAACAAAGGTTTTTCTTTTATAGCTGTATTTTTTTTAACAAGTACATTGTTTCTTAGACATAAGAGAAGATCCCAGACCCAGTTATAGTCCTAAACAAACTTCTGCACCAATTTCCCCAGTCTCTTTGCTGTATATTTAAGGTGATTTTGTTAGTCAGGGATTACTGAGCCCAGCAAAGACAAAGTGACAGTAAGACTGGTAGAGCTATGCAGACAGAATTGCAGCTGCAGAATTAATACATTTGATGTGTTCTCTGTTCTAAAATCTGAAAAGGTTAGTTTTAGAATGGGTTAGTGGCTAGTTGTAAAAAGGGTTAGTTATAAAATGTTGCAGTGCTGACTATGATGAATATACTGCCTCAGTCACACTAGCACTTTTTTTCACCAGATCTCTCTTCTCGGTGGGAAATATCTGGACCTTTCTCATGGTCAAGTGGCTGAGACAATTTGCCTTACATGAAGTGGACTAGTTATTATAAGTTCCTGTTTTTAGCATCTCTCCGTCAACTTTGTGCTTGGAACAAGATGAGGTCCCCTCTACTATAGGTCACCTGCATCTGACAGATGTGGCAACCCCAGGGTTTCTCAGCACTGCATTACTTGTGTTTGACGTGCAGAACTTCAGCTTCTGCTTTATATTGCTGTAGGTCCAGCTTTCAGCAGACTGTGCTGGCTCTTCAGATGTTTTGAATGGAACAATGCATTATTCATATGCCATAATATGGATTCATGGTCTTTCCGCAAAGGAAATTACTTCTACCTACTTCTAAGACTTCTCCCATTCAAGAAAATTAAACGAAGCACTCAGAGATGTTTTTAATTGCTTATGACTCAGTTGAAAAACTTCTAAGAATGAGTTTCTTTTTGTAATGTAACTTGAGAGCTCATTCATTGAATGTAATTATGCTGTATGATGGATTGGGAAGTATAAGTGGAGAGCTAAATAAGATGGAGATGACAAAATAATGGTAATAAAAATAATAGTGCTTGGGTTATGTGATACTTCCTCACAGTGTACATCACCACACTGTCACTGTCTTTGAATACTAATGCAGCCTTGTGCCTTCTTCCTGTAGCATGCATTTAGCAAACAGAGTGCGTTGTCTGTCTTCTGGTCTTTGGTGTACGAATGGCTGGCTGCATGCTTTGGAGCTCTTTGGAGAGGTGGGAGTGAGAAGGCATTTCATCCTCTCAGTGGAGCGACTGCAGACCTACATCCTTGGGGTCAATGGGCTACCCCCCTCATCTGTGAGATCTGGCGGTAGTTTTCACAGTTATGGAGACCAGCCATGCCTCTGCTCTTTCCCTGTCTGGGGGATCAGCTGGAGTCCAAGATGAAGCCTCCAAAATGCTGTAAAGGCCGCTGGGCACAGACCCATGTGTGTAACATCATAGTGACCTAGATAAGGCACTGAAGTTGTTTACCACTAATGAAACCGCCATGACTTTTTCAATAGCAGTGTTAGAAAAGGCTTTTATAGATTCTTTAACACAAAACAAACATATTTTATCAGTCACATGAATGAATGTGTTTGCCTGTCTAAATTGCTGTATGGTACCAGGGCTGCTCCTGTTAATCTATAACTAGGAGGCTGGCTGGAGAAGAATCACTTTGCTACCTCAATTAAGTGTTCAGTGGGGCCTGCAGAGGAGGAGGGTGATAGCCCACATGTTCATAGAAGGTACCTAATGGAGGTGCCTGAGTTATAGCTTCAAAGAGAGAGCAGGAGTACTTCTGAACTCGAGATGTGGGGAGGAAGGGCTTATTGCTGAACATTTTCTTTTCTGAGTCCTAACTTTCGCTGTAACTTAAGAAACTAGGCTACATGTGCTTTCCAGACTCCCTGGTTTTGTCTAGTGAGACGAATCCAGCCTTTCCCACTCTTCTGTTTCTCTTTTCCCACCCTATTCCAGATGTGCAGGCCTGCATAAACCAGCAGGATTCCAATTATAATGATACTTTCCCATTCACTATTCATCCAGTTTTTTCTTGATGTGAAAATGAAATGTGACCCAAAATAACCCAGGGTGTCAGGGACACACACACACATGACACCGGACTCTATCATTACGTACATGCAATGTATTTCTTAAGAGTTTTTTTTAATTTTAACACACACACCCACACACACATATATCTCCCCCCCCCCCCCAGTACTAAAACAAACCAAAACCCCACAAACAGGAAGAACAAAAAATTGGATATATGCAGGAGACTCCTATTCAAACCAATGGCATCTGAGGACAGGAATTATCTCCTAGATATCTTGCTCATTTGTTCCATAATGATTACTAATTAATAAAAACAATATCAAGACCCATAGTGATGAGACTCTGAAAAATTATTTCTGCAAACAATTACAGCATTCTTGCTAGGAGAATATGGCTGAATAATAAGAATTATAAAAAGCAAAGCCTCTGAAATTAAGTCCTGAAGCAAAATTTTAATTTACTTCAATATCAACTTTTCCAGAATCACAGTAATATGGGGTAGTATATTATAGTATTTACCCCACTTTTAATACTGACTGGGGGATTGGAATGCTGTTCTACTTTTCCTTTCCAGGTAAGCTGTGAAAGCAAAGTGAATGCAATACTTGTTGTTGTGCAGTTTGAACATCAGAAGTGGGGTGTGTGGCATTTTACAGGCTAAACAGACAATAACCAGAGGCAAGCTGAAGTACAAGTTAGGAGTGTAAGTTTATTTCAGCTCTGCACAACCCAGAAAAAAACAGCAGTATTTAAAGAGTGAACCATGGTATTTTGAGTCTGGTAGAAGACTGAATGAAGGCAGGAGGACTTTTAAAGAAAGGCCAGAAAAGACCTGAGAGAAGAAAGACCCTGATATAGCCAGTGATCATGTACCAGAAAAATTGAATTGGTCATTACATCAATTTGGAGAAAGCATGGCTGGCTTGCTGTAGCTTTCTTTTGCTTTTATCTGAAAAGTTATCAACAGTGCTTTCCCTCCAATAGCCTTTTGGGTTTTGCTGAAGACAAAATATTTATAAAACCTGTTACAAAAGAGTCAACGGGGAAGCTGATTTGAGTTTTGTTGGTAAAATGTCCAAGCTTAGAGGAGTTTTGTTAACTGAGTTACTGGTCTGACAATTAAACTCACCAGGATAAATAAGAATGTGCTGAACTATTCTGAAAAAACTGTTCTCAAAATCAGCTGTTTCCAATGACTTTGGCTCTCAGGTGTGGATAACATGTCTCCTATGCCAGAGGTAATTGCTAGTCTTAAGGTCAATACAAAGGTTTCAGGGGATCCAGAGGAGCAAGTAGTTTCCTAATGTAAAGGCCAATGGATCTAACCAGCCTCTCAAAACAAGGTGCTCCAGGCGAAGTTCTCAACCTGATTGCCTTATTTCTGCACCTCAGGAGGTCCTGGCTTTTAAACAACATTAAGGCTCTGTTCAACAAAACTTTGACATATCCATTAAGTTAAAAAATGTGTTGACCTTAACCATTTATAGATGCTTTGGTCTCATTCCTCTTTCCATACCCATAAGCTGCTGAGGTTTTTAATGATTGCAGCTGCTCTCACCAAGAGATATTTAGTACCTCTGAAAAACTGAGTCCCTAATTACTGTGTCCTTTCAGGAACATGCGGGGTGTAACTCTGTGACAGTGGTGGAAAGCAAGGATGCTTTTTCCTCTTTTTTTTTTTTTTCCCTCTCTTAACATTTTCTTAGTTACATATTTATTACTTTCAAATCTTTTTTCTCATTGTGTTTGAAATAAAAGAGTATAATTTTATGATAGGGGAGAACCATGAACATGCAGGGGAGAACAATGCAACTATTGTCTGCATATCTGCAGACCTGTTCACAAGTTACCAAATGTTTTACTAAGAGTGCCATGCTTTGGTATAAATCTGAATACAGAACTGTGGGTTCCAAATAACTGTATCTTTTTAAAGTTTTATTGTATAATTGACATTTTTTCCTAGAATATTTTCTTTGTAAAACAGTAGGGTACAGTTGGAAATTTTTTATATTCCTCCACTTGGTCAGTATCATTGTCTGAATTAATGATAGTCTGTACCTTTAGCTGTTTAAATGATCAGATTTTTGCAGAAACCTGTGCTCTGACCAGAGCAAGAGACATACCCAATTATTTTCATGCACATACATATACCATTTTAATAGATTGGTTTGAAATCTAGCTCTTTACAACTACCACAAAGTCTGGACTCAGAATGTGTTATTCATGTGAAAATTCTTGTTTATACCAAAGGAGATTTCCTAGCACAGGAAACCTAGAAATAACTGAGATTTTCTTTGCAGCACTTTTTCAAGGAACTACATATGAAAATATGTTTTCTGAACTCAAAGCAGCCAGGAAAGTTGCCTGTTGGTATTACTTCCCAGTTTTTCTCAATGGAACATGATATTCTATTTTTTCTTATTCTCGTAGATTAGGAAATTAATATAAAGGTGGCACAGGTGAGAATCTCTTCATCTGCTGATACATAACCTTTTCCTCTGCTGGCCGGCAATACCCTTTCACAATAGTGCTTAGCTACCTTGATGAATAAAAATAATACATGTTCTTTCTTTCATTCATCCCACTGAAAACTTTCTTCCAGAATTAAATGATGGAACTTCTTCCATGCTGGTTTCATACTGGTAAAACTTTACTGAGTTCACAAGTTTTTGATGGGTGACAACCAGTGAGATAGGAGAAGAATCAGGCTCAAAAATTCTGCTTTAGAAGACTGGTTAAAAAAAAAAGAAAAGTCACATTTATAAAGGCTAAGTACTTGCTTGTGCACTTGACAAAATTTTAAACAATTAGGCAACCAGCAATGGCTTCTAATCCCATGGAAACGGCTGTGGAAAAAAAAAGGCCTTCCTCCATTGAAAAGTGATTAGTTTAGAGCATTCTGTCCCATTTATGGCAGTTTGATGGCAGTTTCCATGGGGATGGGAGTAGAGGACTGCTGAAGTGTTATCATAACGCCTGCAAATGACATAGATGGAGGTTAAAAGATGTAAATTGTATTTCAACAGCACCTGTAAATGTATTAATTTTGGGAGAGGGAGAAAGGAAAGAAAAAAAAATGTTTTTCTTCTTTCTCCATCTGCAATACATCTCTGAGTGATGCAACCAGTCAGAATAACATAAAATGATCTTTTTGGCCTCTCATTCATAGTTCTGCAATGTAGTAATTTTTACCGCTTTGAGAACCTGATGACCAGGCGTGTCAGATTTCTTCAAAAATATATATTGTTATGCTCATTTTATAAATTTGGACAGCTGAGTCAGAAAAAAGGTTAAGTGGCCAAAAGACCAGGGATCAGGGATATTGCTGGAAAAACAGTCTGCTTGTTTCTAAAGCCCTGGCTAAGTGACTGTACAGCTCAAACAATTACATTTTTTTTTCAGGATTCCTGTCTCAGAGCCCTGGGGGCACCAGCAGGCCTCAGTGTTGCTGCTTGGCCCGTGGGGTCCCCCCACCCTGCCCATGGCCCAGGACCCCACGTCAGCCCTCGGGCTGTCTGCCCCTGCCCCAGTGACCTGCAGCAGGGCCAGGCTGCAGTTCCCCATGGCCCTGCCCTGCCTGGCCATGGCTGCAGCCGGGCTGGGCCTGCCCATGGGCCTACATCCTGGCCTGGTTTCAGCCTGTCTGGATCCTCAAGGAGCTGCCCAGTTCCCGGGGCTGGGGCTGGCCCAGTGCCCCCCGGCTGCCCGCTCCTGGCTGGGCTGGCGGGACAGGTCCTGGCTGCCTGGCCCTGCCCAGGGGATTCTCCCGGGAAGCTGCTGGCCCAGGCAGCACGCTGGGCAGTGAGCCCAGGCAGGCACTGATGGCCACAGGCTGGGCTGAAATGGAGTCTTGGGCCACAGGCAGGGTTGGGTTACCCCGTGGGGCTGGGCTGGGGCAGGCTCGGGGCCTGACCCTCTGGTGACAAGCAGTGATCAGCACAACAGTTTTCTTGGGAGTTGATTTTTGAAACTTTTCAGCTCCAGCAGCCCCAAAATGGGAATGTAAACTTTGTAGCTTCTGAAAATGACCTCAAATCGAGCCCCGTGCCATCATGGCTTTCTGACATATTGCTTGTCTATGATGTGGGGAAATGATGGCACTTGAACTCGGTGCTCTCTCTGTTTCAGCTGACGGTTGGGCCTGAAACCTGAAGGGTTTGAACTACTTCTGCTTTGGTAAGTTTTGCACTCAGTCAAATAGATACCTAAAGGGATTTTTTGGAGAGGAGGAGGGGAGGAAGAGAGTATGTGATTCTGAGACCCAAGCTGAGAAAAGGCCTTCTTGTCACCCTTCTTTTTTCTTGGTTTTTCTTGTTGGTAGCATTGAGGACATAGTTTTTGACTGGGAATTGTGAAGTATCTGCATGGAGATTAAAATCTCTTCAATAGATCCATGATGTGAAAAAAATTGCTTTGTGGATTGCTCATGGAAAATCAATTTTTAAACAGTGTTGGTTAGCTGTGATCTGTTGGAGAGCTGCATGGAATTGTTCCTCTGGTCTGATGTGATGAACGCTGTAGTGCTACTACATATTCCATACTAACTCCTAATTTCCTATGAAGGACATAGGATGTACTGAAGAATAGATATACTGACCGTCGTTTAATGTTGTCTCAGTACTACATTACTCAAATACAATTTTATTTTTTTTTTGCCTGTGGGTATTTGTGACAAACAGACAAATCAACGATTATTAGTTCCAGTTTCTTTTAAAAAATGTATTTGTCAATTTTAATACATTTCTGTTTATCTGTATTCTTTTAAGTTATGCTGTGAAATTCTTTACAGTTACAGCTGAATTTCATTTTAATTTCAAGCCGACTCCTAACCTAATCATCATTCAGTGCACTTCTATGGTCTGCCTAAATCTTTATAAAATAGGAAAATATTCTTTACACTGTCCTGTTTGAATAGGAAAAGACACCAATCATTTCACAAGTGGTAAGAAACTGAGACAAAATAAGTTTAAATGTGAATGCTACATAATTACTTAGTGCATGACTTGACGTGAGTGATTTGTGTCTTTTCATTTTCAAACCTTCGTCTGTAGTTTTATGACTTCATGAAGAGTCAGTTTTGTTAGAAAGAATTGCTGAATCAGCCTGTGGAAGTGTCATTTGCTAAAGTTCAAATCTGAATTTTAAATTTTCTGATTTGTTTTTTGGATAGGTATTTAAATAATACCAGACCTTTTTTATCAAATAGTTTATGTAAATCCTTTAGTTTTGGTTGGCAATAAAGGGTACAATTAATGACTAAAGAAATGGATGATCTCACAAAGAAATCCAGGAATTTCAGAAAATCTGTGAAGAGAATAATCACAGGTTGAAGTGCAGGGACTGTTATTAAAGGAAAAAAAGATGCAGATTTACAGTACTTGGAAGAGCTATAAAAGGAAATAAAGCCATCGGTATTTCAATGACAAGAATATCTAAAATCAAATCAAGGAAAGGGGTCACGTATCTCTTCTTCAAGAATTAGCCTTCATTTCCAATTCTCTGTAAGTGTGATGACAAGAAAACATCCAAGTTCAAACTGCATTATAAAAAAACTTTGCATGTTTTAGAAACCACTGAAACTCTCCATCATCTCCAACTCCCTTCACGTAGAACTTAAAACCTGCAATTGTGCATCCTTCCTTAACAGTCAGAAGCCATTTCTAGAAGCTGGAAAATATTCTAATATTTTTTCAGTAAATGCGGGGTGTCCTTTAACAGTTCTACATGCTCAAGGTAAAATGCACATTATACTTAAATCATTTTGACAATTTTTTGTAACACCCTGTTCAGGGTTGAAGGATGACTTACTGATAATGCATCTTGGTGGCTATTTAACTGAAAGCAAATATTTATGCTCATTTTCCTTTAATTTGTAGGCAGAGTGGAACTGCTAATGGTAACACTACTACCTATAAATGGTGCTTGTCAAAGTTGAAATAAGTGGAATTTTAATTTACACTGTTTTTTCAAATATTTTTAGTTATATCAATAAACAGCTTTCAAAACTACACTGAGTTTGTTGTGACTAGACATCTCAGTCGCAGCAGAAAGTTAAGCTCTTTTACACTAAGTTTTTAATTATATATATTGCTGAAGGAAGAGATACTGCAATGCTCAGAATAGTAAACTTTCTTCTTATAGGGTATATAATTTAAAAACTGGTGAAACTTGGAGAACTACTTTACTGTTACAATCAAGTGGTCTGTATGAATGATGTAAGACTAAACTGTATATTTTTATTGCTTTTATAGCACTTAGCTTACTTCCATATAATTTAGCATTTTTGAAAAAAGAAGAAAATTTGTTCTTAGAGCCTATAGTGATGGGTTTTTGTTTGTTTGGGTTTTCTTTTCTTATTTTTTTTTCTGATACTGGTACCCGAGAGTTTACTGCTGTGAACAACTGAGAAACTTCTGCATCAACTGCAGTCCTGTGCCACATCTTTGTCCTTATTGAGCTATGTGAAATGATCTTCCAACTCACTCTGTAAAGAACAAGTTGTCTTTTTAAGGACTGAATGTCAGTGGGATGTAATCATTAGTGTACTAGCATGTCTATGATCTGTGAATGGAATGCAATAAGCTAAAAATTCCCAGTTAAAGCTAACCTTTGGTCCTGATCACTTTGCCCTGTATTTTCAGTGTGTTGGGCCAGTAGACTCTAGACACTATGCAGCGTCTATCCCACAGAAAGTATGCAGGATAAATCTTTAGAAACTAAATGATTGAGTATACAGGAAAATCCTGGGTAAATGAATGTTAAGACAGACCTGACCTGTTCTAGAAATTTGTTTCACACAAAGGAAAAGCCTTTGCATTTCAGTGGCATTTCTAAAATAAGTTCATGAAGTAATTTAGCATATTTGGATTTTAAGGTACTGCAAAAGTCCAAACTGTTGTTTGGAGAATAGGTGTATTTGAGTGAATTTCAGACATTAGTTTTTTGGAAGGGGGAAAATGACAAATTTCCAGAAATTTTCTTTCTCCTTATATGCTATTTCTGTACCTATAGGTACAAAAATATTCTGGGGTAACATCAAGGTTTTAAGACTAAAATCTGAATGATAAAATTAGACAATTGCTTTTTATTTCAGATGTGAAAGTTACTGTATTAATGCAGATTTTTTAATTTTTCTATTGTTAGTCTTGCAGTGAAAATCTACACTGAAAATAAGTCTACTTAATGTTTATATTCTGTTTTGATCTTTAAAGACAAAAAAGACAAAATTTAATAAAATAATGGATAGAGAGTAATTTGATCTGATTTTGTTTTGGGCACTTCCTGATTTTTGATAACTCAGATTACTTTGTTTTCCCACTGTAACTGTGTTTCTTGTCCCCTGGTGTTCAGTCTATGATTATTATCTTTCTAATGGAAGAAAAAAAATTTCTGGAATTCTTTGATTTACATGTAAGACAGACTCCACAGGCAGGTCTCATGAGTAGAAGCTGCTTGCAGATCTCCTGAGTTATAATATAAATATATATTTATATAAAATATAAAAATTTTATTTGCAAACAGCAAGTTACTCTTCAGTATCATAATAATTAAAATAAGATGAAAGTTCCCATTTTTAGAATTATAATTCTATATAATTATGTATGTGTATGTATGTATTTAAATCATCTATGTATGTGTTTGTATGTATGTAGTCTGCATATGTGTTCATTTCTTCCTCCCAAAATATCAGAAGGATCTTGGGTTCTGAGACTTTTTATTAAGGGCAATGAGAAGCACAATGAAAAACTTCACTGGTGACCAGTTGGTACAACCCATCACTTCTGGAAACAATGTATGAATAGCTGAGTGTGACTCTCAGTGCAGTAAACTGTATACAGAGGTTTCTAATTATAGAGGTAGTAATTCAGAGTCAGTTACTGCCAGTCAAATCAATATAGATCTTAAAAATGTCTGAATCTATTTTTGATGTTGAAAAATAAGAGCATTTATTGAGGTTTCAACAGCTATGTGCTGTACTTGTAAGAAACTGTGTGACTGTTTATCCATGTCTTAGTAGTCTGTGATATAAATTGATGTGACTGTCCTGATATCTGCTTCTTTATATTTAATAGATACACCCATACACACAACACATTTTTCTGCTCTGAAGAAGAAATGCCTGTAGTGGAAAGTGCTATCTATGGCCATCTCCAAAGCTGACAAAAGTGCATTTTGAGCACAAGTGAAGACACTTGCCTTCACGCATAGGAAATTTTTTCTTCACTGTACAACACAATAGAGGCCTCATATGCGTTAACATATATTTTAGCCCTTTTACTTTTGTTTGTTTTAATGCCACAACAAGCAGTCTGAGTTAGACCTGTGATGACATAACAGCGTGATTTTTCTTTTGTGGCTGAAAGTCCAGTAATTATGATGTTTAATCACAATATAACCCAAATCTCATAAAAACTCTACATAAATTTCATATTAATAGGAGAATGGGAAAGAAAGACATAGAAGGCAGAGCAATGTATAACCGCTTTTCACTCCTGATGGTTTTCTCCTTACATCTTGAGCATGGGTTGTGTGCTATGTACTCTTCTGTCAGATCAGACTGACATATGGGATGGGGTAAAAGTCAGGAGAAAGGTTATTCTACAATCTGTGAAACAGTTCTGCTGTTGCTGGGAGGAAGAAAAGTGTTAGCATATTTAGAGGATGCTTTCATGCTAGGGAATTGCCCCGGTATGAATTTGGTATAGTATGGATTATTTTCCCTTACAGCTGTTTCAATATTTTCTGTGACATGTTTATTAATTATAAAATCTATTTGTTGCACTAGCAGTTTTCAACCTCTGATGTCCACCATAGTCCATCTGCTCTGCCCACAAAATGAGAGTCCAGAAGAGTTGGTTGTGTCACAGCTGCTTCCCCAGCAGCCAGATGTCATCTGAAATCAGGATGTTTGCGTGTGAGTTATCTTTTCAACCAGAGAGGCTACAGTCTTGCAGAGAGAATACGCTGATCTGCCCCATCTCCCCATGGAGAAAGTACAGCTATTAACTTCAGACTGGAAGCATTCATTTGGTTAAACCACTATAGTTGAGAGAAACATACTCAAATAACCAAAATCATATTTTTTAAAAAAATACACTACCACCCACTCCCAAACAAACAAAACCAAGTTTTAAGTGGGTCCAAAAACCATTTCATGATTGCTATGCCGAAGATGGTCTCCAACCATCACATCACCTACAAGTTCTCTCTTCACAAAAAACAGGTCCAGCAGGGTGCCTTCCCTAGTAGGCTTACTGACCAGCTGTTTCAGGAAGTTCTCTTCCACACACTACAGGGACTTCCTAGACTGTTTCTTCTCTGCTGTATCGTATTTCCAGCAAATGTCTAGTAAGATGACATTTCCTATGAGAAAAAGGGCTAGCAAGTGATTTTGAGACTTCTCCCATCTTTGTGTAGAGTATTTTGTCTGTTTCTTCAACCTGGTTGTGTGGTCTGTAACAAACTCCACCACAATATCTGCCTTGTTGGCTTTCCCCTTGATTCTTACTCAAAAACACTCAACCCTATCATCACAATCATTAAGCTCTAGACAATTAAAATAATCCTAAATTTACAGGGTATCCCACCACCTCCTTTTCCTTGCCTATCCCTTCTGAAGAGTTCGTAGCCATCCATTACAATGCTCCAGTTGGACAAGTCATCCCACCATGTTTCCATGATGGCAATTGTTCATAGTTTTCCTGCTGCACAATGGCTTCCAGCTCTTCCTGTTTATTGCCCATGCTGCGTGCATTGCTGTAGATGCAGTTTAGTTGGGATAATTGATTCCACTGCCTTGTTGGGCTAAGAAGCCTTAATTCCTAGGTGACTGTTCTCAGGCACTTCCATGGTTTTAAACACATTAATAATCCTTGTGTCTTTGCTGCTGCATGGATCTCTGTATGGGAAATTACCCACATTTCTGTTGAGGAGGTGCTTTTATGAGCAGCAAACAGGTAGAAAACAGAGATACACAGAAAAGTTTTTTAGTAAATAGAAAGTCCAAAGAAATACAGTCACACAATAGGGATCAATTACGTAAAATGAATGCGTGCTCAGGCTGTAGACAATTCTCTTGCTGTTTCTTCACATCTAGAGATGTAAAGGTGTGCAGCTGAAGTGGTTTTTGCATAATTAATCCTAAAACAGATGGTCAGTTAATTTGTCTCACAAATACATTTTTTCTGCAAGCACTCATCAGAGCTTATAGCAGTAACATGAATTATAGTTCTCAGTGTATAAAAAGAAAATGTGGATTAATCTGTGTACTAAGCAAATTCTCCAAATAGTGACTATTATGAATTAAAAAGTTTAAGATGTAAAAGGTGTTTTGCAACTTGGGGTATATCTGAACCCTCACTTTCCCTTCCTCAAGAGTGGTTTACATAGTGTGTTTTGTACTTCTGTGGTCTTGAAAGACAGGGGGAAATATGACTGTGTAGGAGATGATGTCAGCCTCTCTGTTATCAAAAGATACAGTGAGTATGTGTGTGTGTGTTTGGAGAAAAGTAAAAGATATTGGCTTTGAACCCAAGTAAGACAGCTGTGTCTGCCATGCCATTACTGTTGCTGGATCAGTAATGAGAGGGGGAAAAAAAATAATCTTTTGGACTCTGCTTCTGCAGCTGTCAGACAAAGCTTTGAGCTTCCTGAAAACACTGTGAAGACATCGTCTCTCAAAGGGTCTAGGGAAGCTTTATAAAAGCAGAGAGATGGAGGGAAAACCTCTCCCTTCCTCCCTCCTGTCTACAGGGCACTTGTCCACTGGTGTGCCAGAAATGAAGTGATTTTCTGTCTGCTCTGCCTATACAGCCTCATTTCCTGTGTATTCCTGGGTCCAAATCCTCAGCTAGTTTGGCACAGCTCTTCCCAAGTCAATGGAGCTGCCCCACTCGGGAGCTAGCAGCTGAGGATACAGCCTTCAGTGTTATCTTAGGCTCTCTGGCATGCTGAATGCAGAGAGGAGCATCGTGCTGGTCTATGCACCATTTGACTAGGTGAGCTGATCTTACAGCTATGAAGCCGAGTAGATATGAGTTTGGAGAGGGGATGCACTGTTTTCTGGGAACTGAGTCCTAGCTGTTCTGTATTTACTTCAAGGGTGGAAATCTAGACTGCTGGGTCAGAGTTAAATCCTTTGGGAAAGTGTAGTTTTCATGAGCCTGCTAGTCTGAATTTATGCAGTCTGAATTTTTTTAACCATTTATTTTCTTTCCTGACAGAAACTAATCCCAAATCTGGAAATTTTTTTTTTTTTTCATTTTTATATTTTGCTCCTGAATTTCTGCCAGATTACACCCAGGGGGAACTTGAGCCTTTAGCCACATAATGGGTGAGTGAGTTTAAGAAAGTATACGCTTTCTGCACCTTAACCATTCTAAGGACCACAAAACTACATCTAATGTATTTGTAAATCAGTCACATGGGAAGGAAGGTCTGGAAGTACTGAGCAAACTGAAATCACTTGCTCAGTGTTTTGAGAAATTCTTCCATTTTTTAGGTGGAGTGTGGCAACTGTTAAACATGGCAACCACAAAGACAGCCTGGGACAGGATGGGAGACAGGAATACAATATTCTTGTGTGGACTGGGGAAGAAATATAGAGAGGCAGGCTGCTGTGCAACAAACTCCAGGATCTGTTTGTGCAGAGGAATGCACAGTTGGAGGGGTAGGGGGTGGAAAGAAAGAGAGGAATAGGAAAAATAGACTTCCTCTCCATGAAATGTATATTATTTAAAACAATAGCTGAGTATTTCTCAAGTTACCAAAAAATATAATGCTGAAGAATACAAATATACAACTGAAGAGGGAGAAAGAGAGAGCAAGAGAAATCTAAATGTCATCTGGATAGTGCTGGTAATTTCAAGATTACAGAAGGAATACTTGTTCTAATCTGCGAGACTTCTTGATATTAATTAAAAAGTACATGGAGGAGAATTTAACCAAAATTTTTATCATGGAACATAAAAACATGGGGATTTCCAAGTGGGGACTTCCCAAGTTGAGCTTTTTTTTTACTTCTCTTTTTAAGGCTGTTGCTTTGTACTTTCAAGGGAAAATGCTAATACTGAGCCACAACCACATAACTAAAAGGCAGTTTTCAAAATAATTTTTCTCCCACTTTTATCCTAGAATATGTGATGAACTTTCAAGATTTTTTAGTGTACCTTTTATAAAAGATATAGTCTTTAGTGTCTGGCTGTAAGCTTTTGGGTACTGAACACTTTAAAATATCTGAGCCTTCTTTAGCTGCCTAATCAGGCACCACTTGTGAGTGATGTAGCATCTGAAAAAGTGCTTTTTGCCCCAAATGTCAAAAAAGATGCCACTCAACCTCTTGTGCACTCTCTAAGTTCCACTTTGTCTGAGACTGTACATCACAGCTGCAGTTCATTGCTGCTTAATTTTCAGGTTTGCTATGTTCCTGAGGGTTTGACCTGTGAGTTTCTGGGTACTGCTGATGAAATCCTTTTAGTTTAGCTGGAAAGTACTCCACAGCTCACCAGACCATTTCTGATGGTGTTATCCTTTTTTTGGATGTGCTGGAGTATTTATTTTTTCTTTTTCCTAGAATGAATTTAAAGTGTGATTTGACTCACTGATTCTGTTATTGATGCTAGGAAGTGGGGTATGTAGCATAAGTAAACCTGTTGTTTTTGAAGAATCTTGATCTGTATGGCTGAAATTCTGAGCCTCTGTCAACTTCAGTGAGCACAGAAATCTGCTTGTGCAGCTCAGAACCTAATTTCACAACCAGGACTGTTTCATTTTTCCATAATACAGCATGTCAGCAGAAACATGAAGGATAGAGCCAAGTGATCCTGGCTCCCAGGCTCCTATGCTTTCTCTGGACAATTGTTTTCCCTTAGAAACCAATACGTTATGGACTCAGGACTGCTCCATTTAAAACTATCTTGGTCTTTATGGCTAAAAGGATTTAATGAAATTACAGTGATTACTAAAGCATTTTACTGCTGAGGGGGTGAGGATAGTTAAAACTTATGAAAAGGCTTTGCTTGCAACAGAAAAGCACAGTAACCACTTAAAAATATCTTTGCTAACATTTTTATTTTAAAAATGGAAAAAGTGAGTCAGCACTGAAGGCTCTGTATTCACTGCTATGTCCAAACTCAGCTGCTCTGGAGACTCTCCCCATTCCCTCCCTCCACCTATGCTATTGGTACAAGTGAATATAGCTACTCCTAAATTAGCAGCATGCAGTTGCTACCTTTGCATGGGCTCTGTTAATGATCCTGAGAGGTTTTCTGCTGTCAGAATTTCTTTTCCAAGGTTGTAACAATGGTGGCCTCTGGAAAATATGCAGGAACTGTTTTCAGGTGACAAGGGTGTTCTGTCTCTAGACTGCTGGAAGAAGAAAGTGATGCTGGTGGAGCATAGCTCCAGTAGCAAGAAACCAAATAGATTTTCATATACACTTATCCTTATTTATACTTGGTCTAGAGGCTAATTCACTGTGAATAGCTCTGGACATACAGAAATAAATCTTTCCAAATTCTACATTTTGTAACTGTGCTCTGGGCTTGATCAGCTCTGATTCTATGCTGCATTGTGGTGAAAGGCAAACCATTTTTTATTAGAGGATGTCTAGCAGTTTTTGGATCATAGGAAATAAATGGAGGTGGGCTGTTTTCTATTATAAGAGGTAGATACTATGGTGGTGTCACAGAGGTATTTATGCAAATGTGGAACACAACATCTTCGGTCTCTTGGCATGCAGCTTTTTTCCCTAAGGAAAAGCTATAGTCCATGTTTCTTGCTTCAGTATCTCCTGTGGGTCCCAGTCTGACAGGGTTTTCCATGCACCCTGCAAGCCTAAGCGAAATACATTCCACACTCTGAAAGAGATACATTACATAAGAGGTCTCTGAGGCTTACACAGTGCTGGACTGCAGTATAAACTGTCTCCGGGACGGATAAAAACCATCTTGCAACCTAGGATTAGCACTGATTCTTGTCAGGGTCTCTTGATTTGAGAGAAGAGAAGGAAATTTGTGTATGCTGGTTTAGTGAGTTTTAGCAGCTATATAAACCACAGTTTGAAAGTCTGATGTGTATCTAACCATCAGCATGCCTGAATTGTGTTTGATAAAAGGGGCAATGAGCTCCAGTTA
The DNA here is from genome assembly GCA_035590215.1 of Microhierax caerulescens. Taxonomy (NCBI): domain Eukaryota; kingdom Metazoa; phylum Chordata; class Aves; order Falconiformes; family Falconidae; genus Microhierax; species Microhierax caerulescens. The sequence continues at coordinate 19,186,164 of JAVJGJ010000032.1, forward strand.
TGTAGCTCTTACTCCTGTTGCTTCTCCTCTGCAACTGGAGAACAACCAGGGCTATTTGCATATAAATCCTGAGCACTTGGCAACTTTTGCTGCAGCATGAGAGAGAGGGAAAGAAATGCAGATTCCCTATAAGTTAGTTTGTGTTTCAGCCACACTACGGAAGATTGCATTTATCCACTGCTGGGCAAGCAATTCCAGCAAGGCAGCTGGGGGTCTGTCTGCCTGTCTGCAGCTTTTCTACAATGGCCAGAGCCCAGCATCTGGAAGACTGAAGTTCTGGGGTGACAACTGTAGTTGCAGTTCAACCCCTCAGATACTGTGAGTTTGACTTTGCAGAGGGTGAAACAGAGGTTTCCTGGAGGTCACTCCAAAGCTCCTGAATAGACATCCACAGGGACTGCTTGCTGTGACACTTACTTCCAGTCTCAGTGGCAGACAAACTGTTTCCACTTTGAGTTCTCTAATAGCCCATCAACCTGCCTCCTAGCAGCACATACAGGCTGAGTGATGTCCTCCCAGACCTCCAGGCAGGGTATTTAAATACATACACCTTTTTTCCTTTAGGGGAGAGAACAAAAGTTGTATGCTACCCAAATTTCCTACTGAACTACTGGTAGGCATTCAAATTGCATGGTAGAAGATGAATACTTTAAATACCTGTGTTAAAGAAGATCAAAAATAGCTATATATCAGAAACAAATCCCTTTAGTTAGTGACCCATTATCCTAAATATGAATCTGCATGGGAGAGATGGGGGAAAATTTGTATCATGATAATTACTGAACACCTCAAGTTATGCCTGCCACAATACCAAGTATTTCACTGGAAATATTTAGCACCTCACGGGGTTATACGAATGCTACAAGTTCAGTTTCAAAGTGCAGAAGTGAATTAAGGAATGGATTTACAAGAGGGATGATAAACTTATTAGTCTTGCACACCACCACCATCCCATATTTTTTCTTCAAATTTCTTACCAAAGAGCTACAGAAAGCTGTTTCATGGAGACTTACATGAAGCTGTTAGATGGGGATATATAAATGTCTAGAAACAAACTATAAAGTGCTGCAAGGTGTTGCCTACTGCAGATCACAACCTTATCTATTGAATTTTTTGAGTACTTTTAGACTACTGTTTTTTATACATACGTATGTCTTGGGTAAAAAGTTTTAAAAATGTGTCTTCTTTTTGTTCTTCATTTATCAAGGGTAATTCTTGGTATCTTCTAAAGGACTGCTACCTTGCTGTTCTGTATATTTAACAAACAGTGGTTTGCTTAGAGTTGCAGATTAAATTGCTAAACTTCTATCAGCCAAATCATCTTCAAAATAAGTTTGCTTTCCAGGAGAAAGGCCTTTTATGGCATTGTGTATTTATAGCTTTAATCTATACTGTAAATGAATGGATCACTCCACAACGTACAGTGCAGAGGCATTTGAAAAGCGTGCTCAGCAGTGTGTGAGGCTACTGGGTGGGAAGGCAAAGGTGTAATGAACCTGCCTCGTTTTCCATTCTTGCACAAGGGAAAGAAGGGAAAGACTTATCCAGGTTCGGGAATGACCGAGTGTGTCACTGCAGGGCTCCCTGGACTGCTGATGAGCCAAAGCTCTGCCCTCCACCCCTGAGTCTTTCAGAGCCCTCCACAGAGAAATGGGGGATAATGGCAGGACAAAGCTGAGCCATGGCTGTGGCAGCTGGTCAGTCAAAGCTTTCCAGAAGGTGATGGGGGCTGTGATCTGCTGGTGCTCTGAGGCAAAACATGCACAAGCCTCACTGGAGCTCCACCAACCAGCAAGACCACTGTCTGCAATTTCCACTACTATTGGAAACAGCTTGCATTCAGAATGGTTTGGGTGCCACTGCATGTATCCTGCCACTGTCATCCAGTGATATGACAACATATTTTGCACCTTTGAATGCCTGTCCAGCACACTGCTTACAACGGTGTCCCTTGGGGCTCTTTCTAACATTGCAAACTTGGTACGGCCTTCAGCAGCAACCATTTTTTTCTGAATCTGTCTACTGAATTCCCGTGCCTGAAGGAACATCTGGACCAGTAGTAGAAATAAGGCTGTTATTTTATAAATCTGAAGGATTAGGAAAGATAGCATATTTTACCAGTGAAAAGGGAAATTGAAGTAATTGTTAAAGGGAACTGTGACACAAAATATTTCAGTAAATCAAGTGTACTCAAAATACTGTTCTGTATGTAAAGCTGTTATAAAAGAAATATTTAAGGTTTTGAAACATATTATATTGATTTCCATTGGAAATCCAGTTTGTCTGTAGTTGAATCTATGATAGTAATTGGTTATGTACTGATCTGATATTTTATTTTTTAGAACTCAAAACATTTATAACACTGCATGATCCTTATTTATATGATGTGTGCAGAGTACATGGAAAGATGCTGTATGAAAGCTGGTTAGCAACTGAATGATATGCCTAAGCTATTTGGAACAAAACAATTCAGCTCAGACCTCTTCCCCACAATCAGGTATCTGCCTTTATCTCCCATGAAAGTGTGGGCATCAAGAAGAATTTCTGAGCGCATTTTAAGTAATCAGCTCCCATTATTATAGGCAGATTTTCAAGGAGTCTGGATCTCAGTAGTTCTGAAAATAAATGTAAAATTTGCTGTAGTAGCTTCCCATGTAACTGAAAATCTGATGTGTAGAGACAGTAATTAGCTCATAGCTCCACTTCTCAGAAGCATTCTCCCCTATGAATGCTGTGTAAAAGTGACCCTGAAACTATTATTGGAGGCGATATCTGCATGCTGTGTCTGCCTTTTTATTCATCTAGCAACTTCCGCTTAATGAATATTGCAGAACAGGAGGGAGAAGCAAGATCTAGGTCCCAGTCCCTGCCACAGTGAAAAGAAATCATATCAACATAGAAACTAGAGCACAGGTTCTCTGTCTAGTAGGTGAGTGTTGCAGGAGTCAAGTTATGGAGTACTTACATAATTTATGTTGTTTCTATAAAGCCAGGCTTTACAAATTACACTTGCAAAGTATAACTTGTCCCAGAAGAGAAGGATTCCATCTCCTTTCAGATGGAGGAAAGTTTTGAACTGGTGTCTCTTGGGAATGCAAATGACAGCAAAAAGGCAAAAGCTTGAAAAGAAAATGTGTTGAAGAACCTGTGCACCATAGGGCCTAAAAATTTCTAGACTTGGAAAGATTTTTCAAATACTTTAGCAAATATTGGCAAATCAAACTGTCCAAATTTTCTCAGCCTATTAAACTGCCATCTACACTGAGGATAACGCTATCCTAATGTCTCTCAAAAGAATATTGCCATCACCATGAAATCAAGCACCTTTTAAAAAAAAAAGATGCCAGAATAATGATTTTCTTATAAGAGCCACAAGAAAGCATGCACTTGTAGATAAGGCAGTTTGGTTACTTTGCAAATGCAGGCAGATTTGCAGGCTCTTGTTGTTAGGGGGCATAAATGACGCAAACTGCAAGTCATAAATGTCTGTTGCTGTGAAAGAGTGGGTGCAGTTTTGGGTGAGCTGTGGTGTGATATTTCCATCTGATACCTAGAGCCAGCCAATAGCAGCAGGTGATGAGAGGCTGAAGAGAACAACATGTTCCAGTAGCACCTGAGGTTTGATCTCTGTGGCACACTTGCTGCACGCTGCACAGTAAGCCTCTGTCATTGCTTCATTCCTGCCTCTGAATTTGGTGCATACAAACCAAAAGTACATCTGTTTTGTTCAGATGTTCAGTAAGTAGTGACCATTTCCTTAGAGGTATGATCCACTGAACCATGAAATAGTTCTCAGATGCCCTGGTGCAGGCATTGATGATTCTCTAACATATATGTATTTACTGCTTTTCTTTCTGGTTTGCATTCCATTCAGGAGTTGTGCCTTCTGCAGGATTTCACTCCCTACTGTCTGCAGTACTTACAAATGATGGGGGTTTAAATAATTAGGCAATTTATGGTTTTTCTCTGTACAATTTAGAAAATCATAACCTCCATGATCAGACAATAGGTACTGTTTTGTACTACTTGGAATCAGAAGGGTGGTTGTTTCTGTTGCTTTTGTGGAAAAAGCGAAGGTGTGAACAGTGTTATCTCAGGGATTGTAGATGTGCCTACCAATGCTCTTCTACTGTTTTTAGCAGGGTATTCTGTGGAGTGAATGCATTGTGCTGGGAATGTGTTTAGGTTTTGGTTTAGGAACGGGACTCAGCTGCTACAAATGAATGGACTGTACCTAAAAGTCCAGTTTTGCTCTGGGTTCCTCATCTGTGAAATATACATCTTTGGAAAATTGGAAAAACCAGTTTTAACAAAGGTGATTTTATAATTCAGCTTTGAGGTACATGGGACTGTGGTGTGATGCTCACTTCACAGATTCCCTAGAGGCAGAAAACCACAGAGCTCATTTTGTACAAGTGGCTGTAAATCCAGAGGGAACGTTTTGTGACAGTTTTCTGTAGATGGAGCAGTCTGGAAAAGGGTCACCTTCCACTGAATCCAAGCAGAGGCAGTTTAGGGTGTTTAGGTGGTGGAAACTGCATTGTAAATAAGAGTTTTGACCATAACTGTCCTGCTTACTTACTCCTACACTTGCTGGGTTTTGCACATTATTTTTGGAATATACATATATGGGTAGTTTTTGCCTCGCTTTTCCTGGCTGGTTTGGTTTCTTTTTCTCTTCCTCTCAAAAAATGCAATTGTGCTTTCACGTTCCTAGGGAATCTGAGAACCTCTAAGTGGGAAGAACCACAAAAAAAGTGGCTCTACAGAGTTGTATAAATTTTGCAGAACCAAGAGGAGGAAGGAGTCTGGATGGGTTTTGTACTTCCATTTATTTCAGGATGCTGCCCAGGACTGGTTGCTGCCATACAGTTAATGCTGCCCACTGAACCTGCTGATGAACTGTGCTATCAGAAGACCTCCTCAGCTGCATGAAGTTGTATTGGTCTAGGCAGTAGACACTCATAAGTTGCAGAGAAGGGGAACTGTTTCTTTAGTACTTTCTTCTGATATCTTCTTATGCTGGCTGTAACATCCTCTGGATGTTGTGGGTTTCAATCTTGTTTCAGTTTTGGTGGTTATGTTGGTTTGTTGCAAAGCTCTTTTCCTAGTGAGGCTGAATTAATTTGCAAACTGTGAGTGATAGGAGAATCTAATATCTGTGTTTAATTTGTACCCACTAAATCCGTGTGGCCATATGTGCCTTTTAAATCTCAAATGTGTAATAGAACAACTGAGTGAAAAAAGCTAATTGCAACTTTCTGAACTTCTGACACATTGGAAAAATGTTTTTGTCTTTGAGACAAAAGGAATCTAGCCACATTTCTGCAGAATTCCCAGTTCTGGACTCCAAGTTTATACCCCAAATACTCAGATGTAGGTGTTGCTACAATTAAGATATCACTTGATAATTTTTCTTTTCAGTGAAAGTTCTCTATTTTCCTTTGCATTTCATCATGTACTAGCAGAATTTCTATCTACACATTGATTGCACAATGCAAACAAATGGTAAGTCATTAAAGACAGTCTTTTGAAATTAATATAAAGAAGCAACGTATATATAAGTAAATTTTTAAAGTGTTTTCTCCAGATGGAATTTTGTGACTGTCAAAGAGAAAATGAAAATTGATTATAGCTGAAAAAGTAATTTGATATACTTTGAATGTATGAAATCCTTCAGTTTGTGCCAGGAGAAGGGAGTATAACTGGCTTATACTTAGAGGGAAGGTGCAAAGCTGAAGTGAGATTTATGTCTTAACTTACACATACTTCTATGACATTATCAGTTGTTTTCCCTACCACATTTGTCTCTTCTGGTTTTTTTTGGCATATCACTGCATTCTGTACAGAGGACCCCAACTAAAGAAAACATGTAAGATTTTAAGTCAGGCTGAGGCAAGACTGTGCCTGGTTAAGGACAGAATGGAGTTATGTTTTGTGATTGCTATATCCCTTTCTTGAAATGCTCTACGTGTATTGAAGAGCTATATGTACATGACATCTTTTCCATAGGGTGTCTGAACTGCTCTGTGAGATGGTGCCAGTGCCTCCACACCCTTTGGGAGAAGGTCTGTTCCTTTATTTCCAGAAGAAGAAAGGCCCAGAGCCTGTACATAAATGACACTGGGCATTGGAAAGCTCTGTAATTCCTGCTAATCTGGTAATGCTGTGAAACCACATAAAGGCCAGTCACTGCCTTGTCCTGAACTGCTGTAATAGTGTGCTATGACCAGTTGCAAAGAGGATCAGCTTACGCCAAACTCTAGTGTCATGAGGCATCCAACTTTCACAGTGCTCTATAAGCCAACTTTCTTGCTTTACCCTGTAACCCTTAGCACAGAGGTAGATGTGAAAGCACCTTTGCTTAGGAATTTAAGACCACAGAGGCACCTTGCCAAAGGCAGTATTCTGCAGTCTTTTGGTACATACGGTTTGTTTATGATAATGCTGCAGGAGTAACTTGATTATGAGTTATGAGTCTTCACAGGTCATATCATCATTGTTTTCAGAAAAGACATTTTTTCTGCTTTCTTCTTCTGGTGGAATCCTGGTGGAAATAGAGTTGTATGGTGTCATTGTTAATAGACAGAACTTCTCTTACCTGGACAACACCACTCTTAATGATCTTGGTCAGATACTACTTTGTCAGTTCATTATAGTTGTGCATTAGAGTTGTTAATCACTCCAGTTTTGAAGAGTTTTGTGTTGTGATTGACTGTATGGCAGAGATCTCCACAACCTCCTCTGTAGTGGTAGAGACATGCTAACAGCCCACTGCTAAACATGGAGGTAACAAAGCTACTGGCATCTTGGTTATGTCTAAGGCAAAACTGCCCCAGCTGTCAAAAACCCCTATTGTCTCCTGAGTTACAACTTTTCATATTGCTTTGTGAACTATTCTATCGGCTGGCCTAGATGAAAGTGCTTCCTATAGCAATATAAGAGTGCATTTAAGTGAGTATGCATATCCTTCACTTGTACTAAGGTGATGAGAACTCCCATTACACAGTAGTTTCAGTGAAAATTCAGGGTCCTTGTCATATTACAACACTATGTCAATAAATTAAGAGCTTTGAGGGCTACTCGGCTTTAGAGTTTTTGAAGTCTCCTACACATCTATAGCACTGTGTAAATAATAATCTCCAGTCTAGCAATATCAGCTTGTAATAAAAATAAATACATAATGGAAAGCCAGCTTCAATAGAGAGGAATGTCTTTAAGAGTTTTTCTCACACCATTAGGAAGACCCACATTCATTCTCAATCAAAAGAGAGACTGCCTGTGAACTTTTAACTAGTTTCCTTGTTTCAAATTTAATTAAAGTTTGTATTCGCTTGGGCTAACAGAATATTTCTGTAGTTAAAATAGAAAGCCCCACATTAATAATTGTAGTAAATGCAGATGATATTATCCAGCCATGTCAAAACCCAGTGCTGTACCCAACATCACAGTATTAAGAACGTGGCAGTGAAAAAGGCAGTAGCAAAGCATGCTGGCTGCAGCTCAGTTGGTCCTGGTTCCCTATACCCAGTCCAGGGCCAGTTTGACAACACCACAGCTCTCACAACACACCTGCCTCCTGAGGACAACCAGGTTGGAAGCATACACTGGGTGAGGGAAGAATTGCTGGGGCTGGTCCTACCTAAGAACAAGGTCAGGATGTGGTGAAAGGGCATGCCCTCCTCTGGAAACTGCGGTGCCCTCCCGTGTCTTGCTGTCTAGCTACAGTTTTTGAATTTGCTTTTCGAAAACTGAGGAATATGAACTCTAAAGGACTGGAATAGCAGAAGGTAAATTACAGTTTAGTTACTGCCAAAAGCAAGAGAACCTGTGCATTTACAATGTGCAACATATTTACTAGTGCCTTAGGAACTGGAGTGATAAATTCTTCTCCCTTTGAGACATAATGCAGTGTATATTCTACTTTTAAACTCTTGTCATGGTTTGATCCTGGCCAGCAACTAAGCCCCATGCAGGTGCTCATTCCATCCCCACCCCCCACAGTGGGGTGGAGGAGAGTAAAAGTGAGAAAACTCGTGGGTTGAGATAAAGACAGTTTAATAGGTAAAGCAAAAGCTGCGCATGCAAGCAAAGCAAAACAAGGAATTCATTCACTACTTCCCATGGGCAGGCAGGTGTTCAGCCATCTTCAGGAAAGCAGAGCTCCCTCATGTGTAACAGTTACTTGGGAAGACAAATGCCAAAACGCCTAATGTCCCACCCTCCTTGCTTTTCCCCCCAGCTTATATACTCAGCATGATGTCATATGGTATGGAACATCCCTTTGGCCAGTTCAGGTCAGCTGTCCTGGCTGTGTCCCCTCCCAATTTCTTGTGCCCCTCCAGCCCTCTCCCTGGCAAGGCCTGAGAAATTGAAAATTCCTTGACTTAGTATAACATTAACTAGGAACAACTGAAAACAGTGTGCTATCAATATTGTTCTTACACCAAATCCAAAACACAGCACTGCACCAGCTACTAAGATGAAAATTAACTATATCCCACCTGAAACCAGGACAAACTCCTTTGAGTGATTTCTTTATGTAGCTTTATTTCTACATGGTAGAGTATATCACAAGCAGATAATTAGCTCAAGTCCTAGAAAGGGAGTCATGATTTGGTGTAGTTCGGAAACTGAGCTTTGGCAAACCTTACTGCGGGTATTTCGGAAGCTACAGCGTAGTGACCCCAAACTTTGCACTCAAATTCCTGTCTGGTAGTAATTTTGTATTGGGGTGGTAACACTGGTGCTGAGAAGAGCTGGCTGTTTGGTGTGGAACTGTGCAGATACTACATATTGCCCCTCAACTACTGTTTGAAGCTAAATAGGTTACGTCCCTGGTGTACCTCATAGCACATTGGTCATACACACACTTTGTGCCTCATAGTCATAACTAGTTCTTCCCTGAGCTAGCAGGTTTTGGTCCCCTTTCACCACTAGCTTGTTGAGACTTTGCTGCAGTTTGTGGCTGAGTCTGGAATCAAACCAGCATCTTTGTGTCCCAGCCTATTGTCCTATTCACTCTCTGTTCTTTGAGGTCTGACTCAGCTCTCCTCAAACGTCCCAATTTCCATTTTGCCATTTTTTCCGATTTTACATTCTTCCCCCCCAGTAAAGTATTCCCTTCTTGTCACTCTTCATTATTCAATCTGTAAATATTCAGAAAACTCAATGAATGGCAATGCAACATTGTGGAAAAAAAGCGTTACAGTAGGTTGGCGCTACATAATTTCATTGTTTATTTTGTTAGAGATGATTTGTTCTGCTTTATCAGTTTGTGAATAGATTACCCTTTTCCAAACACTAGGATGTCTTTTTTTTAATCTTATAATTGATCCTGTAAATTCAATACTATTTATTTTTTATTTATTAAAATTAGTCTCCTTTTCAGGAGGAAAGGAAAGGATACTGTTATTGTAGAGAAATGAAGCTGGGTTAATTAGCATTGATAATATACAGCTGTGGGCTGGCTTCAGGGTGGCAGGTTGGCTGATGTAGGTAAGGTGCAGCTGTGGCTGGTTCTGTTAAGGGTTGGGTGGCCAAGGGAGAGGGAGAAGCAGAGAGAGTGTGTGAGCATGCCCTGGGTGAGGAGGGATAAGGAGAAGGCAGCAGAGGGACTGGCATGAAGACTATGTTGGTATGAGATGGTAAAAAGACCTTGTTGCAGCCAGCTGTTCTGGAGAGTGCTGTGACAAGTTATCTCTTGGGTAAATTTATAGATTTTGCCAGTGTGAAGACTCTTCAAGTTTGGACTGGAAAAAATGTGGAAATGATAAAATGTCATCCAAGATAGAAAAGAAATGGAGAGATTCCTTTTAAGCATGGTCATAAAAAACAAAAATAATCTTTAAAGATCTTCTACCCCTTCACTTTTTTTGGGAGGTCATTATAACCAAAGCCAGTAAACTCTGGTTGTAAACTATTGATGAGACCAATGTTGAAAGGCAAGGGTTTGTTTTGGAGGATTTCAGGCTCAAAGGCATCACTTTCAAAGCACACAATGTTACTAGTAAAAGGAAATATTACACCTCACTTGACATCATTGCATTGTTTCATGAACTGTGCTTTTGTTTCATCTCCATGCTGGTCTGGGAACGTCTCTTCTTTGCAGGTAAAAAAAAATATGACGTGTTGGCATTTAGCTGGCATCCTTTTCTTTTCTTTGTTTAAAAAACGTGGTCAGAGCAACTTGCTTTGGAGAAATAGTTTGATTTAATGATACTGGCACTAATATTCTACATAAATGTATTAGCAACTGTTATGCTGTGTAGGTGCATTTCAGTTTGGTGAGAATTGGCCCAGCTCATTTGTCCACTCGGTCCTATTGAAATATCCCTACAGAGTCATGTATGGTGCTATGTATACATTATTGATAAGAGAGGGAAGGATAGTCTTAATCTCTGTTTTCTGTAGTCTGGTTTATGGCAGCATACTGGGTTTATTACAGTGATATCAGTGTTCTATTTTTTCCCCTTTCATTTGCCCCCTTTTTATCTTTGTGGAAGTTGGATGTAGGAAACAGACTTTTTTGTCATTTTTCTAGTAATTTTTCCTATCTTTGATGGGAAGCTGCAATTTTATTGCTTGCCAGCAATAGTAAAATCTTAATGAGGTATTTGAGAAGTCCCAGTGGAGAACCTGCCGCATGTAAAGAAAATATAGAGTAAATGCAGGAAATATGTAGGCCAATGCTTTGCTTTATGGATTGTGCTGTCACACATAACACAGAACTGTTCATTTAGTCATTTGTATGGCTGCTCTTGAGAAATATTTTTCGTGTAATTATACTTTTCCTAGAAATTCCTCACAGGAAACTAGGTAGCTGGTTTCATCCAGGCACTTGATCAGAGCAGCCCTGCCTTCAGGTCTGTTTCGGAGATTTCACACCTACTTCTAACCTTAACTGATTATGGATTAATATTTGTTTCAACAGTTTTGTAGAAACCTTTTCTTTCTAAAGACTACACATTTGGAGGTTGTTGCTGAAGGTGAGGGCAGTGATGGGTAAGAAGCTGAAGCCCCTCTCTCCCCATTTGCTGAGCATTCAGCAAATCAGTGCATGTTAGCACCCTCAAACCACGCAAACCAAAGCTAACTTGTGCAGCTGTAGTGCTTTAAACAGTCTGAAGAGTGACTTACTTTCTATATCAGGGTTATGCTCACACTGCTGTCTGGCAAACTGTAAAGGTGAACGCCCAAATTGGGGAAGGCAGTGGCTGTGGGGTAAGCTGTAAATACAGCAGTCTGTGAATCAAACCACTCTCTCTCTCCCACCCTTTCTAGAAATCTATCAAGCTGGCAGGCTGCCCTGCTTGAAATAAATGTGGAAAATATTATGTAACTTTGCCCCGTGCTCTGCGCTGACAGCGTAGGCACTAGGCAGGTTTTAGTTACACTATCTGCCGTGGCTATTTTTGGTGACCAAAGCCTTCTCTCTTTAAATTTATGTCTCTACTTCCTTTCCCTCCACCCTCTCATTTATTTTTTTTTTTCCATCGACAACAGAATGCAACTCAACATCTGCAAACAGGAAAACAACATCAGAGAAGCTGTTCAAGGGCAGGCAATTCCCCTTTTTATAAAAAACAAAACAAAACACAGACAAATAAAAATAAAACAAACAAACAAACAAAAAAAAACAACTGCTGGAGGAGGGCTACATTTTCTCCAACTGTGTCCAAGCACTGCAATAGTCTGTCTCAGATCCCCTCCCCTAGAGTTGTATGCTGTGTCAATACCTCCCTCTGCTGAAAGCTCTACATTCTTCCTCTCTTGCTTGAATATTTTTTTCCTGTGACAGGACTTGCATAGATCAGGAACAATCTGTGATATATAATAGAGCAGCCTGCTTACAGCAATGCAGCTGCCCTACCAAGATTACATGCTCTGGGGAGTGCGTAAACTTAAACTATTCATCCTTCTGCAGCCTGACTGCTTGTAGGCTAGAATCTGAGATTAGGAAGAGATGATAATACAGTCAGATGACTTTTAAAAATACTCTTTAAGGAACCCCTGTGCTGGAATTCAGCCATTGCCACGGGACATTATGTTTAAAGACAAATCTATGTGCATGTGCCTTACAACTTTAATTTATTTCCTTCAGTTTTAGTCACTTAATTAGGTTTTGTTCTGGAAATAGTAAAATTACAGCATGGTTTGCGATTCATTGTGCTGCATAAACTACCATGTAAGACTTTAAGTGTTGTGTTACTCTAACAGATTGAATTATCTCAATGGTTGGAAAATCTATGAATCATTTCAACTACAGCTGGGGTGGTTATTAGGGAGCTCAAAGTCAAGACTTCAGTTTTTTGGAGGCTGCAGGATTAGGGAACCAAGCTGAACATTTCTCATCTCAGTTCATTCTCAAATAAAGATTTTTAAGTGGCCAACAGATTTAAGTTTTCTGTTTCAGGTACCCCAAACTGACACACCAAAAAGGGTAGGGATCTTTTTTAGAAGTGAATTATCTAACTTAGTGGAGAACCGGGCAACTTCAAGATCTCTCAAGCCCTTAACTTTAGTAGGGGTCTAGAAGCAAAGCACCCTAGTTCATAAGGAGTATTTTTCTTTATGTCTGCACACTCCTTCGGAAATACTGCCAGCATTGCAGGGAAGGCTAATGCACTGCAAAGTAATAGCTAAGCTGCAGCAGTTCAAAGCTTTTTTTAATTAATAATCCTTAATATTTCCTCATTCTTTGCAGCTGTTTCAGAGGCAGTTGAGTTTTTCCTTTATTTGATGGCAGATGTCAACAACCACTTTACATCAACCTTATTTTGGAAGAAGTACAAATCAGGTCGTTCCTGTTAACTTTTTCAACAGCACTTTTTAATATCTTCAGGGACTTTAGTAATGTTAAAGGTGAGAGGAGGAATAACTCACACAAGCAAATAAATATCTAAGGAAAAAGAATAAATTCTGTGTACAGGCAAATTCTCCTGATTGGGTGGGGCCTAAAGAAAAACAACACACAAGGCAGGGAAAAATAAAGGCAGACAAAAGGGTGCAAGAAGGAACACAGCTGTAGGGAATAAAACCACTCAGGGGGAAGGTCATATAAAGAGGAGGAGAAATCATCATCACTTGGGTCAAATTTTCAGGAAGGTGCCCTGTGAGGAGTATGGAGACCTGGCAGTATAAAGGAAGAAATAAAGAATTACTTGCTACAAAAATGATGGTAGGAATTAAACTTTGGAGGAAGAAAGGTATGTTTGACTGGAAGTATGCTGTGAGGTTGAGGTTTTATGGCTCCTCCTAGCAGGAGAAGGCTTGGTCAAGGAAGCATAACTTGAGTAATGGCACCCTGTAGAGGAAAAGAGGTGACAAAGATAGTGTGATTCATTATCAGGTGTTTTTATGGAAGTTTGCTCATTCTTAATTACCGTGCAGAATGTTGTATCTTTTTTGCCTCATATCTTGGATATTTATAACTGGTGAAAAAATATTAGCAAAATTACTAGGTGTATGGAATGAAAATCTTGGCATGTGTTTGTACTTGATGATTCAAAATGATATATGATGTTTAGAGTTTATTTGGATATTAGGTCACTCATACGCAGGTTCTGTAAGATACTGGATATGGATGTGATCTCCTGAGCTGAATCTGAGAAAAGGGGCACAATTACTTAAATTGATATGGAAAAATGGATCCTTACTGGTTTTTCTGGACTTTAGGGCTTTTTGGATATGCCAAGATTTCTAGAATTACATTGGATGTTATTGCTAAAGTAAAAATGCATATTTTTACCTCTGACTTTTTTTTTTTTTTTCCCCAGACTGTGGTGTACAAGGGTGATTTAGAGAGAGACATGTAGCTTTGAATTGTTTGTTATTTAATACATAGGCATTGCTAAACTTTTAGGTAGTGCTCTGTGAGATATTTAGATGGATGCCTTTGAGACAAGGTCCCATTCTGTGCTTTGGAGTTTACTTAGCTACTGTGAGCACTCAGCTGAACGTCTCGTCTAATCAGAGTTAGATTACTGTGAGCGCTCAGCTGAACGTCTCGTCTAATCAGAGTTAGATTTAGATGGGGGAGGCAGGCTACAAAATGTGTAACAGGATGGTCAGAAATGCACCTGTAACACTGTGGGTACGTAGTTGTTTGCAGGAAGCTGAGTGGCAAAAGTCTAAAGCGGTGACTCAATGGGAATCTGCTGCTGGCTTTGGGTGTCCAGAGCTAAGTTCAATTCTGTCAGCTCTGGAAAGTTTCCCTATGCTCCACAAGACTCTTCAGGGGTGAAAGCCCTTTATAGAAGGCAGATAAAATAAGGATGTGAAAAGCTCTGCACTCATAGTGATAAAAATTGAGTGCAGTTATGCTGTTTCAGACAACAAGGTATATATTTTTGTATGCTTTTTTTTTCTCAACACAGTGGCTGTAAGCTAAGATGCCTCTTGATGAAGCTATGTTTTAAATATCAAAAATATAAAAAAACTCTGAACTAGCTGGGCTTACAGTGCATGAAACATGAATGTGCAAGATACTAAGAACAGCTTGCTAGGGGCACACGTCTCTTGCAAAAGCAGCGTCACATGTTTATGTTGCCCAGCCATTAGAAAGTAAACAAAAAAACTCGAGGGACTAGAACATATATTAGAAGGGATCATTATCAGTTACGCTAAACACTCAGCGAAACATGAGACCAGGCAAATCTCAACTGGTTTCAAGTTTTCTTACCGTTGAAACTCAGATCAGGTTCCTTGAGAGCTCAAGAATTTCTGAGCAAACCTAGGTCTGCTGAATACTTAGAACTCAAATAACAGCTTTACAGTACATGCTCAAAGCACTTGCTATAAATTAATAACTTTCCACACCACACATGTGATTTAGAGACGTTTGATTAGCCTCTTCTTA
>JAVJGJ010000032.1:19206160-19251652 GCA_035590215.1 Microhierax caerulescens
ATGGCCTCAGGTTCTGCCAGGGGAGGTTTAGGTTGGATATTAGGAAAACTTTCTTCACCAGAAGTGTTGTCAAGCAGCGGAACTGCCCAGGGAGGTGGTTGAGTCACCATTCCTGAAGGTATTAAGAAGGTGCGTAGATGTGGCAGATAGAGATGTGGTTTAGTGGCAGGCTTGGCAGCTTTGGGTTAACAATTGGACTCCATGATCTTAAAAGTCTTTTCCAACCTAAATGATTCTATGATTCCATCCTGGAGTCAGGGCAGTTCAAGCAAATTTATACTTTCCCTCCTGGAAAACATAACAGAATTCTCACTTTACCCGGAAATCTCTTAACCCACCACATGGTATAATCTATACCTGACACTCAAATTCCATTGCTTTTCCAACTGAAGATAGCTGCTAGCAAGAGCAGGAAGGAGGCAAGAGGAAATACAAAGGCTAGACCACGTTGTCCAAACAAGTTACACCTTGTGAACAGGACATTTTCAACCTGAACTATTTTATGATTCTATTCAGAACCAGACACAATTGTGACTGAATTTAGTTTTACTCCACCTTTTTTTCTTCAGACTGTGCAATCTGCTTTGTCCCCTGCTGTTTTGTCTCCCATTTGGCTATTACTTCTCTCTGAAAAAACATGTTGGTCTTGTAAACTTGCTTACTCTCTTGACTGTATGCTTTTTTTTGTGTGTGCTCTTGCATCATGATTATTTGTGTACTGGAGCACTTTTGCATTTTCCGTGCTTATGGAGATAGTAGAGAAAACTGCTTGGGGATTATTTTGAGGAAAATAATTCTTAGGCTTTGACAGGAAACTTCATGATATGCTGGAAGCCAAATTCTATCCAGATTGCTCATCTGAAGCACTAACTAAAGATTTGAAGATACTTACTGGGCTTTGGATAAGGCTTTTGAATCCTGAGTTTTAAATGTAATGTCTTTGAATTCAGTGGAGTTACTCCACCTTGTTACGCAAAATAAATAGGTGTATTGAGATGGCTGGTGAATTTTATTCCTTTGGTGTAAAAGTTCTGGTTCTTCACTATGTGGTTATGTACGGTGCTGACTATTTATCAATTTATATAAAAATGCCAAGCATTTTGTCCCTTTTCCAAATAATAATACTGGGGCACTGCAGAATGGTATGCAAAAGAATTATCTTGATGGTCTCAGAGTCCCTGTCCAAGCAGATCTTCAGGTATGGCAGTCTGTTGTCATCCTTTTTTATATGGACAATAGCTAAGCTTTCTGGCAGGTACTTTGCAATCTATAAGCACCCAGCTGCAAATTCATGATCTCTCACTATTTTAAATAGAATGAGGGTGCCTCAAAAGCTCCACTGAAGAGAAGCTGGAACAGGAAATCAAAAATGAGACCGTGTGCTCTGGTGTCATTGTCAGTCTGTTTACATCTAATAGATCTTACTGTGTTTCCACTGAAGCTGACGGCAAAATTGTTTCACTTAATGGAATGTATTTGTCTTAATAATATCCTTGTTTTAATGATATGTTCTGAATCTATTATCACCTACTTCTAGAAATACCCAAGAGAGTGAAATTTTGTTGTGCTGTTTGCTGTAAAAAAGAATAAATGAAAGCAAGTTTGTACCCTGGGCAGCTCAGAATTTCAGCGCTATCATTTGACAAGTAGAGAAGCTAGGGAACCAATCACTCCCAATCTCCCACCACCCAATTTTCTGGGTTTTTTTCTGGGGGGGGAAAGATTTAAAAACCTGGAGCAGCTGGTAGCTTTGGGTCACATGGAGTGATTATTTCTAAAAAAAAAAATAAATTTAAAAAAAGGTGTTTGTGGTAACACTTAAGCTACATAAGCTACAGTCCGTTAACTGCTAATGCAAAGCATGAAACATGTAACTTCTAGCTTCTCATTCAGTCTTTATATATGTTATTTTTTATTTCCACCACTTTCCATTTCTTTTTCTGTTGTCTGTGTGTGAACATTTACATGAAACCTTTGCCTTTTCTATCTTCTATCATTCATATCATACGGCTGCCACCAACAGGTACAGTTTTAATTTTTATTGTTGTTTTGGTAGAGACTGTGCAAGAAGTGCTGTGTGCCTATGCAGTGTGCTCCACAGCTCCTCAACTGTGACTGTGCCATGAGCAGCAAGGTGTAAGCACACGGTGTTTTAACATCAGTCCATTACCTCAGATGTGTGAAACCGCATAGAGAAACCAAAGGGGTATGAGGTTCAGAATGTACCTTCCTGTTTTTCTACTGTTTTCTGACTTGAGCTTAGAGTGTAAACAGACCTTTGTTTTTATTCCTTTTGCTTAGCATATGTCTTTGTGGCAGCTTTCTCCATTCAACTATCAGCAGAGAAATGAGACTTTTTCCCTTAAGCAACCCTGTAAATACGGTAGTCTTCTGCCCTTGAAACCTGCAGGCCAGTGTCAATCTCTTTGCTGAACAAAACTGACTGACCTCAAGTAGGCGTTTAAGGACATAGTTCTTTTTTATTCTAATGAATATTTAAATAATATGTATTTGTTTCTTGTCCTGGTCTGACTCTGTAAAATGAAAGCACAGTTTTGGAAATTTTCTTAAACACTCAACCTCGATATCCAAGCAATAAAGAAAAAAAGCAGGAAGTTTTAAAAACAAACAAAAAAAATCTTACTGTATAACTTGCATTTTTCAAGTAGTTAAAAGTAGAATCAGGCCTGTGGTGCTCATCAAAGATCTGTTATACATATACTGTATAGGGTTATACATATACTGCTCCTATGAAACTTTTAATAGAAAATAAAATATTTTAAATAATGCATGGTACATACCTCACCTATACTTGTTTTCACCATCTCTGGCTTTCTATTCACTAGTATTGGTGAACTTTGGTAGGAAAAAACAAGTAGGATGAGTTCATACTGAATACAAAACTGTAATGAAGAAGTTCAATTTAAAAGAAACTTGGATAACAATGTAGGGCATTTTCCATCAGTTGAAATCTTGACCTCCACACTGGATGCCTTTCTGAAAAATATGCTTAGATTAGTCAGATGTTTTGGACTTGCTGGGTGAAATTCTTAGTTTATGCAGTACATCAGCCCAAGTGGTCATAGGTTTCTTTGTTTCTGATTCTTGTGTAACTGCCATCGACTTTCAGGCTGTGGAAAACTGGAGGTTGTATGTATTCAGATGCCGTATATATAAACTTGCTGCCAAATAATTGAGTAAAAATAGGGGCAATGAGGATTGCAAAAGAAGCAGTCAGTGCCTGGTAAATGATAGAATGCACATAGTATGAATTACATTCATGCATAGCCATTATGAGGTAGTTCTCAACCTGAGATCACCATGATTTTACATACAATATACCCATCATTTTACATACTATAATCAGTCCCTGTTCTAAAGGCAGGCTAACGCAGAGTTTCCCTACGGGAATCCTCTGTGGTGTTTGCTGTATTGCTGTGCAGCCACCAGTGTATGTTATCAGCATAAACTGAAAAGCAAGTGTCATCTCTGTTCCACAGACCACATCTGTAGTGGGTAGAGACTTTCCTGCATTTCTTAACTGTTATTTTTGTAATGTTAACATCCTTTTAGTGCAGACATTTTGGATGACTTACCAACAGGACTTTGGAGCTACCTTGGACCAACTGGTAGTCCAACAACCAGTTGTTATTTTGTCTGGACAAGTACAAGTGCAGAATGAAATCTAAATCTTGCTAGTCAGCTTCACTAATATTGATGGATGTGGAAGTGGGGGAATGTGTTTACTCAGGGTCCTATTTCAGGCCTTGGAGGAGAACAGATTTATTTCAGTAAGCCCAAACTCTTCTGTGCAGTTTATGCACAAATTTTCTTGTCTTAAAACTAGATTTTTCTTAACTTGCTCCTTATTTCGTGTCAGTCCTTCCAGCCACTCTTTGGTCAGCCTGACTCTGAGCTCCTTGTTCAACTTTCCTCTTTGTTTCTCCTTCTGTCTGCTCTGAGATCACAGATCCCTTCCTGGATTGGGCAGTTTGTGTCTTCTCACTGTAAATGTGCTGCCCACCCAGATCCAGCGCTGTCTGTTCTTTACTCCACTGCTCACGTGTCCCATACCTGTCAGCTGTGGCCCTCAGAATGTATAATGCTTGTTTTCATGTCTACCTTCATCTTTCTGTTTTCTTCTGTGGGTCTTTAGATTATGCTCAACCCCTCCCAGTCTTTAATACTGGACTCTGCTACATTGAAACTCAAAAGGCATCATTTCTTCAGACCTTAACCTTCTCCTCCTTCAGTTGTGTCCCCCTGTCTTCCTTCACATACCCCCCTGTTTTCAGTTAAAGGGAATATTATTTAGACATATTGAAGCCCTTCAGGAATTGACTGGTTTAGCAAGAATAGACAGCGTCCCTGCCATCAGTTTCCCAAGCAAAGGAAACAGAAAGAGGTATTACATTAAGAAGTGAAATAGTACATCCAGATTCATCTGTTTCTTCTCAGGCTGGAATCAATTCAGATATTCTGTGGCAGTTGCAGGCAGAAGTTGTAAATGTATGGAACATGTTAAAATTTCCTGGTTTGAATAGTATACACAGCTTGAACCAGTGAGAGATGGCAGTTTGCTAAATTAAGAGGGAGTAGGAAATGTTAACTGCTAAAATACCTCTACATACAAGTGGAGACTTCATTATATTTTTCACATGCAAGAGCTTAGTGTGGCTGCAAAGGTTTCTCTTGTAAAATGTAGTATTTCTACTCCAAGGTCTAGAAATATTAAGGGTGCTCAAAGAAAACATCAATAGAATTTGAGCTGTGCAAGACCAGTTTACTTCTGATGCCCTCATTCTTAGCAGTAGATGAGCTTTGAGTTTCTTCTTCTTCTTCTCTTTCTTCCCCCTCCAAAACTGGTTTAGTCAAACATATGGTATGGAAAAACTTCAGCCTTGTTAGTCTTACAAAATTAGAAATTTGTTTTCAATTCATTACAAAGAGAAGTCTTTGGATATAATTAAAGGTAGGACTATGTTTTCCACTGTTGCAAATACCTCTTATGATCTTCCAAGCTAAGTAAAAGTAGAAAAAGACAGAAAATGAAAGAACAAAATCTTCTTGCATTCCAGTTTCCTGCCTTTGGTTACTGATTGGATAGATGGAAGGACATTTGTGTATGTATATATACTTAGACTGACAATTTGGCCCCATGAGCTCTTAAAAGTGGTCATCTTCTAAACCCAGCTTTTTTCTTTTTTGTTTCAAAAAAAAAAAAAAAGTTCTAGGTTTATACTTTTCAGTCTTTGCTTTGTATTCTGAAAGTCGTATTAAAGTTCCTTGATTTTTTTTTTTTTTTCTCCTTATGAAATGCTGAGTTCCATGACTCTTTGACCTCAGGTTTGACCTCACCCAGCAAATTACTAGTGACTTTAAAGGTTATTCTTTTTGCTAACTTCAAGATTAAAGATAGTGGAGGCTTCCTGGCAGGTCTCTAAAATTTTTTGGTGATACCCATGCAATAGGATGTTGGTTTTTTTCTCTGCTGTGCAAGACCTATGCAGATAGCATCAGTAAACAGTAGCTGAAGTGTCAGAACTAGTTGGATTTCTGTTCCCCTAGCAGCTGTGTTGTATGTGTGAAGTCCCTGAAAGCTGTAAAGAGCTCTACTGTTGAGAGATTTAATGGCATATGGAGTTCAGTATTAAGTTTTATTGTGAAGGGCTCCTTCAGAATTGAAACAAAATAGATTATATTTCATAATCTGTGCTGTTTCAGGTTTTCTCTTTCTTGTGCTGCTTGCTTTGTTGGTGTTGATAACCTTAGCCAAATTTCTAGAAAGCTGAGGATGTGTCTCCAGGAAACACTGGAGAAAATCCTGTAAAAGTAACTTTACATAAGTATAAATAACAGCTAATTTAAATATTCCTCACTATTAAATTGTTATTCTTACACTGGGTACTTTGCATACATAAAAACAGGTTGGTTTTCAGTCATTCATGACCCCTTCCCCTTATTTTGGAGCAACTAATAGGACAAGAAAAGACATTATAGCTGAAGCCACTGGAGACAAGAAGAAGATGCTATAGCTGAAGTCTTCAGGGAGTACAAGGATTCTGTTACAGTTTCTGCTGTAATTGATTGCATTTGATAAATGCCATGTGTTAACATCAGAATACATAGGTTTACGTTGGTGGATGCATTTTTCCCCTTCTTTTTATCCTAGCCCTAAATTTTTCAGGCATCTTTAAGGTCTGAGCTGATACTTCACTAATTAGAATGCAGTCCATGAAACTGAGAAATGGTCTTGCTTCAGTTACAAATCCTAAGGGAAAGGAGCAATTTGATCTTGTTGAGCGAAGGGTAGAATGCTGGAGGCCCCTTGGCCAGAAACATGTTTGTTAGTGGAGGGCAGTCCTTATTGCCAGTGTTTGTTTTGTACTGGTAAACACTGCTGTGTATTTTTATCAGCTTGCTTTTTGACTTTCCCACTTACTGAGATGTCTCTGAAAACTGCTACTTTCAAACAAAATAAGTTCCAAGGATATTTGTAATGATTCCCTCTGAGCCTTTGCACTGCATGGGCAATATCAGCTATTTCTATTAATATGGGGGAGTTTCCCCAAGACAGTTATTCATACCTCTGCACAAACATTTTTAGAAAGTCCTGCACAGTCTCTTTTTATATTGCAGTAAAAGTTTGTGGTTTAAACTTCTTAGAGGATGCTTATATATAACAAGACTGAAAATCCCCTTATGTGAATGCTGTTAGTGGCCAGATAGGTTCTTCCTATTTTTATTGTAAAGCTGAAGAACTACAATGAGGTGCTATTTGGCAAAGATGCTAGTTAAGAAAAAGGTTTATAAAGTGTTATGTAATCCATTCAGAAGCAGTGTTTCCCTAAATATCTTCTCTACATCTAGGCATAAGTCTGTTTAAACAGCTTATGAAGCCTCATGCTACACAAGCGTGATTGCTTAAGTTAAAACTAATGAGCTGTTGAACCCAGGTACTTCTCTATTTCAGTAGACAATCTAGAAAAATACAACCAACCCACTGTTTGTTCTAGATTAGTCCAACAGAGTGTTGTCTCTAATTGACCAAAAGTAATCTTTAGGAGAGAACTTTAGAAGATTGTATGTTATCTTGTGGAATGACTCTTCAAGAGAAAAAAAAGTTTTAAAAGCCTTGTTCTCCTAACACCTGCTACAAATTGGTGTCCCTCTGATTTCAGCAAATTAGATCCTGATTTTTCTTTGACACAAGAGAATCAGATTCCCTTGTAGATGGGAAAGGCTATTCTGGTAGTAAGGCAGAGAAAGTCAAAAAGGTTCATTTGGGACACACTGTGTCCTATAAAAGTAACTGCAAAATCAAAACTATGCAAACTTGAGTTTTAGTTACAGCTTTGATACTGATAATCTCTGATTTTTGGTGAAAAGCTTCAACTCCTGCCCCTTTCCTGGCTTTGAACTGACTTGCATATGCTGGCCTTGTCTCTGAGATTAAAATGTACCAAAGGGAGTGAAGCAAAAGTTGCAAACTAAGTGAAAGAACACTAAATCTGCTTTAGTTTGTATCTAACTGACCTCCATTTGCTTATTTTTTTTCCTTTCTCTCTTCTCCTCATTTTTTTCACCAAATATATTCACTGAAGAGTGGAAACCTGAGATGAAGCCTAGGGATTGCCCCTGCACTGCTACAACTTTCCTCTGAAGAAAGAAAGTTGTCCTGAGATTTCTGCAGTTAATCTCCTGGCAATATATCATCCTGCCTTCTGAAGTAAAAACTGGGTGAACTTTGAAAGATCTCAAAACAGGAGAAGAACCACTAGGTCTGTTAGGGCCAGCAGCAATAATCTGGGCCAAAGTAAGAGTTCAGTTCTGTTGCATTACACCCTTGATCTCGTGGTGTAACGCTTGCCTCTTTAGGCTGTATCTAGTTACCTTGTGTCCTGACTCATTAGGGATGAATGGCACTTTGAATGACACCACCAGATCCTACTGTAATTCCAGATTATCTGAGCAACTTTGTTGTAGAAACATCTGCCTGAGAAACTAAAAGAACAGTAGTGTTATGTGCGCCAGTGATGATTGTGTAAGTGTTCAGAGTGGATGTATCTGTACTCTGGTCTCTGTGCATACCTGAGGAATAAGAGTGCCTGAGCTCTGACAGTAGAGCTGCCTATTGACAAGTGCCAGCTGGTCAAAAGCAACGTTTTCACAGTATATGCTCAATAAAAATATGATTTTTTTTCTTTTTAGTTCTTGAACATATTTACAGTGTATTTTTCCAAAGATCATTGTTACTGAGTTTCGAAACGGCATATCACTACCACCAAGTTATTTTGAGGAACATGGCTTTTTCAGAAGTTCCTATTCCTGTTAAAATTAACTTTTTAAAGTGGCTTAATTGGCCTTCTGTCATACTCAATTTTACTCTAGGATTGCTCATTTGGGCTTCATTTGGATTGTCACTTGTAACACAAATGAGGCCTTTGAGTCTATTCCAATTTTAATTTTTATATAATGCCCCCCAAAACCCATAGCAGCTAACTCCTATCTCGTGTCCTCTACTCAACAAAATATTTCTAACATTATATGTACCCCCTTATCAGGTATATGTAGTGAAATTAGGCACAGCTTTGCTCCTTGCTAGGTAAGTAATTACAATATCAGAATGTTAACACTGTAAGACTTTTTATGGTGATAGAAAGGACAGTAAAAAAATGTATATAGATTTTCATTTACAATGTCTCACTAAGGTCTTGGCAGCTTCTGTTGGCTTCTCATAGCAACAGCAGTGAGAGAGAACATTTGGCTCTAACAGCACTATGATCTCATTATGTGGGACAGGAATATAGAGTGAAGAGACAAAACACTCTGTACTAATTTTAGGTTTCATTTGAATCTGTGATGTCTTTAAATTTGTCTTCACAGCATCCTCGTTTGGGTTGGATCTTTCAATAACATCTGATTTGAACGGATCCCTGGTGAACAGCATAGCTTCTTGTGCTGCTTTGTTTCCTGTTTGGTAGTGGAAGGCTTTTACATTCATTTTGGTACTTTCTTCTGACTGACTTTCTGCATAAGTATTGGTCAGAGCAGCGTTTCATCTAAAACCTGCATGTGGGGAGCTGCATGTTCAAGCTGCCCGAGTCCAGATGACATTTTGACTGGACCCATCTCCAATGTTTTAATTCTATGTGTTTAATAAGAGAGAGTAAGTAAGAAGCCACAAGCAGTACATCCTTGAAATGCTATTGATTTAGATTAGTAATTTGATTTTTTTTTCCTTTTTTATTATCTTAAGTCCCTTCTAGACAATCCATACAAAGTCAGTGTAGTTATTCTAATTATGTAGCATATTTGGTTAGTAATGGGTGGAAATTCTGGCAAACCTCAACAGCAGAGCCATACCCAAAGCTAGTCTAGCAGCTCTGTGCCACTCTGATAAATCAAAGAACTTGAAGCAGACTGATTTCGCTAGCTGGGCATTTCCCAGGCACAGGGGAATCTGCAGCTGGTGCTTTTTCTCCATAGCTATCTTGCTCCATGAACACTGAGCTGCAGCTGCTCATAGGGGAGCCTGGTGGGACCAGCCATCAGGCGTGAAAACTAGGGTAGCTTTGTGGCTGCTCTGACGCTCAACCAAAAGTTGTGCTTTTTGTAATCTGTCTGAAGCTTAACTGCGTTAGAAATCCTGCTTTAAAAGAAGAAGGGCCGGGCAGGAACCTCCACAAATTTTTTTATTGCAGTGACCCACAGGTGGTTTGGATTACTTGTGTATAATCTGAACTGTATGAGTTATATAAGAAATATCTCCCCCTCATGCTCTACAATATAAACCCAACATAAAAGCTTAGATTTTCAGAAGGACTTAGGATGTTAGGCACATAAATCCCATCGAATTTTGATGGAATTTAGGGTATTATTTGGTCTCTCTTGAAAAATTAATTCTAAATCTGTGTAGGATTAGAGGAAACTCCCACTGTGAGCAAAACTTTTTCCAATAATGCACACCTTTTCCTGAAGCTTCTAGCCACTGTTACAGTCTTCAAAATATCACTTCATGCCTGAGGAGTCTGGCAGAAATCTTTTAAAGTTTCCCTCAGTTCAGTAGGCTGCATACTGGTCTAATTTAGAGCAGCAATTCCTATTGTCCCATGAAACTTTGGACTTGCCTTTCATTTAAGTTAATAGAATAAGAATTCATGTAACTATATTAACAGTTGCTTGAGGCAAAGAATATATTAGATAGAGGCTACAACAGTGGGTTTTCCTCTTATTTTTTTGAAATGGTAAATGAGGTGGTTTCTGGTGGTGTTTTAATTGACATTGCTGTAAAATATATGCTTTTCTTAAAAAGTGAATGTCCTCCTTCTTCATGACAACATCTCAGGCTTTCAAAATCCTAGGGGTTACAATAGTTGCCTTAAGCAATATTGCCAGTATTTCTTCATCCTAAGGCTCTGTTACCTCACTCCAACAACTGTCAGATGTCCTGCACTACAGACCCAGCCTCTGTTTGGGCGCCTGCAACTGTGTATGGTCTCTACTATCGTTTCCTTTCAAGATAGGGCAGTTGACAGGTAGTGTTAAGTATTGTACGAGTCAGTTGCCAGATATATCTCAGCTGCAGACAAGAGCTCTAGACCAGATACTTCTTCAGTTTTATATTGCTGTTAGCTATTGCTATCAGCTTGCAGCTCTTCCCCTGTTCCTCTTCTCGCTGAGCTAGCTGCATTCCTGTCTCTGAGAGGAGGAATCTCCTGGTGCTGTTTGGCTTCCAAACTATTTACACTGAAACATCCTTGTAGAAATGGAAAGAAGCAAAGGTCACGTTAACAGCCCCATGTTGAAGGTCACCAATACCACGGTAACAGTAGAAATCCACCCAGCTGCCTGTAGAAAAGTTGAACCCTTTATGAAAAGGAAATAACCCAAATAAACAGGGAGGTAGATAAAAAGCAATATCTTAGTTCAGAGCCACGTGTCAAGTGGAAATGTAACATTTGAGAGCTTGTTGAGTGTTTCCTATGCCTAACTTTGAACTACGCTGCTCAAAATACAGAACTGTAGCAAATATTCAGAAAAATAATTGCCTTGTAAATGTTCTCTCAACCTGAGGCTTTTTCTTTTACTGCAAGCATGTAATGCAGCCAAGTGTTGTTTAGTATCCTTCCTGTGCCTTAAAGTGTGACTTTTATGGGTGACGTTATGTTTATGGGTCTTTGTTCATCCTCGGCCTTATGTACCCCACTGCTGCTTCCTCTGAGGGTTTGCCGCCACACTGCAGGGTGTTAATTTCCTGTTTTGAGTCTGTCACAGACAAATTCAGAGCCTCGATTAAAACACAACACATAGATACATGCTGCTGACAAAGGCACTAATAAAACTCTAAAGTTTAAAGGTGGCCCTGGTGTTTCCTCTCTGAGCAGCATGGGGACCTTTCACCTCTTGGAGACATGCTGTTTGCAAAGGTTTCTTTTCTTTTTAATTAGGGCTCGCCTGAATGAGTCTTAGCAAGCTGCTCTAGCATTTGGTATGTTTGGTTTATGGGCGTATTGACTATAAAACATGCACAGCTCACTTGAGTTTGTGTTGTGTTTTTTGTTTTTTTTTTTTTTAATTCTTATGAAACTTACAGGAACTGCAAAGAAAAAAAAAAAAGGCTTAAACAGAAAACATGTTGGTTGTGATGATGAGTCTGGTGCGTATGGTCTCTGCAAAACACATGTATGGGTATCCAAATTTCCTGACCTCTTATCTTGGTCATTGAGATGAAGGGGAGGGGAAGAGCCAACAACTTCTTGCTTTTGTGAAAATCCTTCCTTCTGCACTTACAACCATTAGAGGAAGACTTGCAAAAGTCATCCCTTGGACATGAACTTCTGCAGGTTTTTTCCCCACTTGTTCCTCTAGTTTGAAATGTTTTAACGTGCTTATTTTAGACCATCCTGTAAAGTCACAGATCTAACAAGCAAAGCTCCTTTCCTATCAATTAGCACATTTTTCTCTTCAAATTCTTGTGTTCTTCCTAGCATTGCTGTGAAAACCTTTATCTCCTATATAAATACTGTACATGTGTTTCACAAGAGTGCATTTTAAACTTGGATTTGTTCTAATGGGGGTCTTGGTATTTTCATGTGATGTTGGGAGCTTTCTTTTTTTCTGTTCCAAATGAACTACTCCTTATTTCTGTATCCTAATGAATTTTAAAATTATGAAGGATATGTGAAAACTTAAGTTTCTCTACCTAGTCATTCTGATGTATGATTACTAGCTTGCATGTCTGCTACAGCTACTCAGAAAGCCAAATACCTCATCATGGAGTACCCTCATAATCCAGAGGGAAGCTCTTGAGTTTCTCCACTGATCTATCTTACAGATCTCTCTTGCAATATACCTGAAGTTTAACTAAACTTAGGCTGATTCTATATGGAGAAAAAAATTTGTAGCTTGATTTCTTGCAGATGCAGCTGTGCCTCCCTCCCTTATATCAAAGAAAATACCAGCCATGAGCCTTCAGATAGAAAGAAAGATCTTTAAAGTCTTGTATCATCTGCTTCTGTCCACCCCTTGCTGGCTATCTTTAAACCTGCCATGTTGTCTTTCCCCCTTGCCCTCCAATGTCCAACATTTGAGCCTATGTAGATGAGTTCCTTCTTGCCTCTCCTGTGTCACTCAGTGATGGTGTCACACCAGTGGTGCCTCGCACCCAACTTTCCTTAGCCTCAAAACCAAGTCCTAGTGTGGCTGTGAGGATCACTTAGGGCCTGCTGCATGGAGAGGGCATCGTGCTTCGTCTGTTGCAGATGCTGCAACACTTGTACACGTTACTTTCTGGTGGAGAAAGTTAGCTTCAAACTGCAAATTTCCTCTGCCTTTCTGCTGCAGTATTTCCTACAGCTCAGGTTCATGGACTTGTGCCTGATGGTTTTCTGGACCGTCAGTATATGCTGTCTTGCAGTAGAAGGGAGAAACTACAGCTGCAACTTAGTTCTCCCTAATATCTGCCCAGTCAGGCCATAATACTTAGCTGGGGGGAGCAGGAAAGGTGGTCTGGGTCACACCCTCAGTGGTTGAGTAAGTGACATCTGGTACCTCTAAAGCTAACCACCTCTCCAGGCCCTGTGAAGCAAGGAAGCAAGGCCAAATACCTTTTTTTTTTTTTTTTTTTCCTTTTTTAAAGCAGTGCCTGTGCAGGTTAAACTGCTGCAGTTTTTATTCTGGATCTGACTGAATCTTAATCTAATCTCTTTGAGCTGCTTTACTTGTTCTCCTCCCTTCAATTTTCTGTCAGCTGTGCTTTGTCCTGAGACTTTCTCTTAATCTCTGTCCAGTTTGTTTTTCTCTTTGGTATCTGTTTCCACCTCTCTCCATTCAGCTTACCCCATTCCATATAATCATCACACAGAAGGGAATAAAAACCAAGCCAAAACACTACTAAGAGCTGTTGAGCTTTCTATAATTGTGTTTGTTTTTTTTTCTGCAGACTCTTGCTGTCCTAGATTACCCTTCTCTCTTGTCTATTTATATGGCAGTGTGGACAATCCATGGATAGGAAACCACTCTTCTTGCAAAAGTTGAGTATGCTAGACTTCCTCAGAATTGGTGGATTTTTTGAGCAACAAATGTGATTGTTAAGTTCATGTGAGGAGCTGGTATATTAGTGTAGACTATGCTCTGCATGTTCAACAAAACGGAACAAAGAATGCAATACTACTTCTACATGGCTCCAGGCTTAGTTGTTGAATTCAAGCTCTGAAATTCAAATTCCAACTAAAAGTTTTGGCTTACAGTTAAGCCTAATGTTTTCCTTAAATGCAGACAGGCCTTTGGTGCTTTTAACCCTCTATAAAACAGTGCAAAGGATGGCATAACCAGATACGTAGGCATTCCCTCTGTGTAGGGAGTATATTGAAGATGAAATGAGATGTAATGACTCTGTTCTCCTCAAGCTGTAACTGGAAGGAGTAGGGAGTGAAATGCTACTACAAAACTTAGGGCTAAGTTATAGCATTCCTAAGGCATTCTTAACTCTCCCCAAGGGTGAGTTCAATGTGTTTTAAAACTGTCCTATGTCTTGTCTTTACAGAAGCCCATTTCTGCTTTCAGAATGTGCCATTGTTACTTGCTGTGGCTGAGTAGTTGACCTAAGGATTGGTAGGAGAATTAAGCTGTAAGTTTTCTGAGACAGCAATTCTTTGACTCTGCACTATATAAATATCAATATGGGTGGCAGCCCGTAAATGAGATCTAGGCATGCCTGCTATATGTATGATACAAGTGGTAGATGACTGTTCTGCATTGTTCAGTCTTTTCTGTTCTGAAATGGTATATTTTTCATTGGTCATGCCTTCAAGTTTTTCCATCTATGGGGAACAGTACTTCACAGTGAGAACAGTACTTCACAGTGATAAGTGTGGGGATTTTTTTTTTGTTTTTTTGGGGTTTTTTTGTTGTTTTTTTTTGTTTGTTGTTTTTTTTTTTTAAGAGCTGGATGTTAGCAGTGTGATAGTAGCCACTATATAGCTGGGATGAGCTGTGCAAAAATGAGAAACATGAATCATGTTTTAAATGAATTAAATGTGATGAATTCCATATGCAGGATATATATGCTTCTCTCTGCATTATGAGTAAGACACAGATCTCATGCAAGTCATGGGTTCTATGTTTTTTGCAAAACATCTGTGGCTTCTGACCTTTCCAGGCTTGTGTGAATATGAGTGAGAGCGCTGGTGTGCTCACAAACTGTGGAATAATCTTCACTGAGAATAACAGAGTAAATCTTGGAATGTGTGAGGAAGGAGGCCAGTGGCAACACTAGGACAACAAGAAGACCAGTTTTCCAAGGCATTGAGTTGTTTTAGCTAGACCAACTGAAATGCAGGCATTGTCAGGGTTTTTCAGTTTTCCAAGTTATGCAGCTGACATTCCTAAAGTTATTCAAGTGCAAGAATTACATGCAAGTGGTGCAATGGGATTGTCCCAAGCTATTTTATGTTAAAACCACACCTAGCACAACCTGTGTCTGCAGTGCATACACTGTTGGCTAATCTGTGAGTATTGGCTGTAAGATCTGTCAGTGTGAGTGACACAGAATGTAGCAGCATCATTCAAATCCTCTAATTTTACTCCCAGTAGTGGGGCATTAACAAATTCCATAAGTGTCAAAGGTGTTTCTCTGTTCTGAAGTAATTTTAACTGCTCTTTGCTCTTGGATCCTTGCCCTGCTTGTCTCCTAGTTACACAGAGCTGCACTTTTCCTCTCTCTGTCCAAGAGTGCACATTCTTTCTCTCAGAGTTCCTTCCCTGTCTTACTACTTTTTCTTTGTTAAAGTGCTCTCTGATTTTTTTCACGTCTGTTTCTGCTCTTCCCTCACTTCTTTGTAACCAAGCCAAATCACCCCTTTCACAGCTAGCCTTCATGCTTCTATTTGTGGCACTTTACCTGACCCTGTGTGTGGTGGTCATGCTTTCCTACTAAATTCTTTCCTGGTGTTGTCTTTTCTTTTTTCCTTTCTTTTTCCCAGAAACCTCCAGTATGGACCTGTTGAAGTGAAACCACTACCACTCTCCCAGTTTGAAAAAAAACAAATAAGAGAAAAATGATACTAAACTAAATGTCTTGAGATTGTGTCTTCCTTAGATCACCTCTGCAGAGGGGTCTGCACCAAACTCCCTGGAAAAAGAAAGTGTCTTCTGTGGTGTGTAGATAAAAGCGTTGATTTCTAAATGCTTCAGTTGATCACAGCTCTGCCACAAATCCACGAGGAAAGACACCATCTTGACTTGCTGTATCTGTGACAAGTTAGAGGACAGACTGAGATTTTTGTGACATTCTGAGGAGAATATCTTGCAGCATCTTTTCATCAAAGCTGCTTGGCTAATGTGTTGGAGCTGTAGCACAGCTGTAGGGTGTTTCTGCTTGCACGCTACAAGACTGCTGGTGGATACCTTATGTTCTTTCATTCCATTTGCACCTTGCAAGCTGAATTTAACAAAAATGTAATTGCTGTTTTGTAGCAGCCTAAGTTGGCAGTGCAACATAACAGCATAGTGCCAGGAAAAATCACTGAATTTACAGAATAAATCTGTTGATCCGTAGGTTTCCAAGGGTCATTGTTTTATCATGGGCAGGCTGAAGAAGGGTTGTAGCTGCTTTTCCAGAAACCAGAGGCAAAGACAGACCCTAAAATTATTTGAGTTTTTTAATGAATAGTCCTTTTCATAATAAGCTATGATATGGAAAAGGTTGCAACCCTTGAACTTATACATTGTGGCCCCCAGATTGAAGAAAGCCTTATAGCTGCTGAGAGTACTTGATATTGCCCAGTCAAAATCCTGCCAATATTGCGATGGCAGGAGTCACTAGATGGCAACATTACCTGTACTCTTACAAATCCGTGTGTCTGGGTATTGTCCAGCCTTTGGAAGAAGCATGCCTTGTTCTGTGGAAATCTTTCTTCTTTGTAGAGCTCAGGCCAGCAATAGAGGTGAAGCCATCTTTCTTTCCAACACCTTTCTGAACGGGGAGATTACTTGAATGCTGATAACTGCACGCAGAGTGTCAAATGGTATACCCACCAATTTCTGTGTACATTACCATGCCAGAAGTAAACAGTAATTTGGGAGTGTTTGTGTATCCTACTCAGTTGTGACTACTGTCAGTGGGGATGTTGTGGTGGGGGGGGGATGGATGGGTGGCAGCAGTCCATTGGGGGTGTTTCTGTAGCCCACACCTAAATCTGCCAGCAAATGTGAATTAAGACCCCTTCTAGGGCTTTGACTAGAGGCTGCACTGCCAGGGCTTCACATCTGCTGCCTCTCAGAAGCTGAGACTGTCCCTCTTCATTCTGGGCTTGGCAGGTTTTGCACGTGGCTCTGATTTGTGTGAAGTTCATTTTAGGTACGTATCATAGAGGTTATGTTAATCTACCAAAAAAAAAAATTAAAAATTGTTCATAGTGAGTGTTTCAATTTGAGATTTCAATACCCCTGTGAGAAGTGTGGTTAAGAATAATGCTTGAGATTTAGCTGTTTATGGTTGATTGAGAAACTGGCTAGATAAGGTGTATGATATTAATAAATGTGAGTGCTGGACTTAGCTCATTTTGCCTAAGTTTTGCTTGTTAGAACTCTGCAGCAATATTTTAACAAATATTTTTAACAATTTTTTTTTGTAAATTAAAATCTTCATTGAAAAAGTTAAGACTGGTTCACACTGGTTATCTGGAAATCACAGAGCTGCTGATGTGTGAAAAAGTGTCACCTTCTCTTCACCCTTTTCTCTGCAGATATTTCTATTAAGTGTTTTGATGAAAAATCTTATTGAAAAAATCTTAGGGGGACCCAATTCAGAAAAGTCCTGATGCAATTAATTATTTCCTCTTAATTTACACCTGAATGCAAAATAAATACAGTTCTGAGTAAATGCAAAATCAACCAAAATTTCCTCTAACAAATTTTTATTAAAATATCACAATTGGGGGATATTTATTTTAAATAGTGAAACCTCTTATAACTATAAAGAGTATTATTTGGAATAGATTACTTGTTTTCCTTCTTTCCGTGTTGTTCAAAGTTTCCCACTGCAATGAGCACATTGTACTTTTTGTTCTTGCAGCTACATATCCTACCAGGAAAGCCCATTCCAAGCTTATATGTGGGACAGTCTTTTCTCAACTCCATAGTCAGCAGAGTAAGTCTGAGAAACATTAGTTTTCCCTCACATGCATTATGTTTCTTATTTTTGGACTGATTCTTGAAGAAGATTCAAAGGTCTATTTTAAGTAACATACTCTTGAAGTGGGAAATGTTAGGCAGAGATTCATCTTATAAATGAACAATAGAAGTGCAGAATATTATTTTATTTTTTTTCCCACCAAGGAGAAAAAAAATCCCACGCAACCCCTTTGGAGGTCATTGCATTTTATCCTATTAAGCTGAAACAAAAAGAAACTGTTGTGCGATGTAAGCTATAGAGTAATATAGATTGATAGCCACACAGCTGTGCTCTTCTCCCCCTCCTGTCCAATAATCTTCCGTGCTGGTCTTCATCTCCACAGATTCCATGCACAGACATTTAGGAATAACGTCTTAAAGGATTCAAAATATTTTTTTGCTAGTAAGAATGCATCAAAACAGGGTAACACTGGAGGAGATGCCTGTAAAGAAAGAATTGGCATGCTTTCTTTAGCAGGTAGTAACAGAAAAAGAGGGGAAAACTGATTTTGTAAATCTTTTTTTTCCCTCTGAAGTGCTGAACACTCACTTTTTTGGAGGTAATCTCTCCATAAAGACAGTAGCTGATAATAAAACGTTAAAACTATATTCATTAGCAACAACACCCCTACATGAGCTACTTGCCCTATAGTTAGTGAGCTGCAGGGTGCTAGGTCCAAGTGGCATTACCAAAAGCTTGAGCTGAGGACTGATGGGCCAGCTTGCTTTGCAGAGCACCGGGATTTTTCCTGACTCTTATTTGCACTTGGCGAAGGCCTCTGGTGAGCACTAGTGCTGCTGCTCCTCATATTGAGTGAGGAAATTGAAATGTACTCGAATTAGAAACAGATGACTGGAATTTAGAGATGAGTTAAAACTGCTCTAAGCAAAGGGCAAGAGTGATATAATTAGTCTGGCTTGTGACTTGTTTGCTTATGGTATGTATTAAAGCCCTTTTTTATAGCTTTAAAACATAACAAAAGAAAAACAAAATTAGTGTAGATACAAACATAACTCTTGGATTTGAGCTTTACAGTTCACTCTTAGATCTAAAATGTCCCAAAGGAAAATGCCAGAGCCTGATTCTCTGCTCGTCCAGGTCATGAACAGGTATGATTTCACAGGTAAGATTGTTCCAAACTGAGGTGGGCATTAAAGGACCACAGTGAAATTACTTCTTCTCTGCCTGTTGAAAATTTGGTTAGCCTCCTTGCTTTAATATTAAGAAAATTAAAATACATAACAGAATCTGCCCTCCTTAATTTTGTAGAAGCTTGAGTCACTATTTAAGCTGTAGGTCTTGGATCCATCTGTTTTTCAAGCTTGAATTTAATGATGGATGACTTTGTTTCTGCAGTGACCTCTTAGCTTTATTAGCAGCACCCTTAAAGAATATTAAAATGAAAACCTTCTGAGGAGGAAAGTGGTTCCCACTGCTTTCTGGATCTTTTGTCTAGTGCTGGCTGTGCTCCAGGAGGATGGTGATGCACTGTGGTGCATCCACTGCACTGTGTTGGTTGGTGGAACACTGCTGCATGATTCGAAGAGCCTGGGTTTTCAGAAGGTGTATCACAACTGAAAACAAGAAAGTGAAACAAATCCAGTAACAGATGAATTTAGATGCTAAAGACAAACTGACCTTTTGTCCCTAATGCTTGGTTCTCGGCTTGTCCCTCAGGGTCCTTAGCTGTTAGATGAGACTCGCTGTGTGTTTAAATAGCATCAATATGAATAGGTGCACTAAGGCCTCTGATGAAATGAACACAAACCTGCAGATAATTAATTCCCGTTACAGCTGCAGGAGTTGAAGTATAATTTGTGCTGCAAATGGCAAAATATTCAGCAAGTTCAGGCTCCTTGTTTCAGAGAAGCGTAGGTGAAAGGGGCAATGGGAGCAGAACCATCCACTTCAGTACCACAGATTCATCTTGTTTGGTCATGATCCATTTAAGTTAACGGACAGAACTCTGACCTCAGAAGTGACTATGATGGAAGAGATGCAGGTTACCGTTTAGTGTATATTGCTTGCTTTAATGCATGGATACTGTAGCTAGGAAAATTGTCCTGAAGTGGTCAAGTAGTTGTGTGTGTAAAATGTGAGATTATCAGAGAGGATTTTGGCAAAACTCGTGTGGAAACTTGAGAGTGTAGTTTCAGGGCCAGCACATTTTTTTTGTTGTAGTGATCTTCACAGAAGATCTTTTTCTGGAGCTACTGGATGTTATTGTGTAACAGATTGAGCTAGTAATGAAAAATTATTTATTTGAAGTATTTCTATTTCAGAAATGCAGTTTTGCTGAATTTATGGTATTTCATAGGAACATAAAGGTTGTAAGCATTTGTTTTTTCCACTGGGAAAACTTGATTCTTTTCATCCTTTGAAATGTCTGAATTCAGACTTTGTCTTTAAAATGCTAGAGAATGTTTTTAATGCCTTGCTGTTTCAGCGTACAATACACACATCTAGTACTGTGTTATTTTTTATGGCTATAAATTAACTTTATTTAGATCTTTCTAGAAAGCATAAAAACTTGAGCCTATCACTTGGAATCTCTTTTGTTTCTCTCCTTGCAAAACAAATTCTGATTTCTGACTGGCTTTCCATATAGTAAGGGAATGTAGGACATCCAGTCTGAGGTGTTTCTCTGCTGTAAGAAGGGGTGTGTGTCTACATGGGGGAAAAAATAGTTGCTTTTCCCCTGAAAGGTATAGGGTGTTTTTGGTAGCGAGTTGAAGCTTGTTGCTGCCAATATGGAGTACGCAGTCACAATATTAACCTGCCCAGAGAAGGCATTTGGCTGGGTGTATTGCAGCAGTGCTCATTGGGTTTGCTTGGTTTTCCCCCTGCCTTTCTGCGTGTTTTCTGCCCCGTTCAGTCACAGACGCTACCAGGTTGTCCTGACCCTAGTACAGCTCAGACTCTCGATGGTGAAGGAGAGTCACTGTAATTCTCCTTTATTTTGCTCCATGCCCGGACTGATGTGCCAGGCAGCTGGTGTGGCCTGACACAGCTGAACTTGTACTGCCCTCCGTTAGGAAATGCTTGAGGCATTGTCAGCTTTAGGACAGATTTAAGTGTCTGTTGCGCTAATTAAGTTGTGCAAAGGAGCCTTAAAAATACTCAAGATCTGAGTGTCTGGCTGTTAGGAATTTTCCAAGTAATTACTAACGTTTGACATTCAGGAACTGCTAGTTTTTGAACTGCTGTTTCGTTATTGTAAAATTATAGTAAGAAATTACTTTGTCTTCATAACATTCTCTAAAATTGAAAGTATAATTAACAAAAAATCAAATTTTCCAGTTTGATGCGATGACGCATCTGCAAAAATACTCTAGAGGACATGATGATAACCACAATCTGCAGCTGTTGTGTTATTGAGAGCTGATCTCAGATCTGTGGTCAGTGCTGATTTCAATTTTGTACTTCATGTAGGGATTAAACTTTTATTTATATAGTCTTATCCTAAAATGTTGCATCCACTCTTTGAAAATGGGATGAATTTGAGAGTCTACAAATAAACTTGTTATAAATTAGGTCATTTATTAAACAGTTCTTAATTGGAAAGTTCATCACTGTGCACTACTCTTGCACACAGGATCTCCAAAACAGAATAGCAGTTGAAACAGTACTTCACCATGGTTAAATTTAATTTTAAACTTGGGGGCAGGCTATGTTTGAAGAGACATTTTTAGAAGCAAGAATGACTTGTTTCCATTACTTATCAGACTGGAACATGGCGGCAGGGTGCCTTCCACCTGAGAAATTGCCCTCTTCAGAGTTTCATGAGGGTTTTTTTTATAATGATGGAGTTAGGACTTAATGATCCTGGAACAAAGACAGCTTTAACTCAAGTTTGTACAATTAGGAGTCTGGGTTTGTAGCATTACTAATGATAATTACAGTGTTACAATTTATCATGGAAAGGCACCCAATGATTGTTTGGCTCCTTTTGAGAATCAGAATCCTCATGCATAGCTTTCCACTAGGAAACATCTGTTCCTGAGTGGTCTGACTTTGAACCTCAACTTCCTATCACATCCAAAGCAAAGATGTCGCCTGCTGGTGTGTGTTAAAGAAAAAAAAAAAAAAGAAGATAAAAGTATGCTTGGTTAATAATGCTGTGCTTTGGGGATTTCATTTGTCATCTATGGGGTCATGAAAGAAAACCTTCCCTATGATAAGTTATAATTCGGTGTGTTTTTTAGGTTCTCTGGTCTTTCTCTTCTGAAGCACAGGAGACTAACCACAGTAAAAGAAGGGATTTAGGCAGCACGCGTTTTTAAAGTAGCACACGTTTTCAGGGATCTGGTTCATGTTTTCTTGTAGACATGTTTGGGTCTAAGACTGCCAGCTTTTGGGTCAGATTCCTTTTGATTGTCAGGGTTTATTTAATATTTTTGTTTTTCCCTTCTGTGCAGATGCACTGGACTGTTAATTCCTTGATTAGGCAGAAGGCTGGTCCAGTTCAAACCAAAACAAATTATATGTCTCTGCAATTCAAGTACAAAAACTTAATTCATAGCTTCTAATCTGATGTTGCAAACTAATAAGACACTTTGTTACAATGTATGTATACTGGAATCTTGTAAGTCTGATGGGTTCTTGTGATTTCTGCAAAAATTTCATATAAACCTCCCTGCCACTTCTAATCTGACTGCAACCAAATGTGATGTTGCTTCAAGCCTCTCCCTTCACATGTGCTGAAAGGTCCAAAAGTTGCATGTAAAACTGTGATTAAAAACTTCTATTACACTTGAAGAAAAACATTTCCCAAAAGAAATGACATTATGTTTTTATGGAACTGTCAGCTACAACATAATAGATTTTCTGAGATTTGAACCTATAGATAAGGAAACACATAAACTTCTACTGCAGATGTTATACTGTAGCACAGCTTAGAGGAACTGACAGCAAAAAAATAGACATAATGGTTTGATGAGTCTTTGTATGCTTCTGTTCTTCTATAAGAAAGCTTTCCTGTTGGAAGTCCAATGGACTTTGTTATACTCTCTTAGTCTATAGTTATGTGTCAGACAAACAGCATCTATTTGAATTAAGACCTCTGAGATGGAAGGTGTCTTCAGTATAAAATCTAAAAGTTGTCTAGATTTAGCTTTGGTTAAATGGGAACTAAAATGAAGTTTGTACCTAAAGTCTGTTCACAGTCACTGTAGCACCATCAGCAGTTAAGTGCCTTTTAGAGAGAACTGATTTATTACTGTGGTATTTGTATGGGGATACTTGAAAGGGATTTTGAAAGATGCAAGAGAAATAACTGCATAGAAGTACAGTTAAATTTGTAGCATGGATGCTAATGCATAAAATTTGAAGTTTAGAGGCAAAAATGGATTCTTTGAACCCTGTGCTTAGAAGTCGAGTCCTTAGTATTTTCTGTTGAATACAAGCAGTAAAGAACAGCTGCTGTTTCAATAAATTGGAGCTCCATCAAGATTTGAGGAAGTGAATATACTGTGCTTGAGAAACACAGGACAAGAAAACAGCAGGAATAGGAATTGTTTGCCTTTTACTCAGAACCACAGTCATGGTGGGGATGGAGTGGAATAAAGGAGGAGTGGAGCAGAAAAAGCCCAGAGAAGAAAGACTCTGAAATTGGAGTGCAAAGCCTTTATGATACCCAATGTAGATGGACTGCAGAAAAACAAAACCTGCAGAGGTAGTCTTTGTTCTGTCTCTTTCCTGAGTGATGGGTGCCAGTGCTTTTTTTTTTTTTTTTTTTGATTCCAGTTTCTGTGCTATGTTCATACCTCAGGGTATATGCACTTCTGCTAACTTAAAACGAAAGTAGCTGATAAGGGCTGTATGAGAATGTGCACATACTGAGCAGCTGGGCCAGATCCCCTTGGTCCATTATATTCATTCAAAGCTCAGAGTGTCAAAATTTCCCTCTGTGTAATTGTTACTGGATATCCCAATTAATTTTTTTTTTTTTTTTTTTTTGGGCGTGGTGGTGTGGGGGCTGAGGGATAGGGTGGACAGGTGGTGGTGCAGAGAAGAGGGCAAAAACCAGATTAAGTTACTCATACTGCCACCCTGTTCTCTGGGCATATTTAACCTGAGCATCTCTTCAGGTATCTGAAATGATCAGTGATCACGTTTACTGCACTGAATGCAGTTGCTAATATCCAGTTTCTTAACACTTTGCTGGAGTTCTTCAGAGATTAATGGATAAACACAAACCTACTTGTGCTTGTACAAGAATCTATGCTTTCAAAATTCTATATAATATCACCCTAAGAAGACAGAAGGAATGAAAATGGTTATCTAATTCTCAAGTCATTAATAGTATTTTTGAATTATTTCTCTATAAGCTTTATAATCAGTCTTTGAGTACTACTTTAATACAGCTCATTCTAGATTTTCAGTGGCTCCTAATGCCCTTGCCACACTATGGCTTATGCAGGTCTATGATCTGCAGGGAATTGTCTATCAAACAGAGTTTGGCTCTGTAGTTTTACCGTCTAAAATTTTCTCTGTAACTACTTACACAAGATATGGCACAGTTCCTTTTTTTCTAAGCATAATAAAAGATGGTGACTAATGAATTGCTTTTTTTTTTTTTTTTTTTTTCTGGAGATATGAAGAATCAAAATTTGTCTTTGTAGTTAGGAGGTTGGATTTTATTGTACTTGTAGCATTGGCTCAGGTTCTTTCTGAAGTCTGTGAAACGCTGTGATTTGAAAACCATCATTCATGTTTCATGTCCCTTCAGTAGAAATTTGGTTCTGCTATCAGTATGTCATCTTTGTTCCTGTAATATTTCATGGATTATTATCAATGCTTGAAGAGTCTGTCAGCTAGGAGTATAACAGATCTGTTGCAAAATGGTGGATTTTGAATTTTCCTGGAAAATTTTCATCTACCTCTAGATAAAAGTTTACTTTGAAAGTCACTATTCTTATCCTTCTGACATCCGGATTGCTGAGTAACCTGTTATAATTGTAACGGAGAAAGAATAACTGTAATACAGGAGGTATGAGACATAGCAGACTGGACTGTGACATAGTAGCTTTAAAAGATTTTTCTCCCAGATATGATCTTGGACATATGTACTTTTTTTTCCTTCTAGTGTAGTTCTTCACTTTGCTTTGTGCTCAAAGCTGTGCCATAGAAGTTTGCTTGAGATGAGACCTTATGGTAAAATAGGGAAAGACAAAGATTGTGTTTAACTTTTTTGTTGGCCACGTTAGTCCCATATGGCTAAACCTTTTTGTCTTAGTCATGGAGGATCAAATCCTGAAGCAGCTGTCACTTAAGGAAAGTAAGGAATCTTAAGTCATTGGGCCAAACCCTGAATTTTGTGAGAGACAACACTTGTTTTGGTTTGTAGGACCATGCTGGAATCAAAAAGACTCTTGGCACAATATAGGACTGAATAATAGCTTTGAGATTTGGCCCCTAGGAATTTCCTGTTTAAAGAATGCTGGGCTTGGCCATGAACTTCGTATACGTGGTGCGCACAGCACCAGATGCATGTACTCTTTTTGCAAAGCTGAGGGAACTGAAGGCATTCCTGGATTTTAGCAGGATCTGCAGAAGCTTTGACAGCTGATAGATACTAATGTATCTATAGGTTATGAGTTGCCGTAATAACATACACAGTACTGCACAGCAATCAAGTATAATCTGTAGCTTTACTTAGGATAGCTGGAGCTTAAATATAACTCTTAATACAAAACATATATTTGTTTTATATTATATGTATATATATTATTAAAATTTTATGTATGTAATTTTGAAGATATGGAGCAGCAAAGCATGATTTAAAATTCAGAAACGTGTGTGCAAGTTTTCTGTTGTTCTTTGAAATAAAGAAGGATCCTGCAGGATAATATTTACCTCACTTAAACTTCTTGATCCTAAGTCACTGCAGAAGCTGCTTTGGGTTCATCACCTGAGTATCTATTCTTTAAAAAAAGCTTTCATCTGATTACAAACAAATTCCCAGACATTTAAAAGCACATCTAGTATAACACTGAATCCAGCAAATGTTTAAGCAGAATTGACAAAAAAGCCCAACAAAGCCACCAGGAGAAACTGTCACCCAGCTGGGACAGGAGGAGCTAATGGCCAAAGGCTCAGCATAGAGGGATTTGTGTAGGACTTGAGAGTGGTTCTCTTTTGTGCTTCTTGCAAATGCTCAGGTGTAGAACCTCACAACCTTTCCACTCAATGTGGAGGTATCAGATGTATAGATTCCCTCAAAATGTATGGCAGAAGTGCTTTGCATCTGCACAGTGTGTTTTAGGGTAGGGCAACTATTTCTGTTGCATTATTCCAGGTTGATTAGTTGCAGGGTGGTTTAGGGCTTGGGCTGAACAGCTGTAGTTTGGTCTGGTTCACCTTTCTAGTACTAGTTACTTTTTTTTTTCCAACCAGCTTTGTGTATCTCAGAATTATTTCCCTAATCTGTTCATTAGAATATTCAATGTTCAAGTGAGACCTCAGACAAGCCAGTGGTTGTGTATGTGTTCACATAAGGTACATGTATGTGCTACCTTCCTATGCATGTATCTCATTACTCAGTCATCAGTAAAAATTAGATTAGTGTTACTTCATTTCTTCCTGGAAAACTTGTGCCAACGTTTCTTACTGCATTGTGCTCTTTAGCTTGTGGTACCTGCTGGTCTTTGGTGCAACAGTTTCTCAGTGGTCCACAGCTGACCTCCTGCCCAAATAAGTGAAAATAAAACATTTGGAAATGGTCTGACATGTATGATTATGTTACTTTGAGGGCTCCTCGTGGCCTTTTCGGTTCAAAACTTGGGAAATGACCATTGTAGACCTGCTTACAAATTCCTTCATTGCCTATATGATACACAGATAGATGCTAGCAGGTCATAGTTCCTGGCGTCCTCCAGTGCTGTTACTTTTATACTCCCTGGCTCTTCTCCCACTTTTTTTCACTTTCAGGCTTTGCAGTCTTTGTTCTCTTTTGTGCCTTTGGAGACATTTGGAATTGCTGAAGCTTTCTAAAGGAAACTCAGTCCCTACTGGCTAAAATTAAACTAATTTTAAATAATAAATATAAAACTAGTCAAATATTTTTAAGGTGTTCTGGATGATATTCCTTCTCCCCTTAAGTATAGTAACAGGTTTAAGCATGTTTCACTGTTAACCCTTTGTGGTAGGAGGAGGAAAGCTCCACTCTGTTGGGCTGTAGTAATAGTGGGATCAGCTGTAGTATCTGATAAAAGGCAGGTGTGGCTTCCTACTGACTGGACATGTTTCAGGGCTGTGAATCCCCTTTAGAGATGTTCATCTTGCTCAGCACCACCTCCTTTTCAGCATTTCCTCTTGGCTAGCTTGGGTCACTTCTTGCCTCACACTTTTTGTCTGAATTGCCATCTTTGACACTACTTTCTTCTGATGTGCTGTACAGAGAGTGTTGGGTCTTAATTGAGGATTTTGGATTTCAGTAGACGCCAATTGATTTTTAAGCACGGGGCTGAGCATAAGCTCAGTTACTGTTGAGTCAGGCAGCCTTGAAAACTATATTACCATTGGATGAGAAGTTGTTTCCACTGTGTGTGTACTTGAACTGGCAAAACATCATGAGTACTCAAAAAAAAAAAAAAATTACTCTTGCCCAACTGCAGGATGATAAAGCATTCTAATTATTTAACAAATAATCTCTTTGGGCTAAACTGGGTATGCTTTTCTTGACAGTATCTCCTCTCAGAGTTTTACTGATAACTTGTCCGTGCTTATAAACTTTGCCAACACTGGCTGAAAGCTTTAAAAAACATAACAACAATTAAAAAAGTACCCTGGAACTACACTTAGGTTAAATGATGGTGGCTGAGAAGTCCTTTTGCCACTACTCCTTCCTTTGTTCAGGCAGTGATATATGCACAGAAAAGGACCATTTAGTAGGTGTCAGTTTTACCTCCACTTAAAGGATTTGACAGTGGAAAGATAGGAGCTCTGCTTAAACTGTCTGCACGTGAAGGTTAGATTATACAGGGTTTCAAAATGGGTCTACTAACTTGGTTGAGAAGGATTTCTGCCACGCATGGGTGCATATTCAGGTTTTGTGAATAACAAAATGACCAAACTGCACTGGACA
The DNA here is from genome assembly GCA_035590215.1 of Microhierax caerulescens. Taxonomy (NCBI): domain Eukaryota; kingdom Metazoa; phylum Chordata; class Aves; order Falconiformes; family Falconidae; genus Microhierax; species Microhierax caerulescens. The sequence continues at coordinate 19,233,925 of JAVJGJ010000032.1, forward strand.
TAATGCACCACAGAGTTCGCTCATACATTCCACAAGCAAAAATAACAGAAAGCAGGAGCGTAGTAAAAGAGGAACAGGAGCGAAAGTCATTTTCTTGACTTCTATTGCACCTTCAGGTGATTTTTGTAGGTGGATAATAATATTGGCATCAGGCTTCCTTGTTCCTATACTTGTCATCAAATATATAGAGATGTATGGAAAACATGAGAGAGGTTTTTTAAACTGGGTCTATTTTTTTGAACCCTATTGAAATGTGAGAAGTAAAATAAATAAAGGAGGACTAGAGAATTAAAGAAAGGAAATAAAGAACAAATAGAAAACTGCAGAGAACCTGAAGGATAAATGACAATGGAAATGCAATAATATTAAAAATTGATAAAATGAATGGCTGAGAAGGTCTACATCAGTATTTTATATATCCTTCACAGTGAATGTAGGGATTCATTGAGTACTGCACCCTCCTCCAGAGGTATGTGCTAGTTAAGTATTATAATTGTCTATTGGTTTTCTCCCCCTTTCCCTCATAGGAGAAAAGCAGTGAAATATGGTTTTCTGGCAAAATCTTTAGTATGACTCTGAATAAAATATTTGCTTTTGTTCTTTTTTCCTGTCCAAATTTTAGCAACGTGAGACCTTTCTTCTGGGAATGTCAGACACGGGTAGCTGAGTCATACTGAATAAAAGGGAAGTACAGTTGACCTGCCATTGTTAAAGTGCCCTCATCACAGATGTTTTTGTTACCCATATGAGAGCTTTTCTTTGCACTACTATTCTTGTCTAGGTCTGCCCACTTAATTGTGTAGAAAACTCGTCCCTTTCTGTAAACCATCTAAATGTTCACAGTGCAGAAAACTACAGGTGGACTAAAAGCTTAGTTGCAAATCCTAAAAGGTACTAAACGTTCAACTTCTGCTTTCATAAATTTCACTGAGGATCAGAGCCCTACTGTGAACTGGAGAGGCAGCATCAGTGAATGCTGAATTGGCATCATCCCACACCTGAATAAAGTTGAGAGGCTGAAAGCTGTGATAAGTGGGTTCTACTTTCCTGCCTCCTTGCACTGTCCCAGGTCTTGGGGACCCGTGACTGTCACAGAGGGGTCCAAAGAGGAAAGGAGTGTGCTTCAGAGGTAGATCCCTCCCTATATTGCCTGCATTTCCCACAAATCCCACAGTGAGTTCCTCTTGTCATTAATACTGGAGGGACGTGTCCATGCTTATAGGTGTCTGTCCCTAAGAAATTACTGTTTATAGTAAAGAGCATCAGCTATGGTGGTCACTGAAGAAACTGATTTGCTTTTTCACATGTTGCCAGTACGTGTAATTTATGTACAGCTGGCTGGGAGGAGTTGAAGAAGACCACAGGTAGGCAATATAAACCCAAACGTTACGTTTTCTTGTGTGCAGTTCACCATGTAACAGTGTCTGTAAAATATTGCATAGACAGAAAAAAACGGCCCCCAAAAGAAACAGAGTATGATAGAGAAAGATGAGTCATATTACTGCTAGACAATACTATTCAATTTGTATTTCCTTCCACTAACAAGTGGCAATTTGGTTCGAACTTCAAAACGTGCTGTGAGAGATTAGCATGAGATGTTATACAAGAAGAGAATTATTAGAATATTTTCAAGTTAGAAGTCTTAGCTTTTGGGTTGCAACATTGCAGATGCTTTGCAACAAAAGGGTAAAGAATATAAACTTTTGGCTTAATTTTTTAGAAACTTTTTTTTTTTCATGCTTTGTAAACCATTTCATTCCCTCCTTCTTACCTGCCTTTTCTAAGGACTTCCTGGGTGTAATTGTGTAAAATTAGCTACTGAATCTTTGGAAGGAAGCTCCAGGAAACAGATATGCTTTCAGACTAGACTTTCAAAACACTTCCCCAGCAGATCGGATTTATTCTGTATTGGATGTTCAAAAGGGAAGTAGTAAATTATGTTGCTGTGTCCCTTGGCTGAGGAGCAGACCAATTTGAATTGAATGCATTATGCTGGAGCAGGGAATGCAGTGTTTATCTGGGGTGGGCTGTGGATGAAGCCGTTCACTTTGTCCTAGATTCTGGAGTGAGTGTCCAGAGAGATGATTTCACGTAACACTATAATGAATGACATTTGGAAGAAGCTCCTTCAGGAATGCTAAAAATATCTTGCTCTATTTAGCCTTTTTTCCTATTCTAAACAGGTCGGATGGCTTGACAAGGAAGAATTTTGGGAAAAAAAAATCCAAAACCACAACAAGCTGGGGGGTGTACCCTTGCATCTGTATTAGGGATGTAGGAAATTATTGCCATGATGAATTCCTAGACCTTCATTGTAATGGCATCTTCAGCTCTGTACTTAGAGTAGCCTTTATCCCATCCTCAAGTAGGCATCGTACTAAGGACAAGGTTTATCTGTGTCTCGTGTTTTTCCATGCATTAGTAACATCCATACTCATTCACAATGTGTTTTTGTTCCATATAACGTGACAGTGTGTGGATATACTGAATCATTGCATCATTATCAGGAAGGGATGGGGATTCAAGGCACACTATTTCTGACCTTACACCTCCCAACACAAATGGCTGCTCTACATACAGGCTCTGATCAGATCTCAGAGGTCATATGGGAAGAAAGTTTTTATTCCTCCTTTGAAATGACAGATGGCATCTGAATACAGGCATACAGATCATAGCGGACCCTCTTAGTACCTGCACAAGAGGTCAGGCTGTAAGTGAAGGTTTTCACTGAAAGGGACAGGTACAAGTGGGGGTATACTGGCATAACGGGTTGGGTAACCTGGTTTGAAGTAAAGGTAGCCAAGAGGATTATCTGAAAAGCTGGAGGCCTATACATCTACCCTCTCACCGTGTAAACTTATCTTCACTGTCTAATTTTGTTTGCATGTGGGCTTTTTTTAATTAAAATCTCGGTTGTTTGATATTTACCATTTTTCTGCATGTGCTTTGACTTAGAAATATGCAAACCAGTTTTTCTTTGATAAGAATCCTCAAGACAATTTGTATGCAACTCAGTTTCTTGATATTTTTTATGCTGTGTCTGGAAGCAGATTCATAGGTTTTTGAAGATGGAAAGGTCTGCTGGGATCACCTAATCAGATCTCTTATGTAAGACTTCCTTGAATTATTTCTGTCTGGAACTAGAGGAAGTCTTTCAAAAATAATAAAGGCAAAAATCTTCTAGTCTTGATTTTAAATAGAGATTTCCTTTATTAAAAATGAAAAAGAAAAAAAAAGCTTTGATTTGTTGAATGTGAGAGTCATTCAATCCATAACATTTTAAGGTGGTTTAGATTGTTAATCTTTTTAAATTATAACCTCGCTAACAAATTTGGCTCATGAGCAATAGGGTTAGGAGACCCAGCATTTGCTATGGATACGTAACCTTTCAACACCTCTTGCTCTTTCCTCCTCCTTAGATACTCCTAAATTCCCTAACTCAGCAAGAGGCTACTATGCCGTGCTAATTCAGAAGGGTGTATGTGTTAACTGCCCAGATGTCAAGCGGACTTGCCACTGATGGTTTCTGGCTGCTCTTCCTCAAGTAGAAAGCACTGAATAAAACCTCTTAGCTACAGATTTTTACAAAACTTGATCTTTGAGATTTCTCTTCAGCTTCTAAACTTGAAATTGCCCAGCCAATTCAAAGCTGACTAGGGGCAGGTACAAGCAGAAAGGGAACAGCCAGATCAGTGATGGTCATGTCTGAGCCCCATTCCCTTCTATGTCTAACTGATACCTGGTAAAATATTAAAAGCTGGAAGTGTGAAAAATTTAATAGTTTCAATTATTGCTTTGAATTAAGCCCTCAAATTCAGATGTTCCCTAACTTTATCTTTCATGGGAGGTTGAAACTTTGCATCTGGCTCCAGTTCATGGAGGATGTGAGCATTATTATCTTTGGGAAGTCTGTAGTTGGGCTATGTATACTGGGCTCTTTCTAATCATATTGTCCACGTCTTTGCCAATACAGCATGATTTTCTCTCTGGGCTTTTCCATGGCAAACAGTGTATCCCATCTTCCAAATTTGTTTCCAAAAGCCAAATGTGTTGTATCATTTCATTTAGTAAATCTAACATAAATTGAGAATTCAGTACCACATGGTCATGGTAGACATAGAATTTCACAGACGTTAAGATGTTTTACGGCTTTTGGATTTGCTGAGAACTATAATTTTAAGAGGCACCAGACATTAATGAGCATGGAAACTAAACTGCTGCTATACTGTGGAAGGAGAAATTATTCCTCCAGGTCATGGGTGAAGTGATGAAGCAAGAAACTGAAAGGAGATGACAGCACGCTGCCCATTGGCAATTATTTTTGGACTGTGGCTATAATGATTTTCCATATGTTACTAAAAAGACCTTCCATCCTTATTATAGACAGAACTGGCAATAACAATAAGAATTCATCCCATTACTGAAGGTAGAGTCTATTTGGGCAGTTATCAACATTCATTTAAACTCCTCTGCTGGAGATTTAAACTGGCGCAGGCAACTATTACTGAGGGCGTGAGTGAGCTGCATTTCTCTTGCCCTAAGATGGCTAGCCAGTCTGTTGCTCTGCATGTGTACACGCTATTTTTACAGTACTGTCTATCGTTGCCAGTGTTGATGATCCAGAGCACTCCTGCCCAAAGGCAACAGGCTGTAGGAATGTAAACTATTTCATGAGTCTTTGCCTTTTCACACACAGAAATAAAAGTAATAATAGCCTTGGCTGGCTTATGCAGGGGACCATTAAAATAATCAAATAGAGAACATTGAACTCACATGTTGGAAGCCCAATTATGAATGGAAACTTGATTAAAAAATAGTTGCTGTCATGTCCAAAATAGCAGAAGGCAAATGAATGTTTCTGCCACTGCTGTTAAACTTTAAACATGCTTTTGTATCTACACTTTAGTCCAGTGACAGGGAGACAGCCACATTAGCAAGAAACAAGTGCTGTTAGCCCCTTTCTGGCACTGATTTTAAATTCAGTGGTGTGAGTTATGCCACAGCTTGAAAGGGAACGTGCTCATGCTGGGCATGTGTGACGATGCCATTCTGGGTTGGATCCTATGTACGTACAGTAAGCTAGGCTATAAGAGTAACAACACCTGTGGAAGGATGTGTTACGTTCTGAAGCATACATGGCAAACTTACTTATCTCGCTTTGCTGAGATCCAGCATATGTTATCCTAAGGAGGAGTTGTCTGTGCTTTGTGAATTTTGGATTCCAGCTTGCTTTTGAAGTGGAAGTAATATATGAAACTGATATTTTGGTTTGAAGTCAGGTGCATGAGAATTACTATGACTGTAAACAGGCTGACCATTTTTGGATCTAGGGTCTAGCTATGCTGGATTAAGACACTAACACCTCTAATGCCTCAGCATACCGGTTGCAATTTACAGTGTGCATAGTTCTCCACGGACATGTAAAAAGAAACTGAATTTGTTTGCAGCTTTACTTTTCTGAGTCTTAAGTCAGTAATTGTGAGCACACAGATGGTGATGAGCACCACAAGATGCTTACATTTTCAGCTTGTCTGGCTCTTGACAAAATTAGTATTTTTGTACAGCTTAAGCAACTGGATTTCTCTTTGAAATCTGTAACTGAGCTAGAATGGTAGAAGTTCAGTTTCAGGTTAGCATTAAAATAATGATGTAATTTAAGAATTTATTTTTTTTTCAGCAGGAACCATAACGCTGCCTTTTCCCTGTGCTTGTATGGGTGTTTGGGTGGTTTGGTTTTCAGATCCTGTCTGTCACACACAAGTGTAGTGCACACAGTTAGATCTAAGCAGTATGAAGGTTGGATGAGGAGGTTGGATGAGGAGCCAAGAGCAGAGATGTCTTAAGATGACTTATGCAGTATTGTTGCTCAGTGTGATCACAAGCTCGTGCTCATGCTGCTTCTGGTAACAAGTCCTGTTTCAGAAGCTCTGGTTTCTCCTTGGATGGTGGCTGTGGGAGGGAAGGCTAAAAATAGCTAAAAGGTATTTTATAACTTGAAATAATTTATACCATGAACTTGCTGGAGTTATGACCCTGGTTTACATGACACCCTCATAAGGAAATCAGGGAAACAGAAGATGAGATTCAGTGACAAACTAATTAGAAGGAGGACATTATCAATGATCCTTTTTCATAATAGAGTGACTCTGAGCAGAGCTCTGTAGAGGTCTCTCTGGAGCTTGGTTGTTGAAAAATTAAACAATCTGGACAACACCTTTTAAGTTTGTAGATAACATCCAAACAAAACCTGCTGAAGAATGACTATAACTTGAAGAGAAATTGAAGAAACAGTCTGAAGAAATGGGATGTAGCTCAATAGGAGTAAGTGCAAAGGAGAGATGACTTGAACAGGCAGCAGCACCAATGCAGGACAGAACAATGTAGGTAGCTGTTTAGTAGAAAAGTCTGGTGTTGTCATGGCTGTGCAGCTGAACAGAAACCAACAGTGTCATGTGATTGCAAGGAGGAAAAAGCAGGTGCTAGAAGGGTGTAAAAAAGACACAGCTTTGCAAGCTGCATAAAATGAGTCTTCTGATCTCACATGACCCTCCTGGGTTTAAGGTTTGGGTGCAGGTATAGATCAGTTGGGGAGAACTAAAACAGAGTTTTAACGGATTAAAAAAAGATCTGCATGGAGTACTGAAATCAAGCTTTCTTAACCTACATGAGAGAAGAATAAGAGGAAATCCTCAATTTGAAGTATGTATCAAGCAGCTGCAAAGAGGAAGGGATCAGTTTGACAGCCGTGTCCCTGATAGTTAGGAGAGGAGTTAATGGACATAAACTAGCACAAAAAGGCTCAAGTAATTTTTCCACTGGTAAAGACAGGCAGATGGTAAAGCAGTGGTAAAAATTGTCTGGGGAAGCTGTAAATGACCTCCAGTGATAGAAATCCCAACAGGTTAGATAGCTGTGAGGCAGGAAAGACATAGGTAGAGTTTACCTTGCTTTGGGGCAGTGGAATAACCTGAATGGCCTTTTGAAGACTTTTGCAGACTAATTTTTCTATTATTCTATAACCTGTTGCCCATACTTTTTGAGTAGTAGTGTTATTGGACGACCAAACTCCAGAAAAAATACTGCTTCATGTGTGTTTTGGGTGAGACGTAAGCTGCTATCTTCCACAAGTTACAGCTGATGTCCCCCATGTATGTTGACTCCCTGGCTGTGTCCAGAAGTTGTGCCCGTTGGCACCGTGTTTTCAGTTGAGAAAATCAGTCACATTACATACAGGGAAAGATACAAAGAAAGTGTTAATAGAATGCTTTCTTTCAGGACCTAATGGATCAAAAATGAGTTTGTTACTTTTTAACCTGGGAAAAATATCTGTATCCAGAAATACTTGGTTACTTTGACATTTATGTGTTGACATTTTATAAAACTGGTAACATGTCAAGCCAATTGTAATCCTGTTTAAATTTGGGGTGAAGGGTGTTAAATAGACTAAGAATTGTCGCAAATATTTGATTCTTGACCTGGGCCCAACAGATTTAATTTGAAGGACTGCGTAACTACTGTTCTTTCATTGTATATACATCATACCTTTGCTAAGGACATATTTGTGGCAGCCATCTAGGATGACCTCTGTGTGGGGGCCTGATGATGATCTGAATAAAAATGGGATGCAATCTGACATGCAATATTTATTAGTGAACCTGCAGCTTAATGGATGTGAAAGCCAGTGTTCCCTGCACTATTGTTTCCAGAAGAATGTGGGGAGATGATAGAATGCTTAAGCACAGAAGAAAACTGCATATGCGCTGGTTCTGTCTTAAAATGAAGACTCATAAAATATCAAGTTGAAACGAACTGGAGAATGCTGTATGATGCAGTCAAATGGACTCCAAGTAGAACATCTGAATCTTTCACAAACCAAGCTGTGTTTCTTGAGCTTCTGCCATATTCCCCACATTTTTAATCTATGCAGAACAAAGCTGCCTAGTTAGAGTACCTGCAGCAAATTTCTGTCACTTATTTTGACAAAGCTTTGTATTCAGGTTAAAGGTAGATTTGCCATACTAAATCACAAGTACAATTGCCTGTGGTATGCCAACTCAAAGGCATTGAATGCTGGAAGGAAAAGGGTTTGTACTGAAAGCTGGTGTTTGAGGTGGTATGTGTGGCATGAGAGACAGTTTGCTGGAATACAGCTGTTCCTTCACAGACTCTCCCATATTGTTTTTAGGGACATTGACCTTCTCATCTCTTGATCTCTTTTAAATATTTGCAGATTTATAGGAAGTGTGAAGGATATTTTGCCCTTTTCAGACACATAGTGTCTTTTCTCCCGTCTGTCAGAGGTCCTTCCATTTAAAGATAAAACTGTATAGGCTGAGAGAATAATTCATAGCTCAGTATATGTATCCTTAGCTTGCTGCATGTCACTTGATCACCCTCGTCTTGCAACAGAAATCAGTGTCTTTTTCAGAATACAGGTAGATTTGTGCAAACTTAATGCTCATTTGTCTTGTGGCTGCCTAATAATTGTAGTGTATTTTCTATGGCAATGCTAACATTTAGCTAGTTTAATGACTCTGAATGAGCAAACAAATCCATCTTTGAGAGCTGGCAGAACAGGACTGCATGGAAAATTGTTTGTGCTGATGCTGTTGAAATAGCAAAGATGTCTGATATGCCTGGTGCAAGAGTCCGAAAATGTTACATGAGAAAGCTGCTATCACTAGACCTCAAAAGAAAAAGACAGTTACCATACTGACTTTATGAGGCGAGTCCATTCTTGCAGTGACAGCTGCCGGAAACCACGGTGAGGCTTTCCTCACCTCTTCAGATAGTCTCCTGACCCCCAAGTTGGAATCTGTTTGCTCAATTCTGTTGCAAGTTTGGGAAAATACATTTTTGTAGCAGGAAACTATGGTTTAGGGTGCAGTGGGTGATGTAGGAGGTGCTACAAAACAGGCTGTGCACTCAATGCAGTCTGAAGCCACGTGCTGTCTCCTGCCTTGCACTGAGCAAAAGCCATGTGGTGTGTAATACTGGTGATGAGAAATGATATTTGCAAATAGTCACAAACTAGCACTGCACCTTCCTCCCCCCAAAGCCATTAGAGCTGATGACTTTCTTCTAGAGGACAGTAATGGTCAAAGGACCAGACCCTTAGACATCATAAGCAATTGTAAAGCTCTAAGCAGAAGAAGAATCAGGCCTTGCAATAAGGCATCTTTTTTTCTGCAATAGATATCACAAGATTTGCTATTGATCCAAATTCCCATGGAGAGCAGTAAGAGACTCTGCCTCAGGGGTGACCCATCTGCCTGACCCTGTGAGCAGCATATCTCTTTATATGATGAAAGACGCAAGACTTGTACCATCGTTAGGAAGGCAGGAGCATTTGAAAAGTGGGAGACAACAGGGCCCAAAGTTTCTGCAGAGTGTGCTCAGGTGTACCGGAGCATGCCTGGAGGAGTGGTGGCTCTGGTACTCCTGAAGCTGGGGATTGAGGCTGTACTGCAGCTTCTGCATTGGGAGTTCCTGCTTGGACTGCTTGAAAATCACAGGCTGTGGCTGTCGCTGTCATGATTTGCTGAAGCATCAGTGAGCAGCCTTTTCTACTAACCTCAGATCCATGTATGTCTCCACCCTTTCTGTTCTTTCTCTGCTTATTGCCTTCATCATGTAAGAAATCTTATCCACATGCATGAGAAGCAAAACCGAAATCTCTGTGGATGAGAATTGGACACCTATTTTCAAACAGAACAGTGGTTTTTCATGGTTTTTTTTTTTTTTGATACTCCTGAAATGAGTGGCAGCTTATGGGTGTTGAGCCTGAGTAAGGGTTTGAAAGTCTGCTCTTCAAAGGTTTGTCATCCAGTTTATTTTCATCTTCAGTCCTAGTGCAGTTGCCAAGAGGGCTTGAAATTCAGGGGAAGTTCCCTGTGGTTCTTATGTTATTGTCACTCTCCAATATCAGCCTTCTGAATTTTGCTTACTTGATGGACTGCATGATTAGACCTATGTGATCATCTTATTTCATTATGAAACACACAAAGAGTATCTAGTAATTTAATAATAAAAAATGCAGCTGAGCAAGATTTTAAATGCACAGCTCACGTTTTCTGCTTTAGAGATTTGTTTTCTGAGCCTTTGGCAGATGTACCAGAAACTATTGCAAGTCTGGGTACCCCGCTGCGATATGGGGAAATAAACAGGGAACATATTTCTAATGATACCAGTGCAGTAGTGCATAGCTGATATGTCCATTTAATACCGAACTGAAAAAGAGAAAAACAGTTTGTAACTTGTTCAGCAGGTACTTGATGCAAAGCCCTCATGAAATCTAAATGGAGATCAGCAGATTTTGAGATGTACCTGACCATATTGCAAATAGCTTACGCAAAATGTGGTTTTTGAAAGCTGTTACCAAGCTGCAGATTAGGGTTGGTGAGTCTTGTTTATTCTGTATGTGGCTTTTCTGGCAAAGTGAGGAATTGGACTTGTATCTAAAGCCTCTTTAATAAAGCATGGTTATATTACTTTATTACTTCATTACTTTTATTATTTAAATGTCAGCAGATGCCAATAGTTGGGAAGAATTAATAACTATTTGGAAAAAACAAATCTAAGTCATGGACATGTTTTAACCTCCAGTTGAGGGCCCTGGGTGCTCAGTAGAACAAAAGAGAAAATGTCTCCTTGCATATGTACTATCCCTCTTCCCTTTGTCCTCCTGCATCTCCCTTCCCCTCAGAAAAGGAAAGAATCAAGGATATTTTCTGTGAAAAATGAAATATTTCCTTCAAGACTTTGTAAGACTTCTAGCTGATCAGTGTGAAGACAGATGAACGTTCATGTGGCACCATTCCTGCTAAACTATTCCTGTGCTGTATTTTTGGTCCAGTACTTACTAGTTTGTTCACTTGTCATTTGGAAAGCTATTATAATTGCTACAGGAGAATCGGAAGGGCAGAGGCAGTATGTGAAACTAAGAAACAGGCCAACAAAAATTCTTAAAACGTTTTTTTCAGAATAAACGTAGAAGGCTGGAGCACCTGTGATTGTGTGTCTGCAGTGGTGAAGGTTTTAACTGGTGCTTTTCGAGCTTTTTAAGTTTCAATAATAGCAGTGGCTGTAAGTGGATGTTTCTGTGGTGTGACACAGGACACAGCCAGTACTAAAGCCACCCCTGCTTTCACTGTAGTGTAGGGCAGCACAGCTGCAGGGCACCAGTGTAACTACTTGCACACCAGAATTCAGCAAGCTGGAAGAATTCTGAGGCTGCACAGTTCACAGACTGTAGGTTCAGAGTATGGAAAAAGTTATTTCAATATATGTAAAGATAAGTCAATGCAATCTGTCACCTAGGCTTTTCTGTTTATTAAAGGAAGAGTGCAAAAAATAAATACTTGTCTTGCTGGGAATAATTATCTCCAAATTTGGAGCAGCATAATGAAGTCTGAGCAAGACCTTCACTCCATTTAAAATTAAGTTACTTTTGTCTGTGCTGCTGGTGTTTTATCTAAAATGCATCACTGCTCACTGGATTCTTGTGGCTGAGAATAAAAGTGATAACTTGTAGATTAGTGATTTTATATCTGCAATGATGTATGCATGTGCACATAAACATATACAGAAACCATTGAGACAAGTTTCATCCAGCCGGTTCTGCAAATAATCTGCACAGAGACTTCATTTCTCACTTTGCCACAGTTACCAGACTAGTCTGTCAAATTTGTCAGGTTGCTGTTTACTGATGAACCCTTTGTTGTGACATGTAGATTTATACTTCTGATCCTTTCATTTTCAAATATTGCCTACAGCCAAACTAAAGACTAAAACTACATAGCTGCTTAAATTCAAATGTTCTGCTGGAGTGGAAAGCCTACCTTTCCTATCCTGTCATAGAAAGATCCTGAAGCATCATAATGGTGGTACGCAGCCACTTCCATGTTGCAAAAGATAAGCCATGCCATGGTGTATGTTGCTAACATTTTAGTATTAACATAATTTTGCTGAATTTCTGCCACCTCCATAATTTCTTCTCTGTGAAGGTGCAATTTACCAGGTTTCTGTCAGCTTCTTGTGTTACAGCTGGAGGTGGTGGTGTGTACCTCTGCCTTGCGGTAGATTGCAGCTACTCTGCTGCTCCAGTCAAACGAGGACTGCATTTGTTTTTACATAATACAAAATGCAGTAATGTGGATTTTGTGCATCTCTCTTGAATTTCAACTCTTCAGCAGTAGGTGAGAACAAGACCTGCCATCTAATTTTCTCTTCCCCCAATACCTGTACACTGAGAGTGCAGTGGAAAGGCAGGAGCAGGAGAGATTTTGGGTTAGTGAGGGCAGAGCTATGGATATCGGAGACCAAAAGAAAGGGAGCTCAGGAATAGATTTCCCCTCTATGCCTTGTGCAAACATGAAGAATCATAGAATCATATAAGTTGGAAAACATTTTTAAGACCATAGGGTCCAACTGTTAACCCAGCACTGCCAAGTCCATGACTAAACCATGTCCCTAAGTGCCACATCTACATGTTTTCTAAATATCTTCAGGGATAGTGTCTCAACCACTTCGCTGGGCAGTCTGTTCCAGTGCTTGACAACCTTTTCGGTGAAGAATCTAAACCTTCCCTGGTGCAGCTCTTGCAGAAATATAGTTTGCTTTTTACCCATAACCTGTGGGTTATTCATGTGAAAACATTGTGTGGAATATTTCTAAATTGTGTGTGCTTGGGAAAGCTGCAGAAGATCAAGGTAACAATGATGCTTGTGTGGAACTTGTTTATTTGAACCTCATATCACCGAGATGTCTACAGGACTCAATGGCAGGTGGCTGAATGACCTTGACTTCTGTGAATACAAAGGACTCAGTCCAATTCTCGTGCTTTCTGCTGGGAATCTTGACGATAGGGATTACAGCTGGAACAGCTGTATATCCTGTTAGAATGCTGTAGAGAGGGCTTGCTTTGGTAAGACCTTTCTAGTACTTTTCTTTCAATTCAGTTCTTGAAGGTGAGGTCACAGTCTGTTCCTCTGCATTTTACTCGCAGACATGATCAATACAATACTGAAAACTTTTGTTTCAGTGGAGTTGCCTGTGTGATTCTTTACAAGATCAGGGCTCCAAAGTTTTGGTTGCCCATTCTCCAAAACTAATATTTTTATTTTTTTTTTCCAAAGTAAAATAAATGAGTAGAGTCACAGATGCAGACCTGCAAATGGATAGACATTTATAGCAACAAAGATTGGCAGGATCATAACAACAAAAGTATAAATTTAAATCTGCATTACTTTGCTCATCAAACGGGTTTTGAAGCATTTACCAGCAGCTTTGAAATGTTGCTAGCAGGCTATTAAAAGTAATATTGAACAATGATTTCTCACTTAAAGTTCATGTAAATAATAACAAAAAACCTCCCAACCCTCAACTTTTCAGCATTTTTCCCCCTCTTGACAGCAGCAAACCTACTATATTACTTTCTCACCAGTAACTTCATTTCCCCACCTTTTTATTTGTTACACTGTTTCTTATTATTGATATCTTGCTGGCTACAGTCTTCTATTTTGAGAAAACAAAGAGCCTTGAAGACAATTGCTTTATTTAATGTGTGCAAAATTGTTGTAGGTCAGCTCTCTGGTACACCACCCTTGATAGTCTCTATCTTGACACTTCCCTCTGTGTTAAAAATAGAATGACTTAGTATTGTGGTAGGGACTGAGTGAGAGGGTGAACAGAAGACCTTTTATAAGGTGAAGTCAGGGACATGTCTGCTCAGCATGGTAGAAAAGAGATGCTCCTTCTAGATGCCTTATATTATGGAAACAGTGGTCAAGGCTGCAAGGTGACTTAGCTATGGCATAGAGGCAACTTAGAGCCATTTCCAAAGTACCTTGAAGGCATTCCTTAACAAAAAAGGATGATGACTAATTTGGATGGTTGGGTTTTTTTTTCTTACCTGTTTGCTGCCAAAAGTGTTGTGTAGATTTTGGCTGCTGGCCTGTAGCACTCAGACTGAGAGTGCTTATTATGAAAATCTCACCAAGTGCATAGTTTAAGCTCGTGTTGTTTGGGTTTTTTTTGTTTTTTGTTTTTTTTTTTTGTGTCATACATCCTGTATTTCTGGAGTCTATCAACTGCAATTACAATAATACAAAATGTCCCTCTGTTTTATTTCTTATGATCATTTATATACATAAAACATATGTGACTTTGGTTGGCCAACAGTGCTTGTGATTTACATATTCCCTTCAAAAAAGAGGGAAAAATGTTAGCTAGTCTCACCCAAGAAGACTTTACTAAAGCCTTTTAAAGATGTATGGTCAGTGAGCATCTATTTAGGGGCTGGAGCTTGGCTTGGGTTTAGTGGGTGAACCCCAAATCTCCTGGATTTGCTGATTGAACAAGTTCATTAAAATTTGGATGCATTCTCTGCATCAGGGCTTTGTCTCCCTTTGGACACTTTACATTTGTCTCTGGCTTATAACTTTCAGTCTACTTGGTCTGTCTGTTCTTGAACTGGCCTTGAGAAATTCTAGGTGGCATTGCCAAGTGCCCATCATCTCAAGGAAGAGATATTTATTTTTTATAGTCTCTGTAACACGTTGTGAATGGAGGAAATAAAACGAGCATGGGTTTTGAGATGCTTAGAAGTTTAAGGAAACACTCTGCAGATTTATTGAAACAGTTTCGAAAAGCAGCAGCTGCTGACAGTGCCTCTGTGCTTGATACCACAATTGAGAAAATCACGTGTCTTTAATTCAGGGTGTGATCCAAATGGGATTACAGTAGGTCACTCTCAAACTTGGTTTTATTTCAGAACCAGGAACTCTATTCTGTCGATGTTAACAACATCCTGGTCAGTTCAGGTGTTGTCCAAAAGGCTCACCTAATATCCTGCACAGAATAAAGAAGAGGGAAGAACTGGAGCAATTCCTCATGCAAGGAAAGAAAGCTATCCACTAGGTGTCAAGAGACGAGCCGTTCAGAGCACATCTACCAGCTGTTGTTGGGGTGATACAATAGAGAAGTGAATCAGGACAGGCGGTGACCCTGGCTCGAGTTTAAAATGGAATTTAGGCATCATTTAAAGTAGCGAGGCCAAATGACTCTAGTGTCTGTCTGATTTTGGAGCTGATTTATACTTCTGAGTGCAACGCACATGTGCATGCCATGCAAAAAAGGGTGGCAAAAAGATGCCCAAGTTAGCAGAGATGGTGCTGGAAATGGAAAATATGTAGCTGGACTAATGTGATACTATAGCATATATACGCAGGACCTGCTAAATCAGTGTACGGATGCAGCTGTGCTGGCTTGTGGCTGTAACTGTGGGACTGGGCTGTGTGGAGGCACCACTCTGAGCTGGTGCTACCTCAGATTTTTTGAGCTGCAGCGTGGCAGTTGCTCTGGTTTGCCAAAATGCTTCTAAAAAATAATGTTCCTGTTCCTACATGGTTTAGACCTCAATACCATCAGAAGCAACTTATGTATTTTAAAATCTGGGCCAAGTGATCTTTCCATTTGGGGAACTCAACCTTTTAACATGTTTTTAACTTGGGGACCAAAATGAGTCAGAAAATATTTCTTAGTTGTGTAATTTGCTAAGTAGGCCTTGTCATTGGGATTTTCTAATGTTGTTCACTTTTGAATGTAATCTTGCTGGCAGAGGCTATCCTTTTCCAGTAATAAATTACTCTCAAAGGACAGTGACTGTTAATATTTCCACCGTTACCCTTCATATGGTAGAGGATAGAAGCTGTGTTTTCACTATAAAATGAGCAATTTAATTTTGGGTTTTTTTCCTCCCATAAGAATATTGATCTTAAGATAACAAGCCCACTGTAAAACTAAAGCAGACCAGAAAATCACCCATTTATCTCCGCCAAAAAAATCCCCTTTTATTCTTCCCTTCCTCCCCAACAGTGTGCCAACAGTTTATATGTCTGACTGTAATTATGCATACTGAGATAAAATAAGCCATGCTGCTTCTCTGTTCCTTATCTCGATGTAAAACCCTATTTTGACATAACAAAAGGTATATTTTACTGTTACTGTTCTCTTCACGTAAGGGAGAGCCTCTGGTCATACAGGGTGTGGGAGGTTGTTTTAGTGAGTCTATATGTAAAGGGACATACTCAATACAGCAACATACAATTTTGGGGCAGCTGTGGGATTGCCAACTATTTCATAGGCCAGTCTGCCTATTCCGTCATTGAAGATCTCTGGCAGGATGAATTCATCTGCAGTGATGTCAAAGCCCATAATGACTCAATAAGGCAGATGCAGAAGATGGATGAAAACTGCTTTAGAAAGTACTGCATGAAAACAGATGGCCCCAGGTGTTGATAGGAAGATGTAAGGAAATCCAAATGGTTAGCTGCATGTGGAGCCTACCTGGGTGATACGGTCAGAGTATGTGCAAAGTGAGACTAGTGGGACTCTGGCTTCAGAGCCAATGGACCACTTGAAGCAGACGTGTGTCTGTGTGTGATTGGTTTTGCATGCAGAAGTAAATCTGAGTAAGAGGAAGGATGTTTAGCTGGGAAATTGAGTTCAGAGATAAGCTTTATTGCTCACGTGTAAACACTGTGCCTCAACTTCCCACTTACAACATGGAACTAAGAGAGTGCCCCCCATGTCTTAGGTATACTGTGAGGGTGAGAATGGATTTTACTCTGACAGGGATTGTTAGAACAAGATTAAACTTTTTTTTTTTTTTAGAAATTATTTTTATTATTTTACCAGCATATTATCCTCAGCCTTCACTTGTGCTCATGCAATCTGCATTGTTACTGCATTTGCGTCTGAAGTTTCATTTAAAGTGTCTTCACAATTCAAAATGAAACTGTCAGGTTTTTCCCTATTTCACCTAGTTTTGATGTGAAACTGCACTTTTCATGGCTTTTTAGATCACAGAGCTCTGCTCAAGGCTGGGCCCCAGCTGACTGAATAGTTATGCAAACATTAGCAAATTTTCCCTTGAGCTAAGTTTTATATTTGCAATGAAATCTATACTCAGGCAAATTCTGTGTGGTTTTTCATTGCAAACATGTAGGCAATGCAAGAAAGCTGTGCATTTTCCTGCCTGCCCTCTGAAATGATCTAATTTTTCATTTTTCTCAAGTCTCCTATGTTAACACCATAGCAGAGTCATCGTTAATTTGCAGTTTAATTTCTCCATGTTAGCCGTTAGGTAGAGTGTTTGCTGTAATTTTGCAGAGCATTTTTAGTGATTTGGGCAATTAGAGTTTGACTGATGATTTGCATATTAAGATTTTAGCCAACGCATGAAAAAGTCTCCTTTTTCTTCTTGGCATAGTCTGAAAACCTAAATGTACTTTTGTTTGTTTACAAGCATGTGTCACTTGAAACAGAAGGCCAGCCGATTAGTGTGAATGTCTAGTCCCCTCCTGCCAGGTTTTATATTTGGGCTGCAGTAGCGGATGGCTGTTGTTTTTGTAGATTGGCAAGAATTGTAATTACACGGAGCCCTTCCACCCCCTTACGGCACACTTGGAGTGTTTAGTGCCATGCTTTCCAGTCCACAGAAATCTGCCCTCAGTGCAGGAGCCCTGCCAGCCCTGAGCAGTGCTAATCGAACTTCTGCCACCAGCAGTAATTATAAGGAGTTCTACCTAAAATTCCCCAGTTCAGCCAGTTAAGAGAAATTAATTGCCTATGCATATTAACAGCCTACAGGAAATCTTGCACTTTTCCCACCCCTCTTCCGTCCCTCCAAATGCACAAAAAAAAAAAAAAAAAAAAAAAAAAAGTA
>JAVJGJ010000032.1:19251752-19281918 GCA_035590215.1 Microhierax caerulescens
CACTTTTCCCACCCCTCGTCCGTCCCTCCAAAGCCACAAAAAAAAAAAAAAAAAAAAAAAGAGTACTAGTAAGCTAGTGCATGAGCTGGTAATCTTGATTTATTGAGCTGGAATACCTTTGCCTGTATGTGATTAGAGGCAAATTAGGAATTCTTGTTGGTGCTAGTTTGCAACCCCAGATGACATAGCTTTGAACAGAAAACAGAGCAGAAAAGTCTGCAGCAGTCCTGAAGCTGCAGAAGCTGCGGCTGTTCTTGCCCCGTGCTCTGTCAAAGGCTCCCCCCCCGCCTTCAGCAGGGTTTGAGGAAAGCAGCGTGTCCCTTTAGTGACTTCCACACACCGTCTGATCTGTTAGCTTAAATTTCCTGTGGAAGTGGTGCATTTATGGTGAAACATAGGTGTTTGCAATGAAGTGAGCGAGGTGCAGACAGTTTTCTTTTACAGGTCCTGCTGTGGTAAGGGAGTAACCTTGTGTAGAGGAACAGGCTGGGAGGCTGAGGTTTCTTTCTGGCCCTTGTAAAATACTTCACTGAATTTCCTGGTGAAGTACTAGTTATCTAGCAGGACAGCCAACAGCACATTAGTTTCTGAATTATTTTATCCCTTGCTAGTCAAGGATCTAACATAGAAATGCAGGAGCTGTTTCTCCAAATCTGACTGTTTGCATCTTGGTACCCAAGGGGCAATGAATATCCAGTGCTTTCTGGCAAGAAAAATACTTTGTGAGCAACTATTCATTGCACAATGTAATATAGAGGGTATAAATTAGACAGACTGTTGAAAAGAATCAGTTTCTGTCCTGAAGCATAGTATTTAGAGACTTGTTTAGATACAAAATTGTCCTATTCTTTTTGTTCATAACATACATAATGTTACTAGTGCTTAACTGCATTAAAGAGCTCTCACTCATTCGAGCATGTGCACAGTAACCCTCAGTGGGGATTTTGTTGGTTATCCTTAGGCTCCCAGAGGCAGAAATGGGGCTGTTTGGACTGTGGAGCAAAACAAAGCTCAGAGGACAAATCCTTTATAAACTTACCAACATTATTCTTGTTTTCCAATGCATAACAACCAAATACTCTTGTGTTGCTAGTGTTATTTTGTTAACCTCATCCCTATTTCTCCCTTGTCCTTATAGCTAAATGACCCTTCTCTGTCCCAAGTCTTTTACATGAATATGGTTAGTCTTTGAGATTAATGTCCATCTGATGAAAGAGAAACAGAAGGCATCATGGTGATAAAGCTTCAGGTTTAAAGTTACTTTAGAGTGTGCAGCAAATGCATAAATGCATATATTATGCTTATTACAGCTTGATATAGAGACATGATTTTGTACACTAGCTTCTGCTCAAACATTTTATGCTGTACACTGGTTCATCAAACAGCAACAGCCCCTTTCTCTCCCTTCCTATACGTTTTATGCAAGTGTTTAGGTGATTTAAGTGGTGTGCAATGTTGAGATAAGGGGTAGATGTATGAAAATTCTGTAAAACATAAATAGAAAAGCTTGTTTATTGGTAGTCATGGAGAAAAGCACAGCAGGCCACAGTATGCTAGCTAAATACATGTAGAGCATGTATGTACTCAGGCTGTAGCTGTTAAATGAGAACCTGATTATGCCTTTTCATCCATCTGCCCTCCAGCTTTGCCATGCAGGAATGGGAGGAACTGTAACACGCAGTGGATGTCACTGCAAGGACATTGTCTCTTAAACCTTCCTTCAGGTATAGAACCTTGCTCTCTTTGAAAGGCTGCAGTCAGCGACAGCTAGTAATATTGGGAAAACCGGGCTCTGGTGTTTTTCAGCTTTGCTTGGTCTGTTTGCTGTTCAGGTAATATTGGCATTTTTTACATGTTTTTTGTTGGCTTGGTTTGGTTTACTTTTTTAAGCAGGTCTTCCCTCCATCTTCTTTCTTTGTCTCAGAACTCTGAACCCTGTTCCTGCTGCCTCACCTTCAAAACTCACACCTTCACCATTTTTATTACAGTGGAAAAATTAGATGCAACACACAACATGTCTGTATGATTGTTGTACCATACCTGGACTGCCTGCATACTGTGGCAGTGTTCACTACTCTGCATCAGCAAAAGAAGCATACTTTTATTGCTTTCACTTGTGTTTTCATGAAGAAGTTAGAGATCCAACAGCATGAGATAAAGTTCCTCTGGTAGAGTACATAATGCTTTCTTGATTTTATTCATGCTAGCTTTGCAAGCTGCTGTGAGTTCCTAAAAAGACTTGTAATTTTGAAATTTATATGTAGTCCCACACTTCTGTACACAGACTTGAGCTGTGGTTCATACACCTCCACTGAATGACATAAGCTGCAGACAGTTGCTGTCTGCAATCTTTTTGCTATAGGTTCTTTCACTAGCTGCTCAAATACCAAAGGAACTCAAGCTCTGAGTAGTTTGTTAATGTTTAATGGAGTTCAAAGATCTCTGGTGCAAAGATGTTTTGTTCCCAGCGTACAGTTGTGTTTCTGTTAGAATTACAGATGGAAGAGGTTCTAACACTTGCAGGATATTTAATGTTTCAGATTAGCATTACTAGCTCAGCTTACTTAGGGCTCATCAGATCACTTGCTTTCTATGAATCTCTTTTTCTGTCTCCCTACACCCACTCTGTTTGTTCCAATGGTTTTTTTTTATCTTTTTTCTTTTCATCTGCATACATTTTTGCTATTTCTTTGCTGCTCATATCAGAATTTCCCCTGATTTAACATAGTAAACAAAACCAAGGACAACATGGAAAACATCTGAAAAGATTAATGCCAGCTGCAATCATGTCAGCAGTGCAGTTTATATTTAGAGGGGAAGCGTGCTGGAGAGGAGGTGAAGAGTTCAGAGTGGGATTCAACCTGAGTGCTTGGATCTGAGTGAGGAAGGACTGATTGCTGCTAGGATCGAGCTGGCCTTCCCAGCTTACCCCAGATCTTACCCCAAAATGCATGGCTTTATTCCTATAGTTGTCTTGCCATGGAGGGGACTGTTTATGGATCCCCATGTTACAGATGTCAGCAATGATGCTGACAGAGTGATCAAAAACAGAATTCCAGCAAAACAAGAACAGAGAAAACCTTTGTTGAGTTTTGATAAAAACATAGCTGAAATTTGACCTGTTAATAGGTTTCGAACCTGTCATATCAGTAGTTTTTGTTGCAATATTTCCTCTACTTCTTGCTGATAATTTCAGGAGAAAAAAAAATAATCCAAAGCTTTTTTCAAACATTACATCTGCTTCTTGCACAATATAAAGAGAAAGTTTTTCAAACACAGTTCAATACATAATCAAGCATTTATTAAAAGCTTTTATTTAATATCTTTTTAAAATAAGAAATTTAATTAGATATATGTTGGTGAGGGAATGTTCTTTCCTTGCTATTGTTTGCACTAATATACTGTTGGAAGGGAAGAATAGAGGTTCCAGTTAGTGTAAAACTGGAAACCCTGAAATAATAGCTTTGTAATATTATGATTCAGACAGGTAAAAAATCATAGCTGTTTGTCTTGTTGGCACTGCAGGTAGTCTAGCATCTGGAAACTGGAAAAGAAAGCCATTACCTCAAATGATGCCATTTATTAGCTGCAGGAAGTGAAATTTTTTAAAAAAGGGACCTGGAAGTACTTTTAACTAATTTTGTTTTCAGTTATTATTTTAATTTTGCATTTGGGGAGACTGGGATGAACTGGTCTTATGCCTTCATATATAAGCAAAGTAACTGTCTTAATCACATTGGTATGGTTTAATGGCAAAAGACTTTATAACAACAGTAATATCCATTACCTCTTAAATAAGACTTTTAAAATTTCTAAAAAGATTAAATCTGAATGGTAGCATACGTGCTGTCAACCAGAAGAAATAGCGCTTCCTGAGGTTTCTTAGTGTTCCCTTGCTGCACCCCCTGCACCACCCTGTGCGAAGGTCCCTTCAGTGAAGGGGTTAAGAATGTAGAAGGGTGAGTCTTGTAGCTGAATTTATCTTGGTAACCCAAGATCTTCATGAATGTGGAACACTGTTACTACTGCAGCTATTCTTGTATTGGCTTCCTCACCAAGTCCTGACATGCTTTTGTCCATGCATGCTTCTTGAGTTTCACTCCAGGGGGAAGTTTGGGGGAGATCTGGTGACACACAGGCCCCCATCCCTTGCATGCTTACTGAATCAAGTTGTTTATACTCTCCACACATCCTGCTTTTGTTATGCTGGAACTTTTATTTCCTTGTACTTCACTATACTCTTGTGTACTAATCAAGATTGCAAATTACTGAAGCGTTTCCATTAGAAAGCAAAAAACAAGCATGAGCCTTGAATTTTTGAAATCTTTATACTCTAGCATTTAAACAAACAGGTAGACAAAGGAAGGCTGTTGCTTTTACTCAGACTACAGTGGATTGATACATTTAGTCATGGACTCCTTGCAGATGGCAAGTATAGATCTGCATTATCGGAGGGTCATGATGGAAGGCTGAGCTTTTTCCCTAGATTTGGAAGGTCCTGGCCCTCCTGGTGATCTTCCAAGGGACAATGATTGCTTCTATGAAGACAGTAACTTCTGACCTCTATCATGTGAAAAAATATTAATTTGTTCTATTTACTGTGAATATTGGCTTATACCAAAACCTGGTTCAGAAGTTGGTGTGGACTTGGGAGAAATTTAAATTATATTTCTGCAAACTATCTCCCTATTCTGTTCATTTTCTTGCTATTTTTTTCCTATAGATTGGGCTAAATTCTAGATCCAGATACATCCACTAAAACAGTGTTAAACTTCTGTATCCAGTTGGTCTGGCATGGGATATAGCTCTCCCTTCTCATGGTGCTAAGAGATTTGCATTTTAATATCACTCTTACAGTGAATATTACGTATGGGAATGTTGCACTGCAGTTGCTTAACAGAGTATTGTATTCAAATGCAACTCAACTAATGTCTGGAAGCAGTGTCTTTGTGAGCCAAGTGAGCTACATTGCATATGCTCAGGCTGATTTTCAGCTCTTCTTCCAAGCCCTGAAATTCAGGAAGCAGCCAAACTAGAGCAATCTTTATCGGAACAATAAGATGAAAGGTTTGGTTTATAGATTGATCTGATACTTATCAATTGTGGGATTGGGACTGTAACAGTGCTGTTGCTACTCCGATATCTGAACCAGAATTTTGATAAATCATTTGAGATCTCCTCTTGTAAGGGAATTTTGAGCTAGACTTTGATTAGATGAAACTCCTTTTATCCAAAATAAGCACATCCCCTGAATGAGATTGTTATATTGTATTTGCTTTTAAGTGTCAGCAATAAATTTGTAAGGGAGAACAATCTTTGGGACTGGCTGAGGTGGGGGGATCATTGGAGGTAGGTTGGATCATTGTCCTTGGTCCTTCTCCTAAAAAAAATGTGCACACAAGTCTGTGTGTTTGTGGACCGTCTTGTTTCTTTTGGGGGATCTTTCTTTTTATACTTTTTGTCAAATGTTCAATTGTACAGAGTGATAATTGGTTTCCATCTTATCTGTGCAAACCAGTATGTGTGTATCATCAGACATGAACAAATAGTTTGGGGAAACATTTTGGCTTATGCCTACATAAAAAACTTGTGGCTAAATTATCTTTCAATTTAGCCAGAGGACTCTGAATTAGTCTGAAAAGCATATGAGTGTAAACATTTTCAAACTATACTTTAATACCTAAAAAGAAGTACTGAAGTTCAGAGGTGTTGAATATCCATCTTTGAAAATAGATAATGGAGTTTTTCTGTCTCTGGAAAAGCAAATGATAAGCTTACAGGTCTAACTCTCTAGGCTTCCAATTTTGAAAATAATGTTAGATACTTCCTCATCTCTAAAATCAGTTATCTCTTCAGAAGGAAAGTTATGAACTTGCACATGCTCTCATTCTGAGAAGTGCTTTGATATTGGTGGCTATGAAATGGTGGAAAGCCATAGCATAGACTTGTTCCAAATGAAAAAAACATATTTTTTTTTGAGCAGGAGACAATATTTTTAACCTGCTCCTCCAAAGCTGGAATGATATTTGCTCAATTGCTAACGTTACTGTGGTGAAAGATACAGATAACATAAAAAGGAAAAGCAAGTGCCGTGATGAGCTCAGTAGTAAATACATCCTACAATGTCCATATTACAAGACTTCCTTTTTTGGGGAAAAAAAAAAATAAAAATTCTACAACATCAGCAGAAGTTCCTTTCCTTCCCTTCCCAATTCTGTGTGAGAAGAAACTTCACAGTTTACAAGGCTGTGGTTTTTCAGTAAGCCGATACAAGCGATGCTGACTGCATGCCTTGCCCAGTAGTATGTGGTCAAGTGTGTATTAATAAAGGAGAAAACTCTTAGTGGTTTGGCCCAAATTCTTTTGGCTCTATAGGCACCCCTGTGCTGCATGTGGGAACCGGAATTGAAATACTCTGAAATGGTGCTACAGCTGAGTGCAGTTTTAGATTACTACAGAAGGAAGCTCTTGCTGTGAAGATGGACATCTTTTTTGCTTACATTACTGATTTCTCAGCAACCTGATGCTGCTTGAGATCTCCTGCCAATATTAGTGTCCTTCTTGGGGTAAAATCTGGATGATTGCTTTGAAAAAGGTCCAGCAAAGGATAGCAGGAATGGGGGAAGGAGAAATTCCAGTGTATTTTTCAAGGGCAATCTGGGAGAGTGCCATTGATTTCCCACTTCTACATCTCTCTATGTTTCTCCCATCTGAGAGCACTTTGGTGGGACGTTGCTGAGGTGCCAAGCTGATGGATAATATGGGTCTCAATGATGTAAATGGCAACTAATTATACCAACAAGAATTAAAGTTGCATAACAATGATTCTACCTTCTGTTCCCTGAGAGGAAAGGGGTAGGGTAAAGAGTATGTCACATCTAAAGTTTGTTCTTTTTCTTATAATTTAAAAATGAAGTATCATGAAGGCGGGATTTGTTATTTGGTATGATCCTAGTGGTTAATGAATGGAAGTGAGAAGCTCCTCGAAGGACTTTTAGCTTTTTGTCTTTACTGAATCTGTTAGCCACAGAGGTCATAAGAACTTAAAGTGTCTCTGTTTGTCTAGATAGGCTTAACTTTTACTAAGGTGGGAGGGTCTGAGTGCAAAATTGTGAGCTTTAGCACAGTTATTGAAAGATGTGCCCACCAAGGGACACCTCTGAGAGTCCAGGCTCACCTCAGTGAGCATGTGTGGGGGTTTCAGTGCCTCATCCTATTTGAAATGAAAATGCTTTTGAGAATCCTGCCCTGTGGCCTGATTTTCCCACATTGCGGACACCTGACATCTGCCTTTAAAGTGTGCTTTAAATGTGAGCCTTCACTGCTCTGGAACATCACTTTCCTGCCTTGTCTGGAAAAGGACAGTGACTTCCCTGTTCTAGAGACCATTATCAGTTTTATCCTCCATCGTCACATATCTAAGTACTGGAGTAAATGTAACACAGTGGAGTAACACAGGCTGTTAGGAACACGAAATCAAAGGATGGACTGAAGTGGTGAATGGGAGTGAAGCATGGGGGCAGAAAGCTGCACTGGGAGGATGGTACATGGGCTGTTAAAGTCACTGTTGTGAGCTTAGGCAGGGCTAAGGCTTATTTGTGTATAAGTCACTGGGACAACTAGCAGGCATTTAATACATGGAGTCGTTTGAGCGCCTATGAGGAATCATAGGCACTGCACAGTGTTTTTCAAAGCTCTTTGTAACTTAAAGGGAGAAAAATGGATTTGTGTATTAAGTAAATTTGAGAATATATACTATGGTACCTGACACTTTCCTCAGACATTGTATCTACAGGGGGTGCCTTTCAGCTCATACTATCCACCCCTCAAGTGCCAACTTCTTTAGAAAATGTGCTGTATTAAAAAAACCCCAAAACTAAAACCTCACCACCCTCACCCCCTAAACAGAGAGCTTTTTAAAACATGAAAGCTGTTCTGAAAAAGTTGACTACTGGCCAGTTTTCTCAAAAGCTCGGTATTTTAAAAGAGCATATCTTATTCATCTCAGCACTACAGACACAGGTCCCACAGAGCCTGAGCAGCTGGAACAGACCTTCAGGTCCTGTGAATCAAAGCGGCTCTTCTGACACAAAGGTAGTAGTGCCAACCTATGCCATCTAAGGAATTGTGTAAAAGGGCCCTTTAATAGAAAGTAAAAATCAT
Source organism: Microhierax caerulescens (assembly GCA_035590215.1). Lineage (NCBI taxonomy): Eukaryota > Metazoa > Chordata > Aves > Falconiformes > Falconidae > Microhierax > Microhierax caerulescens. The sequence goes on from JAVJGJ010000032.1 coordinate 19,259,916, forward strand.
GTTCTAATACAGTAGCTTCCTTTTGAACCTCAGCTAATTTTTGTCATTTTTCCTTCTGTTAGTTGTTTTGACCTCTTACGTGAACTTGGGTAATGGTGCTTGGGGTGGGGGGGAACAGAATCTTTGAAGAGAGGAAAGTAAACGCAAAACATCTATTTTGAAATGATATGAAACAGCTGACTTAGTATTGCCAAATTGCTGTTTTAGAGCACAATTTGTCTGTCCCTAACTGTCTTTTTTTCTTTCTTTCAAAATGTTCTTTTAAAATTGCAGCTTGTGAGATCACGTAAATTCCTATAAGCTTGTCCTTTTCTGAACTGTCACACTATGCTGTTCTTCTGAGAGACGTTGCTTAGACACTGATGCGGGACCCCTCTGTATACGTACCCCTCCAGTCTTCTCCCCCAGCCTCCCAGCAGGCTCTTCTTACCCTCTTCTGACCCTTTTGCTATTGCAAAGGAGCAGAATCGGGCCCCAGTTGGCCAGTTAAGACCTCCCCAGGTGTAAGGTGATGCAGCAACTGCTACAATCTCTCTCTTCCCAAACAAGGAAGCAGGAGGGTCTGGGTTGGAAATGTTTCAGAGCCACCAGCAGTTATAGAAAGCTCTGCTGGCTTTCAGCTGATGTATGGTTCTGGAGTGAGTGCTGCTAGATGTTTGCTAAAATAGCCCCTGCGGCTGAAAATGCATGAGTCCTTTCATGGCAGCAGCTGAAATGGCTGAAGAGATTTAACATCTCTCTACCCTGTACCAATTGCAGGGACTAACCCCTACTGAAGGCTACAAGCTTCTCAGTGGTGCCAGTGTGCTTCTTCTGATACAATTACCAATTGCCAATTTCAGTCAAAACGAGCTGGGTTGGCACAGACCAACATTTAAATTGCTTAAATTATCTGGGCTTTTGAATGAAACAGGCTAGGGACGACCAGCAAAGCAGCTCATCCAGCAGATCTGAGATGGCAATAACCCTTGGCAGAAGGGCAATGATGAGTAACTGGTGCTGGGTTAGAGCCTGTAGCCTCCTCAGATGGCACTGCTGCAACTGAAAGAGGGTGGCTATGGACAGCCCAGACTGCCCAGCTTCTGCCAGTGAGCTGGGGGCTGTTCACTGCTAGACCCTTGCCTTTGTCCCTCGGTAAGTTAAGAGGGGATGCTGGAAAATCATCTCTCTGCTCAGCATGTTTGCCAGGCTACACGAAATGCAGTGGTCCTTGCTCCTCCCTCAGAATAAACAAATCTTGTGGCACAAAATGCTGTGTGGAGCAAAGTAGAACTACAGATACTCTGGACAAAATGTCCTCTTTCATGCTGTTCCTAGGATCCCAACCCTTTGCATTGCTGCTTGGCTTCCCAGAGAGAAGAGAAAATAAATTTTCCTTTTTCCTTTCTCCTTGCCACCTATCTTGGCAGGTGCTATAAAAGCTCTCTCCTTCACCTGCATCTACACCCTCTCAAGAACGAAACTTCAAGCTTCCTTTCTTCTCTGAACAGTCTTAAAATCTCTTCCTTTTGTGTATAAACTGATAGTTAACCTTCTTCTCACTAGTGAGCAGATACTTCAGCAGTATCCTCCTAGAAACCTAAGGAACTCTAATTCTGACAGTACCAAAAGAAATTACAGTTTGAGCCTCTTCAAATGTTTACATCACTTGTTTTTGTATTTTGCAGAGAACTACTGAAACAATAAAAATAATCTGGGAGCTCTAATTTGCCATTCCCTATTTGACATTTGCATTTCTATTTCTGTCATAACCCCCAGCCAACCAGGCTTTAATCACGTTCATATTTGATTGCTACATCTCACAGATCCAGTAGCTGTCACAAAGATGATAATGGGAGATTTTCTGCAGCACGCTTCAGCACAGGAAGAGGATAATCTTCAGAATTTGGCCTGTTGATTCCCTCTGTTGGTAACAGCTTCCTGGGTTTCCCTTCAAAACTTCCAGCCTCATTTTTTTTTTCATTTATTTAAAGAAGAACTGAATTGCTAAGCTTTGCAAACTTTTTGACTAAAGCTGGTTGCACTGATAGGTTTTCTGGCATGATTTTTGTACAGACTAATCTGTTGTCGCTTGCTTGGGCTAGCATGGGGAGTGCTTTGCAGGTTGGGATTAGTGGGTGCACACTGTACTCGCCCGGCTCAGCTGCCCTGCCCTGGAATGCCTCTTCCCTGCAGCCAGTCTGAACAAGACCCCAGCTCCTGTGGGGAACAGGGGTGTGAGCACAGCTACTGCTGTGAGGTCCCTTTGACAGAAAGGGTCCTCTTCACCCGTGGTTGGTCCCTCTGCAGTCTGTGGAGAGTACACAGGACTGAGCTAAAGTCTTTAATCTTGCTAGTTACTTAATCAAAAATAGCAACAAGCAAACCATGGTTGGATTGTCAGAATTTTGGTTTCAGTCTTACTGCTTGAAACTCTAAGACACTCTTATTTCAAGTGAATTTAATTAAAATGTTATCACACACCTGGCATTAACATTTTTTGGGTCTACAGGAAAACTGGAAGGGTGTGTCTACCGCATACACCAGAAGGAATCACAAGATTCTTTCCAGGATAGCCTGAAGCCTGAACTTCTCTAGATGGTGTGTTGGACGCAATAACCTAGCTGTGGCTCATTGCAGAGTGTGCTTAGAAGTTGATAGTGATATTTTGACATTCTTTCAGGCTTTCTCAGAAAATGTATCTTGTTAACTAGACATGTTTTAAGTCAGTTTTACTGGTGTCACTACTACACATAACTGTAAGTTCAGGAATTGGAGCAAAACCCAGGATGCAAAAGGAAGTGAGTGCACTGGTGGTATCCCTTAGCTAAAACAGCAGATGCATTATGCAGATCAGCTCCAAGAAGGGTAAACATGTGTCCAAGGTCACTGCTTCACCCTTGGCTGACTGAGGTCCTTAGGGGAAATTTGGTTTTGCCAGAATGTATTTAGAGTCTCTGCGAGTTGCACATCATTTCCCAGGTGCCTCTTGTTTTCTAAAGTCCAGCTTGAGGCTCCATGTTCCAAATGGCCTCTTTCATAATCAGCTTTGGCAGACCGTGTTGCAGAAGTATTCTGCGTTTTCATGGACCCTCTACACAGAAAAAAACCAACTTGCATTCCTGAAAAGAGACCACAAATGAGAAGGCTGCTGCTCAAAGTAGAGACATTCATTATCAAGTATTGATGAATTTCTACTGATTTCTGTTTAGATGATAAATACATCTCTACAAGGTCAATAAAAGGAATAAATGTCACATTTTTAGAAGGGAATCAGCTGTTGCACAATTTCAGCTTGTCTTGATTGTGGGCAAGAAGAATCTCACTACAGTTTTAGAACCTGCTTTGAAGCATTGCAATATTTTTTTCCTCCACCTCTTCCTATCTTTCTGAAAAAGCTGCTTCCTGCCACCCCAGAGCAGTGAGAGCCACCCCTTAATTTACAGTTAGGAATGCAGACACGAGGGAAGGCGAGGGTATGAAATATGGTGTCAAGTTTGTATCTTCTCACATTTCACACACTAAGGAGACAAGCCCCTTTGGCCAGTTGCCATGGGGAATTTTCTTGCAGAAGTAAATAACTCAGAACAGAAAGAACTCAGATTCATCCTACCCCAGCTGCAGAATGTCATTAAGTCTCAAAGGATGCTATGTGCATTGTGTGAAAGGAATTTTGTAATCTGGCTATAACTGCAGTTGCAAAACTATGTTTCAGTTTAAACCTTTATTTTGCACTTTTAATTATTGGCTTGTTTCTAGCGTGCTGATTAAAGCACACATTGTCTTATAAATAGTTTCTATTTTTAAACCATAAAAAGGTTTAGATTAGATGTTTCAATAGCAGATGAGTGGTTGATTTTGTTTTGTTTTCTTGTTTCTTCCTATGCCAACTGCACTCTAATCTCCATTTCCTAATTCACTTTTTAAGGATGCTTGAGAAGGGAATTAAATCTGCCAAGCCACTCAAAATATCATGTAGATGGCTTTTTATTTTAAAGTGTCATTCATTATATGACTTTATGACCTCAATAACCTTCACAAACTTTGGGGGGGAAGTTGGTGTTTTTCCTTTTCTTTTTTTTTTCTTAAAATGTCTGAGAGGAGAAAGCACAGGCACCTCCTTTCCACCAGTAGTTAGCCTGTTATTTTTCCATCTGAGTTACATGAGTGTTGCACCCATCAAGCTGGTCCTGGTATGCATAGAAGGAGACTCGTGGTGTGGCTTCATGGTACCAGAGGAAAAATTGGATTCTGTTTTGGTGGGGTCTCTTGTCATGCTAATACCTCAGCTCAGACTGGGTGAAGAAATGAGTAAGATGTATGCTTTTAGCACTGATTACAAGTCAGCATTTGAAATAAAACCTGTTAGCTGGATAAAATTAATATCTGCTAGAAAAAACAAATTTTAAAAGTTGCCGTTTAACCAGTTTCTACATCTCTAGAATAGCATACTGTGGCACAACTTATAGCTTTTCTTTAAGTATTTTGGTTGTTTCTGTTGTAGTAGGTGCCACAAGTTGCTTGGAGAAAGCAATGCTTGTGTAAGTGCAGTCATTAAATCCCGGGTTCACACAATGCTTTGCATAAGTGCATCAAGCAGCCCACGCAAGGATGTTTTAACTGAGGTGGTCTTTGAACCAACTGATCACCAAGACTGTAGTGACTGCAGGGTGCTTGGCTAGCAGCAGGACAGGGGATGTGTTTGCTGCCCAAAGCCCAGAGACCTGTGCCCCCACAGACCTTCCCCTTGTCTTGCAGGGTGGTGAGGGCTTGCTGCCAGGCCTGCCTCAGATGTGCTGTAGCAGAGGAACCCAGGCGTTACGTGCTCCCAGTCTCGTGTTCCCTACCTGTAATCACCCCTCGTTAACAAAAATTTCGACATAAGCTTTAAACTGCTTTGTGCTTTGGGGTCAGAAGGTAAAATTCAGGCCAGAGCCTGCCAGCTCCTAAGGCATCCCTTGTCATGGTCAGTGGCTCTGTCAAACTTCCCTGCAACCCAGAGAAAGAGGGTTAGAAATAAAAATACCACCTGAGTGGGAGGGAAAGCACGTGTGTGTCTGTGTCATTGTCCATCAGCTCCCTGAGCTGCATTTTGGTGGAACATGTACCAAGCCGTACGCCAGGAGACAGTACGTCCTGCTCCCAGCTCTTTCCCCGACTGTTTTTGCGCTCTTCACAACTGTTACTAAGCGAGACCACAGGGTGTTTTCACAGCATTAGCATAAGAGGTCTGTCCTGCATTTTAATGCTGTGATCTGTCAATAACCCAGGCTGAAATATAGGTATATGTAATGTCTTTATGTAATCTGAAGAATGTGCCCTGGGATAAAAAGGAATTTCGATGCCGTTCATGTTTTGTTCAGTGTTTGATCAAACAGATTAGCTCATCATTGGATTACATCTCTTCTTGTTTAATTTAAAATGCTTGCTATAAAATCTTTAAAGAGCTGCTTTTCTGATAACAGGAGGACTAACTGTGCTTTACTTTGCTTTTGGTGTGGCATGGGTTGTGTGGGATGTCCTAGACTGGGCACCAAGCAGTGCTGCTCCAGGCTGTTCCGCCTAGGCTGAGCCAAGCAAATGGAAACCTTCTGATCTCAGCATGGTGCGTCTGCCTCTGTGCTCCACCCTCTGCTACGCCATCTTGATTAAAGTTGACAAGCCAAAATATTTCTTCTGGATCTGATTGTTATTACTATAATACTGGACAAGAATACACCTGTAAAAATGTCAAATTTTTAAGGAAGCCTTTGCCCAAAATTTGAACAAATGTTACATTTAAGCCATTATCTTCTTGTTTTGCTTTCTATAGAGCTTTATTTTTATGCTTAAAATGCATGACTGTACATCACAGGTTTCAGCAAGATTTATTGAACTTTAAAATTAGCAATTTCTGTCCCAAGTTATTTCCTATGTACAATTAAATGTTATAGCTGAATGAGAAGCCTCATATTCGTTTTTGTATTCCATTTAAGCAGCATTTTGGGATTTTGATGACCTGTTCAGACTCTCTTGAAAACATTAATTATGCATTTCCTAGACTCAAAATTTTTAGGGATTACAGTTCAACAGGTTGATTAGGACAAGATGATAGAGGTGGGACAGTGCTGTTTGTAACTTATGAATGAGACAGCTGAAAGGGGTTACACAGAGTGCATGCTCCTGAGGATGGACTTGGGGACTATAACTGGGTCTGCTCTGGAGTATTTCTGTGTCTGCATTTCATGCTGTGGGATTCCCTCTATGGAAATTTCTTTGGCTGTTTAGATTTGTGTGGCAGCCTTGTTGAAGACAGACTGCTGCCTCCTTTTGAGAATGTAATGGCCCAATTTCTCATTTTTTTTTTTCAGTGTAAATCCAAGTTGATATCAGTGTTACAGGAAAATCTGACCTTTAATTTATTCCTCAAGTTTTCCTTGTCTTTGGCTCTTTTGAATTGTACTCATATTTTGTCCTGGGAGTTACTGTCGGTTGAAGCCCAAGGTTTTGAGAAAGATGGGGAAAACCAAGGAACTAAATTCTGTCAGAGTTATTTGACTATACTTTTAAAACAGGGAGTAAGCATTACGAAAAGGGAAGCTAATGATCTATTTCTATGAGACAAGGCAAACTGCAGATTTTGAGAAGTGGAGCTGAAGTGCCCCATAGCAGACAAAATTGTTGCTGAAGATTGCTGCTTCCCCCTTTCATATCTCTTGGCTTCCCTACTTTTCTTATTGGAAAAAGTTGAGAGGAGGCCATGAAGGTGACCAGAGGGCTGGAGCACCTCTCCTCTGAAGACAGGCTGAGAGAGTTGGGGTGGTTCAACCTGGAGAAGAGAAGGCTCCGGGGAGACCTTACTGCAGCCTTCCAGTGCCTAAAGGGCTGCAGGGAAGCTGGGGAGGGACTTTGTACAAGGGCCTGTGGTGACAGGACAAGGGGTGATGGCTTTAAAAGGGAAGAGGGGAGGTTTAGGTTAGATATTAGGAAGACATTCTTTACCGTGAGGGTGGAGAGGCACTGGAGCAGTTGCCCAGAGAAGCTGTGGCTGCCCCATCCCTGGAAGCGTTCAGGGCCACGTTGGATGGGGCTCTGAGCAACCTGGTCTGGTGGAAGGTGTCCCTGCCCATGGCAGGGGGGTTGGAACTGGATGACATTTAAGGTCCTTTCCAATCCCAACCCATTCTATGATTCTATGATCCATTCATCCCTTTTTAAGAGATTTTTGTAGATTCCAAATCTGGCAGCTGATGCAGAGTTAACAAAACCATTAAAATTTACCTCACGTTTATGTAAGATGAAATTTTAAAATATCAGGGCTCTGGGGGAGCACAAGACTGGATGAGACCCTTGGGGTAGCCAACCATGGCTGGGGGTGGTGGAGGCAGCCACCATGCCCAGAACACCACTAGCGCCACAGGGCAGGGCTGAGGCATTTCACTCCTGTCATTCAAACTGAGTCAGATTGCTGTTGTGGTCATTTGGCTGATCTGCTTCAGCTGTTGGGTTCAGTGTGTATGCACAGATGAATGTGTGTGCGTAAGTGGAGCAAGTCAGGGAGCAACTGCAGCGTGGGTCAGCTGCCAGGCCGTGGGTGCAGGGTAAGCAGTGGGCTGGGGCTGGGCTGAGCAGCAGACAGGTCTGGGAGCAGGCTCAGCAGCAGGTAGGAGCAGCTGCAGGGTGAGCAGCAGGGTGTCTGTTTAACCTGCCAACTTAATACAAGTGCATGTGGATAAGAAGTTGTATCGAAAACTTTCAGGATCCTCTTTGACCCTTTCTGTGATATGGGACAAACCCTGCTTCTTGTCTTGACTTGGTTTTCTTCCATAAGAGAGAAATACTTATGGAGATACACAAATGAAAGGCTTGATCTGTGCCCCACTCCCTCCCCATGCAGTGGTGTGACTGGGGGCAAGGACCCTGTTCCTCATGGGCACTGCCCCATGCCCTCCCCACCCCTCACACAGCAGTAGGAACTGCAAACCCCAGTCTCTGCTGTTCTGTTTTCCAGGCCCACCCTTTACACTTCTTGCGGCAGGAGTGAACCTCGGCCCCTCTGCAGAAACCTGACCTGCAGCCTTGCCAGGCTCCCCTCATCCTCCCTCCATCACTTGCCCAGTGCTGCTGCTGGGCTTCTGTCATCCTTGCAGGGACAATGAGTTATTTTGTCTTTCCTGAAGCAGCAGATTTGGTTTTGCACACCTATAAAGGGTGCTCTGCTCCTGTCCTGGTTGCACTGCAGGACTCTGGCAACAGCCAGGCTGATGCTCCTCTTTTAGCATCAGCTCGATGGGTGGGCTGGAGGAGATGGGTCAGGGTGGGAATGAGGAGGGCTGCTTGCGCATTGCTAGGAAAGGTCCTGGCCACGGCAGGGTACAGTATCTAAGCAGCCTGTGGGGAGTGTGCCATCTGCTAGAAGGTCCTCTGTACAGTCTCCTGCTTACAGCAGTGCAACACAGAGTCCAGAGTGTGGGGATGGGTTTTAACATTGACTTTTTCTGCCTTGGGTTGGGCTGTCTGTCCTTTGCTGCTTACTGTCTGTACTGCCAGTTTTGGGTAGGATCCTTGGGCCAGGTGTTGTCAATAGAGAAAACATGTCTAATAATCTTACTACACTGTTAGATCCACTGAGTGATGGTAGCTATTTTCCTTCAGTTGAGAAAAGTCAGCGCTGGTCTAAGTAGTTCTTTTACTTATGCGTTAGCATTACCCAGGATATGTTTAGCTGAATGCCATGACACTGATTTTCTTCCTCCACCAGGTTTTCTCTTTGACAGGCATGAAACCTTTAGTTGTCCCTTTTGAGAAATGCCACAGGGTTATTCAGAGTTGTTTGATTATTGTTGTAAGTAAGGATTTTTGATGTCATGCCTCAACGTGGATTTGACAACATCCAACAGATTTGGATAGTGTGTAACAGTTGTCTCAAGTGGCTCATTATGTTGGTTGGGAAAGAAAGTGTGGTGGTGTTGGCTTGCTTTTCCTGCATCCCAGGAATTAAAGGAACTGGAAATGGGCTGTATGGATTTTGTATAACAAGTTAATGTTTTAAACATTTCTGTTTGTCTGGAATATGAGCTACCAGTACTTTTGTTGTTGTTGCTGTTGCTAAGTTACATGCGAGTGTTTCTGTATGAAGTGACACCCTTAAAAAAGCTCCAGTGGTTTGAAAGATTTTGCTGAATCTTGTAATCTCCTTTTTTTCCCCCCCATCCACAATCTCCCCCTTACTCCCTCTCCTCTATGCACTTGCTCCCCAGGGCAAAGGGAGATTATCGACAATTATTCTATGATAATAGGTCTAGAAATGGCAAATTATGATAATGAAAGAACACAAATGGGATTTTTGATTAGGATTGCTCTGATGGATTTAAATTTTTTTTGTGTGTGTGTCCCTCTTTACACAGATGCATCGTCCAGTAGGGTGCATTTTAAATCGTGCGTGCTGGCCTCTTCAGTGCATGTCAGACCTCTGTAAACTTGCCTCGCTTTTCACTCTGTAACAACACGTGAGTCTTAAGTAGATCAACTTTTAGGGAATGTTCTCATTCCTTTTGACTGTGGAGAAATCAGTGTATTGCATGGGTGCTTTTAACTCTTTGCCTTGGCAGTGTGTCCTATGAGCAGCAGCCCTGGCAGCTCAGCCTCCCGCAGTCTTACCTCCATGGTGGGTAGGCATGGGCAGGGGGAAGGAGAGGAAGCTGGTCCTGTTATCAGGATCCTATTATGGCTTTTGCTTTTTAAATTTCTAATGGTGCCAGTAGAAGGATTTTAAGTGAAGATGCTGGCCTTTCTCAAGGTGTTTTTACATTTTACAGAAAGAAATTATATAAGCCTACGAAGTAATCTGTCCTTACTGCTGTTGTAAGGTTCTGCCTGTTGAAATATGGGCAGTGTTGGTTAGGGTGGCTAAAAGATCTGCTTCTGAAAATACTTCTGAAGCTAGGGAGCCAAGTTTTGTCCTGGACTACACCCACATAACCTCATTCAACTACAGCATCAGTGCTGCAGGACTGGGGAGCCTGTGAGCAGCAGGTCTGTATCAGTGGAGGACAGCAGGGTGGGGCAGAGGAGACAGAGAGCCCAAAACGTCTTTTCCCCCAGCCACCCATTTTCCCAATGGGGTCATCAGCTTTTTCCACCTTGTCCTCCAAAAAATCTGGTGGTAAATGGGACAATATTCCCGAGTATGTGTGTGCCTGCTAAAAATATTGTGAAATGCGTGAGAGGCGGCCAGGTGATCTGGGCAGCGTCACTGACACACTTTGGAGAATGAGCTTGCAGGGAATGGAAGCTGGGTGCTGGCTCTCTTAACAAGACTGAATGTGTTTTTCCGTAAGCCCTTTGAAATCCTTCTGGGCAAAGGCTTTTAATTGTGACGTGCTTAGGAGGAAATTTAAAGCAACTTACGGTTAGGCTGCATTATAGGTTCAAACAGGAGATGTATCAAATACTTGGAAGGAACGTATGACTGTTTCGGTCTGCAGGGCAGCCCAGATTTTGCAGAGAAACACCGTTTCAAAGCTCTAAGGCAGACACAACAGTTTTCCTGAAATAATACCAGCAGTAATCCCTTCAAACATCCCCAAGTGTATTGGCTCACGCATGTTTTAAAATTCTTTCTCTGTTTTGTTATAAAAACTTGCATATTTCTCTCCCCTTCCACCATATGAAAATCTTCTAAGAATTTTTTATGAGCTTTTGTAGACTTCAGAATAAGCTCTCCTTCCCCTCCCCTTCCTTACTTTCTAATCCAATTTAGTCAGATAGTTACTTCAAATCCCTCAGAGGCCTGTAGTTTGTTCATTCTCCCACAGTGCTGAGATTTCCCTCCAGCCCAGCTGGCAGGAGTTTTTAGAAATAACAATATCTCAGGGGGAAGGAGCTGAAGATTGAATGGGGTCTTTTGTCCAGGTCTCTATGAAGCCAGATTAATTATGCATTGCAGAACACAGTTTAAAGCTCTGAATTAGGTCCTCATTGCAATGAAAGGAGAGCACAGGCTTGAAAACTGAAAGAATTCCCATTTCCATCAGAGGGACAGACATATAATGACTGAAAGCAGGAAGAATTTTTTAAAATTGCAATTAAACAGTATTTTGTGTTTACCACTCAGTAGCAGTTGTCTTAAGCATTTACAAAAGTGATTCTTTGACATTTTTTCACATGATCGCTCCATAGGTGGCTGGACTTTGAGGATTTTCAAGTCTTTTCTGTGTTACTAGGCTACTCTTGAAAGTACTTGTGCTTTGATGAATGAGAACGGGTTTTTTTGGCCAGCACTTACCTGAATAGAGGTCTTTAAAACCTCAGCAGTACAATTAGCAGTTGGTCAGATGATACTGATGGTGCAGGAAAAAAGCGAATGGTTTTCGCCTTTACTTCTGGAGCTTTTTCTAAAGCTGTCTGACCCAGTGTGATGTGCAATAACAACATTTTTCTTGGTTTCCTAATGCACTTTAATTTCAGTTTGAGGAAAGTAGAACTCTTTCACGGATAATAAGTCCATAATGTTATACAGCTGCCAAATAAAAAGTTGTCCACAAGCATTTGTATTCATAAGGGCACTTTCTGTCAGGGTGGGGGATTGTGTTTTGGGTAGAGGACTGGGGCCAAAAGAGGGATAAGGATAAGGAAAAGGCTAACTATGAAACCTCTTACGTTAGAAATCTATAGTACTCTCACATATGACCAAACTGGGATAGATGGAGTGTAAGCAAAACAAACTGATTATTTTCCTTTTTACCACCTTCTTGAAATCCCATATATGGAATAACACTCTGTAAAAGAACCATAGCATGTTGAGCTCTGAAGTTCAATTAATTTTAATTAAAAATTATAAACTGTAAATATCCAAAGAGATAGCCAAATGCATATTTAGAAGGATAGTAGTGTTTTGGGGCTGACTAAATCATTTACTGAATCATGCTAGAAAATCTACAAGTAGGAACTTAGTGCTGAAGTCATTTGATACGAATATTATGCAGGAGAAGCATTTTCTACAAAGCATACACTCCCATTAAATCATAGCACTCTTTAATGTTCAGCGTTAGGTGATGAACATAAGCATTGTCTATTAGCTGCAATCTGTCCAGCTGTCTGTTATACTGTGAAAAAGTAGCAAGTTCCTTGTTACTAACCTGAGTACAATCGGAATCACTCTGGTCACGTATGTGAGGCTGGCACAGCCCCATGGGCAAAAGTCCTTTGGTTGTCCCACTCCCATGGACATGCCAGGTTGGAGGAGTCTCTGAGATAACTGTGGAAGTTAGTAATGTGTTTGGTCAACATTTGAGGCACATGGTTTGTCCTAGATTGTCTCCATGTTACTCCTCTGGAAGTGCAAAGAATCCATTGAGAGCTGTGCTGCCTGGAAGCGATCGCTGCTGGCAGGGAGTAGACGAATGAGCACCTTTGGCAATGGTCTCCTACGGATTGTCCTAAAGAGGTCAGAGGGCACAGAGTCAGAGCGAACGTGGCTGCATAACGTCAGTTCCCAACTAGTGTGCAGTTCTGGAGAAGTTACCTCCAACTGGCCTAATTCAGAGCCACCCCAAGCTGCTATTGAATGGGGCAGGTTGAGGCAAAGCAAGAAGTGTGCTGTAACCTCTTGCTGAGGTACATCCAAGGCTGTTTTACTGTATACCTCTGCCTCTCTCCACTTCTGCTTTGGGTCTGCTTTGCTCTTTTTCAACAAGAAGTAAAGAGCCTTGTTTTTCTTCTCTCTGTGCTTGTCCTGGAATGAACCAGCTGCAGTAATTAGCACTTCCCAAGTCTTTTCCAAAACTCAAATTGAAACAACGTTTCTGAGATTTGAAAGAAATGTGAGTGCTTCCTACCGTCATTTCATTTGCAGGCATCTATGCCAGGGAAGGGTGGAAATAGCTCCCACTAACTTGAAGTGCTTGGTGAATAAAGGCTCCAGAGATGTTAATGCCAGGGATGGAAACACCCAGATCACCAGGTCCGCAGCAGTGGTCTAGCTCTTATTATCTGCCGTCTGAACCTTCTCACTAGTAGGTTTTGGACCACACACCAACTCTGTCCAGGTGGTCTCTAGGAAGAATGAACAAAACTCAGGTTTGCCTGACGACTTGCAGAGTTAACAGTAGGGCTCACCACACTAGTCACAATGCTGTTCACAAGCGATCTCTTATGTGTCACTCATCTTGAAACAAAAAACAAAGTTGTTTTTAAGGTGAGAATACATGGACAGCTAGAACTGTCCGGAGCCTTTCCCCACAAAACATCTTCTGTTAGAAAGCTCATCAGGAGGAAACAAGGTGTACCGCAAAGTGTCAGCTTTGATCTGCCAATAGACATGAAAAAGTCTTGCTGAAGAAATGCGCCTCTTTTTAAGGAAACCCTTTTAGCTGTCTGCAACACAGCCAGCCTGCCTGGGAGCTGCCATGGCTAGAGAATCTGGGAGCCACACTTGGAGCCAGCCAGCCTCTGGGCTTCCAGGTGAGTCTGCAGGCGTGGGCTCAGCTTGCTGGGGCCCCAGGATAGCCGGGCTCCCAGCCGCTGGGCTGAGAGCAAAAGAAAGGATCTCACAGTCTTCCAGAAGTGTGTGCTACTTGGTGAATCTCAGTTTGAAAGTCTGTACATCAGGGAAGCGTTTCCATTAAAATGAAGGAAAAATAAATTTATCCTCCTGCCTTGAACATATAGTTAACAAAAGGCTGCAAAGATAATGAAGTTAACACTGGGGCTGGGATTATCAGATCTTTATACCTCTGGATCTCTATTATCTGAACATTTTGGACAGCCCTGTCAAAAACATTCTAATAATGATATATATTTAATCCATTTCCTCCTCAAACTTCAGGTCTTCCATTTGGAGAAGTTTTGAATTTCTCCATCAGATGATCAGACATATTTTAGGGTTCTTAAAAATATTACTTTAAAAAATTAAGTATTCACTCTTGAATATCCTACGTAGTTTGAATTCCTGTTGAAATACTTTTCTGTCATTCTTCTCATTGTCCGAATAAAAAAGAAAAAAGAAAACCCCTTCGAATGTCTGAAAGTGATTGATGTAAATACTTAATATCGGTAATGTTAATATAAACCTGAAGACAGGAATTCTGTGTTTTCAGATCACATGAGCTTCAAAGCAGCAAACCAGCTTTGTCACGAAGACTGATACACAGTTGTCTGCTAGCAGGAGATAAGGAAAGTTTTTAATGATAGTTTGTTTTTTCTCTTCTTTCTAAGTGGGACTTGAATTGCTTTCCTAAGCCCTATAGGGACAGTTTCAGGTGACCTAAAAATGCCTGCCTTTGTCTAGTTTCATTATAAAATCCTGGACCTTCAGCACTTGAAAAACCAACGTGTCCCTTATATGTGGACATAGAGGCTCAGCTGCAGTGTTTAGCAGTTTTGGCCCAAATAACCCTTGTCTCTTAGCTGGTGTATTTGCTTTCATGTCAAGATTTGTGCTGTTGTGGCTCAGGTGGTTTTTTTTTTGTTTTTTTTTGTTGTTTTTTTTTTCACGCTGTGAGATTTTTACTTGCATTGCTCTTACTGGACTAGTTTAGTTTCTGAGTTCTGTACATGTGCGGTTGCAAAGAAATCAAACATTACAGCTGGAAACTTTGAGATCAGCCTCGTTGCTGCCCTGGCCTCCCATTTACCGTGAAAACAAACACAGCTCTCTTCTTGCGTCTGCCAGCAGGAAGGGGGTGGGGAGGCAAGCAGAGGAGAATCAGGGGAAAGTTTTTTCTTCAAAAAGGAAGGTCAACTATTTTGGGAAACTAAAACCATTCAGCAATTAGAAGAATTCTCTCTGCTCAGTGATTAGAGAAGTCTGCAGGCAAGCAGTAATTGCTGCAAACACTAGAGCCATGCAGATGGACAAGAGGTAAATGCATGTCTCTGCCTTTGCAGAAGATGAAGTGGACGATGCAATGTATTTTGCTGTGCCAACAGTTAAATTATAGCACAGAGTCTGTAAATCTCTGCACTGGATAAGTCAGTTCTTCAGGTACAGTTAGTCAGCTGATGTGCTGAAGGCAGGGACTGTGTGACTGATTGCTGCCTGCTGCTTCTGACATCTCTGTGGGACTTAGTGTGTTTCTTAAGGCTGCATCCACCTAGGACAGGAAAGAAAATAGATCCTGGAGAAATTCTTACTTGCAAGATGCAAAACAATGAAAAATCACAAATCAAACCATAAAAAAAAAAATATCAAAGCTGGGAAGTTCCTTGTTTGCCTGCAGAAACTGCAGAATATGTGGTTAATGCAGCTTTGTTGTGGGGTCCCTGGGTTTGCCCTGTGCCTCCTGCCAGGAGTTCAGATGTCTCTGCACTCTTCTGGTAAGCAAAACATCAAAGGAGTCCGTACAGAAAAATATAGACATGCTCCTCATTACTCTCTTTCATGTGTTTGTGACTGTCCTTAATTTCTTTAGGTTTCACCTCATGCCAATCAATAGTTAGAAAACTCTAGTAGATGGTAGGATCTGAAAATGACCTATTTGCCATTTTTTAAATGACCTATTAAAGTTGTTTGGTCTTCTGTTCTGCTAATGGCTTTTCATGCAATGAAGATTACCTCATACTTTTTAAGACATTATTCCAAAGCTTTATACTTTTTGTTGAAGAATTTTTGCTTTTATCAATTAGTTTTCTGTCTCCGGTTATAATTTGTGCCCTCCATTCCTGGTGTTTACATTGCAAATACTACCAGTCTGCTGTTTACACTCTTCTCTGAGAGCTCTTAGATGTGCTATAAATGTATTTATACAGAAAAATAAATAATATATTACAAAGCATTGGTCAGCTGAGAAACTTCCCTAGTTTTCATCATATGGTTGTGGTAATCTGATGCTCAACTGACTGTTGTATTCCATGTAGGATCATATGGGAACTCTACAAGACTGAGTCATTAAATTATCCAGTCTGCACTATCTCAGGATGCATATGTGCATGCAACACAAAGTTGTACTGATCTTTGCAGCTGTGTTGCAAGCTATTGTGTAACTGGTTGTCTGAAATCGCTCCTAGGTGTCCTTTGTTCTTCATTCCTTGAGTTTTTCATCTGATTGTGGATAGATGCGAGGATATTCTCTTCCAGATGGATTCAACTGTTTGTGTAGTTTTCTAGTGGCCACTCCTCTTTTTTGTTCAGTACAATCTGTGGAAAGCGCAGTTTTCCACTTCTTCCACATACTTTAGGCAGAACTATTGTGCTATAACACAGAACTAATTTGGCTCCTTTTCTTCCTATTTTCAGCAAGGGTTTCGCCAAAATACCTAGAAAAGAGATTCAGATCATGCTGTTCAATGTACCTATCTCGTGGTTGCCAGAACGGGTGCCTTTGTGTAGACGTGTCCTGGGAGGCACTGTGAGTCCGTAACACTGGTAGGCAGTTTGTAGCCTTTCCTTTTAGAGGAGTTCCTCCTGCAGCGTTCACGATTTTCTCATCCGCTGGAGCAGCAGTTTCCTTTCTCCATCTTGAAGATAAAATAATTCCTACTCAAAATGTAGTCTAATTGAGATTTGTGCTGCCCTCTCTATTTGCCTTCAATACTGTGCCTGTCCACCGGCTTTACAAGGCAGTGGATGCTGTATTCAGAGAGGAACACAGTGAGGAATGGCCAGCAAGAGTCCTGAAAGAAAGATCCTTCGTTGGTGTTGGATGTGCACAGCCTTTTCAGGCCTTGTCTGCAATCGCCTTTTCTCCCCAAAATTCTCATTGTTGTTACCGCCATTTCTGCTTCAGACATGGTGTTAAGTGAAAAAGTTCTTTGGCTACTGATTATTTCATTACAGCATTTCCAGCCTTTTCAGAGCAAATTGTGACAACATTTGCAGCATTGTTGTGTTATAAGTTATTTCTATGGTTTATAATTTTAATTATTTTAAATACGCACTATATTAGATAATATAAAATAATATGGTGTTCTTTTTTTTGTTTCTTTTTTAATTAGAAAGGTTGCATGTCTTCTGTAGCATTTTGCTGCCAATAGCATGTAGTAGAGGGGGAAAAAAGGTATTTGGGAGATCTGGTGTGTTCAGCATCTGAGATAGCTGTTTTACTTCTGTCAGGTCTTTTTGAGATCACATATTCTCATTACAGAGAGTTAAAATATTTCAAATGCTACGAGGAGAGGGGGAGAAGGAGGGGGAAATTTTGGCCAACACGCGGATAGTTGTTTCAAGTCTTTCATCTGACAGTGCTTGTGCCTCTCCTGCACTGATCACAAGATCATTAGATTATCTAGGAAGACAATTACTGAGGCTGATACTAGCCATAAAATTCTCTGTCACATGTTGAGACTACTACGCATTTGTCAACTCCTACATCATTAACTTAAATTGCCAGTTCATTGGGATGCATAATTATTCCACTTAGAGTTCATTCTTTTATTTTCTAGAAGGCTCTGTGATGCGACTGCCACTAGGCAGGAGTACTACTGGAAGGTCTTGGAGAAGATCCAGCCAAAGGTTAAAAAATAGCTATTACTATAATTCAAAACATTTATTCTTTCATTGCTCATCTTCTCTTCTCAGATGTCATCCTATGAATGCAGTATGACACATCAAAAAACCCCAGTGAACCCCTCCAACAAATATTTGTTCACAGTAGGTGCATGATTCATGAGGCGTTGTTCTGCCAGCATATGGACATGTTGTTTTTGTCCTGTTTATTATTAACTGCTTGGAATCTTATAAACTCCTCTAATACTGCACTTCTTCAGTGTTTATTTTGGAGGCTAGAGATTTTCCTTTATTTGAGATGCTATAAAAAATGTAATTTCATGAATCACTATGCCGTAGGGACTGGTATAGTTAATGTTTTTAATAGGAGTTGCTGGCATCTATAAGTTGTTTCTCACTAATGGGTGGAGATTTCATGTAGGTTTTCTCATCATGGCCTAGGAAAGTCCATGGTGGAAGTCTAAGATAGCCTGATCTGAAGTGGATGCCAATCAGTAAAGGTAAAATGCTTTTCACCTACACTTCATGGTCTAAATTTGGCTTTTAATGCACAAATCATTTACTTTTTTCCTTTTTTTTCCTAACCATCAACAGCAAAAGGCCTGTGTTCAGGGGGTGATTCATCTCAACTCTGTAAACCACCTGAAATTAGGATGAGATGATTGCTCTGTGGTAGTCCCTAATTTTCTCTGTTGAATAGTGTGCAAGAATCCTAGGTAAGGTTTAGAGGAGGTACCCAACTTTTACACAGGTAAAAGCAGATGGGGTGAATCTCTCCAACAAAGACAGCCAAAGCATTCAAACAAAAGTAAACTTTACTACTTCAAATACCTTCTCACACTCTAAAATGGAGTAAGATCTGAAAAGGAAGGAAGGAACATATGGCAGTGAAATGCATTTTGGCACATATTTCTGAGAAACATAAAAGGATTTAATGAAAACATGGCCCTGAATTAAAAAGGAGTCTACTCTATTCAACGTAAGTACAAACACAACAGTACTTTATAATTCATTGACTAGCTGCACAAAATTAACGTGATTGACTTGGGATGCAGAATGGGTCACAAATCTTGTGATAGTTCTGTATTGATACTTTCTGAGTGTGCAGAAGCCTCAGTTTAGAAAACTTTCTAATGAAAATCATCTTGTTTCAGAAAGCAGGACTGAAACTTTACCAGGCAATGAGTCTGCTGTGCTCTGTTCTGAGGAAAATCCTTGTAGTGAGCCTTAACTGATGGTGACAAGAAACTGAGTGGAGCAAACCAGTGAAAATAGCTATTTCCACTACAGTGCTTTTCACCAGTCACCCAGCTTTCCTAAATCCATTGTGTATTTTGGCTGTAAGGCAAGTAGTCTGTGTTTTCTGAAATTGGTGTTGGACCTTATGAACATGTTGTAATCATGTTTTGAAGATTAGATACTAAAATAAATTCTCTTCCTTCAGTAATGATTTTGAAAAGCGTCCAGGTTTCTATAACTGCTGATGAAGTCAATGGTACCACTCAGAAATTGGTTTATTGCAAAGGGTTCATTTCAGGACTGTGTTTTTCACTCTGGTTTATATGGTCATAACTTGCTTTCTTACTCATGCCAGCATGTAAGTTGGCTAATTTCTGTTTTCCACAACAATATTTTAGAAGCATGGGTGGTCTCATTCTCTTCTCACTCCAGACCAACACTGAAGCAACTTCTGTCTGGTAGTACTGTCCATACCACTAGGCCCAGGTACATTATTATACACCTTATTTAAATTCAGGCTAATTCAAGCATACCAGGCAAGTTTTCAATTGTTAGCTAATATTGTTTTATAACTCTTGCAGCTGATCAACAATTTGTTCAAAACGTACTCCAGAACTGGTATATAGGACTTGAAGAATTTCTTGGCGTTTTCCAGCATTTGCTGTGTTTGTGTGTTTCCTTTTGCCTTGCAAAGACAACAAAATCTTTAGCAAATTGCTGTTTTGTGTAGGTTCATAGGCGATTGGTGTTATTTTGCAAAGCACGTGCAACATAAATGAGTCATTAAGATTTGAAAGTTTAATATGCTGGAGGGAGAAAATTATATAAGCCCTTGTAGCAATAAATATTTTATTTTGCCTGTGTTTGATACTCAATGTGTGTAAGCTATACAAATCAGAATTTCTGTTCTTTGCTTATGCAGCTGCTGCTTTTACATGTTTCATTTGTAATACTTTTGCATGAAGTAGCAAGCTGACACTTGCCAGTTTTCTGTTCACTTTTCTCAGAGCTCTAGATTGAGATGACATAGTCTATGAACCATGTTTGAATCTGTGAACTATGTTTGATTTCTATAGGCACAGGTCCAATCAGTATATCTCTGTACCGTTTTGACCAGAAAAAATTCAAAGCATTTTAAAAAGGGCTTGGTACTATTAACCCTATTTTACAGTTAGAAAAACTGAAGCAGGTCTTGTATAATCTTGTGTCCTATGGTCAGTTAAGCAGTCTTGCCTAGATTTCACCAGGAACTCATGGAAGAAGGACTCACAAGGTTTTGAAGTCATTGTAGGGTTTGAGGTCTGAGTGACTGTAGGCAGCTCTTGTGTTTTTTTTCGCTTTTAAGGTATTTCTCATAACTAGGAGCTTGAACCTGCAACACTTGAATTCTGTTGCTGATTCTCTTATTGACTTGGGAAGATGGTCAACATTTCTGTGCCTCAGAGAGGTATAAATTAATTTATGTAGCTTCACTGCAAGAATTAACTAAACTTTGGAGTTGCTAAAATAAAATGAAAAGAATCTTGATTAATGTTAACCTTCCATGTTTAATAGTAGTGTTTTTAAGTGTTCCTTTTGTTGAAAGAGAGGGTGGTTTTCCTCCTTGTATACAGCTTGAGGCTTGTTAGACCACAAATTAAAAGAACAGAAGTCTTGTGAGCTTTGTCTAACTAAGAATTGAAGACTGAATTAAAGCTAAATGGTGCCTGACAACTTCCTATTCCCTTCTTTCTAGGAATCATCACATTTAATTCTAAAGGAAACTAGCAGGGACAAATAATAATAAAAAAAACCCTAAATCCCTGAAATTTAAGATAAAATACTTGAAGGAAAAAATCCTCATAAATTTAAGATAATTAAGTTTTCAAAATCTAACCATGTCTGCAAGACAATAAAACTTTCTGTTACTGTTTTAGAAATAACTTTTCATCTTTCATCTCCTTTATTTCAACACACATGATGAAATACATTGAGATTTACATACAGATAGTTTATCTGTTAATCTGTCTAATTGTGCTTTGAAGGCTTCTATCGGTACACTTTTCCAGTACCCTGTAAGTCATTACTTTAATATTAAACACATCTTTCCCAGATATCCTTGCTAGAAGCATCTGTGTTGAAGTCTGCTGAAAAAAATAGGAATCCTTCGACTGACTACCACGGATCATACTTCCCAAGGATACTTTGGCCTAAATTTCATATTTACTTAGATACAATGATATGAATAAAATTTCATGCTTCTTTAAAGAATGAGCTGGTTTTTACCTATATTAGCAACTACACTGGAAACAGAATTATAAGAAAGCACAGTTTAATAGTGGTTGGAGTTTAAGCCTTTATCTTGAAGAGATATTTAATAAGGGTGGTTTATACTAATTCTGCAATTCCAATTTTTTTTTTTTAATTTATTTCTTCTATTTAATTTTTATCAAGGAAGCAGATTGGTGTTATTTATGTGCTGAAATACTTTGACTAATATTTATACATTCATGTAAGGGCATAAACCCCTTGAATACAGATTAAAAGAGAGCTGTCCTGCTTTATTTCCTCTTTATGTACTCTAGTGTAGATACCTTAAATAATTGTATGCTCTTATCTATATGCCTGATTGATTTTAATGACATCAAAGTGGCAGAGTGACTGCAAACTAAACTCCTCACTCAACAAGTCATCCAAGAAATATTTCTGTGAAAAGTTGCAGAATTTTCCTGAAAAATGCCTCAATTTATTCCATCTGGAGTAAGCACAATTCTGGGAGACAAATTGTTCTGAAATTTAGGTCTTTACTCCCCAAATTAGGTCAGAAAAGTTATTCTGTCAATACTGCATTGTGATGAATATACCTCTGATGGTAAATCCAGTGTTTCTTTTGCACTTGCCAAATAAATGAGGATTTTCCAAATGATGAGCAAGGAAAACCAGCCTGTTTCAGAGGCACAAGAGGGGCAAAACTTCATGTGTCCTCCATTACTTTTCTTTTCTTCTGGCAAAAGCCAGTGAAGGGGTTTAGGCAAGAGAATAGTGTCCTTAAGAAATGAGCAGAAATCGTCGGGAGGGAGGGAGCGAGAATAAATTGAGAGAAAGCACAAAGTGCTGCCATTGGAGAGAGGCGAGACAGCTGAATCAGGGTGATACAGACTTTTCATTATCAGAAACAATCACTCCGGCAAGAACAGCATGGGACTTCATGAAATGTTTTTGAACTCGGATTCCTGATAGGAGCACATTACATAACTTGTGCTTTGTGAGTGCTGGCAACCGGCAACCTACGGAAAGACACAGCCAGAAGCAATGCACTCAGCTGCTTGCTTTTTTTTTTTTTTTTTTTTTTTTTTTTTTTGTTAAATAAAAATAAAATTA
>JAVJGJ010000032.1:19282018-19334442 GCA_035590215.1 Microhierax caerulescens
TTTTTTTTTTTTTTTTTTTTTTTGTTTGTTAAAGAAAAATAAATATATCTGGGCCAAGCGTTAAACAGACAAGCCTATCTTTACCCTTCCCCTGCCCCCTCCATCACTAGAAGCCTGGTTTTCATCACAGGTTAATAAACGAAACATTCTATCATTTTACTGTGCTTCCCACAGCCTTTTGGTAGGAGTTAACAATGCTCCGAGTCAACATAGCCATGGTGCTTGAAATGTCTTTGCATGTTTGTTCACTTGAAAGAGTCATGGTGATGGGGTTTGAGGGAGGATTTAAAACCAACAGTGTGTACAGCCTCAGAAACTTTGGATGGTTTTGATCATGTTTGGTTTGACAAAAATCCATTGGGGATCTGTTTCTTTTGCTTTTGTCTTTCAGTTTTATAATAACAATATTTATCTTTTTTAAAAAAGAGCCCATGTTATATATTCTGCTGTCTCCTGAAGTGAATATTTGTATCATTTGCTGTTAAGGAAATATGTCTAAATGCTGAGGAATTCTAATTAAGCAGGCTCAGCTGGAACAAATAGCTGGAGGATTTCACAATACTGTTCTGAAATTATCAGCAGGCCCAAAAGCCAGGGAAATTCTCAGATTTTGGGTTTTACTATGGTGGACATAGCCACTAAATCTTATTTGTTTTCAAGTTAATGGGTTTGTAGCCCATGTTATTTCACAATCGCTGTCGGTGGTTGTTCCTCTTTTTTACTTTCTCTTCCATCTGCCCTAGAAAAGATGCAGTCTTAGACACATGAGCAGAACCTCTTCCACATTTCCAAAATAAGTGTTTATAGGGCTAAACACCATACAATTTCATTGGGTTCATGTGGGTTATTTATGAGAGAAGATTTGGTTCATTGTCCTTGGAGACAGAGGCAATCCTGCTGAGCCCTTGAGGGGAGCTGCATTGTAGGTAATTACCGAATTTGTGAAAATTTAACAGTAAAAGCACATATTAAATTCAGCTGTAATATATAATTTTCTGTGTAGTGTGCTCATCAAAAAAATAACTTGAAATTTTCTGTGTTTTGTAACTTTTAAATTCTCTGTTTACATGGTAAACACTTCTTTGTTTTGCTTTCCAAGTGCCATCATTCCCTGCCTGGCTAATCTACTGCTGCTAACAAAAATGACAGTAACGAACCAGGGAGGAACAGCCTTCTCTGGCTCTTTGTTTTCACTCTGCTGGGTGAACACATGTGTTTTTCCCTTTGCCTTTTCTCTTTTCTCCTTTTCTTTTTGGGGAAAGGAAACCATTTGTATGCTACACTAAGGAAAAGTGATTGAAAAGTGGAAGCCCATACTTTTCTCTTCAGCAAGCGGAGATCTGTTTTCAGTCTGATGTTTGGTGAAAGGAAGCTTCAGAGCTGCAGGCCAGCTGCCAGGAATGTCTGATTTCCTTTCCACCCACTCCTATGATCCTCCCTTTTGGCAGTGATTACTGATGACCACAGCTGTCATGCTAGGTCATGGTAAGCTGTCAAGCAAGGCAGTACATGAGATGTACAAGGCCCAGTCCTTGATCTGTGCTGGAGAACAGGATCTTAAATTGAATCTGGTATCAGGCAATGCATAAGCATACCACAGCAAGCAGTGTCAGGCTGATGTCAGCTTGTCATTCTGGCTTCTTGAGAAGGTGGCCAGGCAGGAGGTGTTTTAGCCAACAGAAATCTTCTTCACAGCTTTTTCATAGCTAGTGATATCCTGAAGCATGAGGAAGGATTGTACTTTAGTCAGAATGGATGTTTGTTAAGAATGGGTAACCTTCCAGCCAGCTGGAACTAGAAATAACGCTTTGGGCTGCTCTCACCCAGTAAGTATGTAATGATGCAGGACAAGTCCATAATCAATAATCAGAACAGTGTTCAGGTGCTTGTGCTTCATGCTGCACTCTGTGCGGCTGACCCAACTGTCAACATTATGGATGTGGCTGAAAATCACCACAGAACTGCAGATTTCAGTTCAGAAAATGATGGATACTGTTGTCAGGGACATAACTTCTATAAATAGGACTTGCACTCTACATAAGGTACTATTTTGTTGAGCTTCACATGTTCACTGCCAAGTGCGTAAATGTCTTCTGAAGAGGTAGTATTCTACTGTGTTTTATACTGTTATGCTGGCTTCATAATACACTTTTTGCTGTAGCATCTGTTCCTCTTTTAACAGCATATTAAATAACGTGACTAAAATCCGTTAGCTGTTTGTTCTGTATGCCTTCCTCTAAAGCGGGAGGCATTTTCAGTGGAGTGTTTGTTTTAAAAACGTTTAAGAACAGGTTACTTTCTGTTTCCCAGAGAAAAAAAGGTCAAAACTTGAGGGACAGAAGGTCATAAATGCTGTGATTGTCCATTGTTTTCGTGGGAGTTTATTGCAGCTTTAGGCTGGCACAGTCAAGGAACTTGCCTTCAAAATAGCCTCAGGGTATGTGGATGTAGGTGATGCTGATTTCCTTTGGTTCTCATTTAAGACAACAGGATCTGATCCTTGTGGTCTTGCTCCCCTTGGAGGGTTGATCACCTTAGCAAGTCCCATCTGAACTTCATTTGGTATGATTTACTTCAGAACAGTAAACATAGTTTCAGTTCTTTCTCTCTTTGTTCTCACAAAACACCTAAGGCCTTGTAACAAATCTTACATAAAATTAAATTTGATTTTATTAAGCTCTTACACAAGGTTGGGAGAAAATTCCAGGAACCCTCTGGACAAGAGCCGGTTTCTTTACAGATTTGTCCTGGCCAAACAAGGCAACTAATGACTACTTTCACAAGGCTGGGGAATCCACAGCTACAGCTCAGAGGGGTAAAAAAAATGTAATAAATAAACAAGTCCATCCACAAACCCTTCCTCAGGAAACCAGCATGGGAAGCACAGGCATTTAGAATGACAATCCAGCACGTTCTGCCAAAGAGAGAGCTTCCAAACCAGCTGTAGAAATGGCTAGTTTCCTTGAACGTCTATTTTAATAGCATTATATCCTTAACTGTTTATATGTTAAGCTAATTGCTTTCATGCTGTCAGCTGTATCTACTGCAATTGTATAAAGTTTTAAACCCACGTAAGTAACCCTCAAGAGGGAGTGGCAGCCTCCAACTAACACATGCTGTCTGCGAACCCAGCTACCTTGCAGCCTCCGTT
Organism: Microhierax caerulescens; assembly: GCA_035590215.1. Lineage (NCBI taxonomy): Eukaryota > Metazoa > Chordata > Aves > Falconiformes > Falconidae > Microhierax > Microhierax caerulescens. Next base: position 19,285,170 of record JAVJGJ010000032.1, read on the forward strand.
CATTCAGGTAGAGTTGGGTTTGAGACTGTGACAGAAGCTGTTGTTTGGTCTCCCTGTGGGATACCACATTTGTTTCATTTGTGCAGAAACTTTTTCATAACTGTCCCATATCTGGAGCACTCAGGAATGAATATGCTTCCTCTCTTTGAAAAATGGCTGAACTCCCTGTAGAAGAAGAGGTATTTAAATAATCATGCTGCCATGTAGATTATCTCTTGATTTCAGTCCTCGGAGTCCCTGAGCTATCTAAGTGCATATTTATAATCAGCTTGGTGAATGCTCTTTCTGGCTGTTTATCAGCTGTGAGTCTGTGTTTCCGTTTTACAAGTGCAACTCTATAATGTAAGAATACGGTATGTCTTGTTAGCAAAATTTTTACTTTTTTTAATCTCCAGGAACAGAAAGTTCCCAACATAGGACAAACCTTCTTTGTGTGATCTTATATACTTCCTTCTCTTTGCTTTGCTGTCTTGGACTGCAGAACATAGTTGCTGAGACAGAAAGGATTTCTGTGTCTGACCCTCACTGCCACGTTAGCAAGTTTATCTCTAAATGTATTTGCAATGGGAAGGACCTGAGTTCATACTGTTGAACTCTCGGGCACTCAGAAAACTCAGATTTACTTTTTGGAGCAGTCTTTGGCCTATACTAATTGCTAAGCTGTGGCTAGGAATTAGCTGCAACCTGCAACTCTCCCAAATGCTAGCTGACCCAGACTAAAACTGTGTCAGGGCTGCTCCACCACTTTAACAGGAAAAGAATTTGACGTTGCTTAATCTTCCAGTGCATGTGCAGCTCTTAGCCATAGACCTACCCATCAGTACTAATCAAAGGGAGGGCTCAAGCCCCTTAAGTGAGACTGAGATGCCTAAATTTCAGCTCAGATTGAGAGTTCACAAGGCCATCTGCAGTCATCGTGGTTTCTGAAATCCCAGTGACACAATTTTGTGGGCAAATTCCTTAGGTAGCACTGTCTTTATTCAGAAATAATACCATCTTGGTAAGGCTGAGTGTCCTGGCATGGTGGAAGAACCATCAGAAGTCACCAAACAGGCTTCCCTGGTTTCATGTCTCCCAAAGGGTCAGGTTTGGTAGGTTTGCTCATGGTGACAGAGCACAAAAAGCCAGCAGCTGTGGCTGCTTCCATTCAGAGGCATGGACAGTGCTGGTGGTGAAACACTGAGCTGTGTGCCAGAGCTCCCACGTGAACGTTCAAAGCCATATCCTTCACCTCAGATAAGAACAACTGAAGCTTATGTGGAAGTACTCTGGGGGTTTCTGCTGAGCGGGGGGTACATGGATTTAGGATCCTAAGGGTGCTGTGGGTGTAGGGTCCTGGTTGCCTGTCTCCTGCAGAAGTCTTCTGTCTTCTGTGCTATAGCTGAAGGTGAATGATGATGTTAACACTGGCTGCTAAAAACAGAAGGGTGATCTTGATCTAGTCATCCTCACCCAAAGGGATCTGTGAGGGCCCTCAATACAGGAGGGGTTAATAAGTAATTCCTATGATCAGCAGTGAGTTTAAAGAAGCTCTGTGGTATAGAGAAATGAAAGATCCAGACACACTTCTCCATCTGGCGCTTCCTTCAGCAGCTTGACTGACTGAGGCCTCTGGCTGCTGGGAATCCCAGCTCCGTTCATTTAAGTGCTTCCTGATGACACTGGAGGTGCTACCTGGGCTGAGACTGCAAAGCCCACTCTGGAAGCTGGGCCCCTGTAGCAGAAAGTGAACATAATATCACCATATGAGAGTCCAACTGAAGATGCAAGCAGCACTGACCCAGGGAAATTGAAGGCAGGTGCCCGATGTCCTCAGGTAATGCCTTGAACCATGCAGCTGTATGCTCCAGGGTAGATCATGTTGCTGTAAATAAAAAGTGGTGCTTTGAAGTGGTAACGTTCTTGTCCGTCTTAGCAGAATTTGTGCTAGCAAACAAGGAAATTCCTGAAAAAATGCTGCAGAGACCTTCGCATTCTCCATCAGCTCTGCCTGAAAATATCTACCCCTTGCACCACTTCTCTGCATTTTGCTTGTATTGTCAGCCAGTCTTGCCCTTTTATTTGAGAAGTATTTGCATTTCATATAATAGGTGTCCATTGAACAACTGCTTCAAGACAGACTTTGGACTAAGAATGTTCTGTTAGTCAAAGTTTATACACTGTTGATAGCAGTAACTCCATAGGGTGTCAGAGGATAAGTGGATACCCACTTTTTGAAGGCTGTAAACTGGCTTGTGTTGGATAATCAGGAATGAGAATCAATACTCCGATTTGAAAGTTTAGATTTACAGTTGTAAAATAGATCTTCCTAGTTCCAGCATGATATTTCATGTGCATGGTGAGGAGGGAGTGTTAATTAAAAACTGCATGTAAGAATGACATATTTTGATAACAGGAACTGTTGTGAAATGTGGGTTGACTCAGACTTTTTAGGATGTATTAAAACAGTGAAGAAAGAAAATTATTGGAAGTGCATTATATTCTGCTTGCTTGTTATCTAAATAGACATTCAAATGAAGTTAAATGGATGTAAATTTCTGTTTGTGCCTGCTTCAGTAGTTTGACAGTCACCTAGGGTAGAATGTGAACAAAATTTAACAGAAAACTGCTTAACGCTTTGCAAAGAAGAGCCTTCCGCTAGGGTTAGGAACTGGATTAGAGTGCCCTCAAGAGACTAGGCAGATCTGATCTGTGAGGAGTGCTGCTGCGGGAAGGTGTCGAAGGCCAGCCAAAGAAATCTCTGACCTTCACTTTGCCAGTGGCTGTCACTTGGGTTTTCCTGCCTGGAAGAGAGGTGGTGGGCTGGGGTAGCTGGGAAGGAAACAGCAACCAGAACTATTGACCTCAATCTAAACACAATACAGAAGACGACAATAAACTCCAGGAGGAAAAACACAGAAGTGATTTACCTAGGAGGAAGTGAGAATATTAAATTCTTTCAAGTAACTTCAGGAGGTGTAATAGAGGAAATCTATTGAAAACACACAGAGAAGACAGCTGTCTCTAGCCAGCGAGTCCTGTGTCACACAGAAGTGTTGGATGTCTACTATGTAGCTCATATTTTACAAAATACTAGATCCATTAATGCTGTGGGATTATTGCAGTTGTGCATTCATATTGCTTTTCTGCACCTGGAAAAGTAGAAAAGTTAGAAACTGTAATAAATTAATCCTAATTTATTTGTTCATCTGAGTATACGCTGTGTGGCAAAATTGTAAGCCCACTTCCTCACTGTTGACAAAGATTTTTTAATGTGGATCACTGTGACCTGTGATAAAGTTCCTTTCCTTGAAGATCTGCTTTACACATTTTACTTAATAGCACTACTTCTCCCTCTCCCTCTCCCTCTTCTCTCCTCTTCTCTCTTCCATAGATCAAAAAATATGATGTGTTTAATACAAAGAGGAACAAACTGTGGCTATATGTATTGCCAAAAAAAGGTAGGATTTTGGGTTTTCCTTTTCTGCAGTTTGCACAAGTATGTCACCTTGGCTTTAAATACTCACAACGCTTCTATTCTTGATGCTTAATCTTAACAGAGAGTGAGAAGACCTTTGTGCAGTCAAACCTCTTTTTAGAAAACTTGAGAAAGTGTCTGGAATGCCAGTGTGTAACAGTGGACAAATTATAAATAGTAAATTCCAGAATCACACTCTGAACAGAATTTTTTTGATTTTATTCATTACAGTATTATATTACATTGTCACTGTTTTCCATGTAGCAGCAGTGTGTATCATAACCTTATCCTTAGGTTCTTAGACACAGTGATTAATTAACACATGTCAAGGGTAATTCTCATACTGAAACTGCATCTGGCTGACTGACAGCACCTACACTTGTGGAGGGGATAGAGCACCAGAATTTAGGTCTCTTAAAGGAATTGTGTCCTGGCAGATGATGATCAAATTATGGAAAGTATTCTCTTTCTCTCCAGTCTCTTGAGTTTGATATTTTTATAACTCTTAACCAAGACTAAGACTTTGTGCATTTTAAACATGAAAAAATACAGAATTTCTGTCTTTTATAAAGCACACATTCATAAAAAGGAATCTAGAAAACCATCTTTAGAGTAATTCCTTCTATAAGAAAGAGACAAAAAGAACCAACTTATCCCCCTCCCCCCGCAAGCTAAACCTTAACAACAGAATTCTATAATGAAAGTGAAAATAAATTTTATTCCTTTCTCCTAACTGATGCCAAATTGCCACGTAATTGCAATCGTTTTTGTATGTGTGCCTAGGACATTGTGCTCATGTGCTCATGTTCAGTGATGTGAAAGAAAACCCAGTGAAATTCTATTTTGCAATATTGAAAGCAGTTCTTGGTTTAAGGGAAATAATAAAATTTGTCAAGTCGACAGTTATGACTAAGTGTGCCCAAGTACAAGACACACTGAGTAAAATGGTTCAGTTGTAAGCCTCTTCATTTTCTGCCCAAAGCACCCTGAGAAAAAAATGTCTCCAGAGTTTACCATGTAGCATACAGGTAAAGGAAGAACATACTGATGACTTACTATCAACACGTCTTATCATTCCATACTTTGGCACATCTTTTCTTTATTCCCTGTACTAATATTGTAAGTGACTGAACACATGGAAATATATCTTACCATATCGATATTTCCTTGACGTTAACATCGTTGAGCAATGACATCATAAAATAGGGAACTGAAAACGGCTCTGAGAAAGAATCATTGCTAGGTTTAAGTCTCTATTGACTGGCCATGAATGAAAGCAGGGTTTAACATTTTGTTTATTGCTTGTTTGTTGTCTGTCATTAGGGCTACATGACATGTTGGGGGGCCTAGTTCTCGTTCCCGTAATTAGAAGAATTTCTGAGTGCAGGAGTATTTCTGGGAAAATCAATGGAATTAGGTAAATGGAGGAGATTTGATTTATGGGAACTGTTGTCTCTCTTCCATATTTTGTCTCCAATCCTCTTAATTTGGGAAGATCTAGGTATTGAATGCATAGGAATTTTGTGACAAGTGCTTTAGATTCAGGCTCACTATGGTTTTAATTCTATGAGGTGTGTCTTTAGAGTTGAGGTAGTCTGTTGGTGTCCAGCAGGTTTGTAGAGTCTAGTTAAGTGGTTAAACCTAACTTTCTAAAAATTATGTCAAGTGTGATGGAATGACAAATTTAAAAGTCAATGGAAAGTTCTGTATTTCTTCTGCAGAAAATATAAAGGTGGGGTGTTTTTTTCTACCTTTGTGAGTTATCTTGACTCTGAGTCCTCACACTAGTGCATGCCAACTAGTAGAAATACTTTGCAATTTCAGGGTGACATAATAAATAGAGGTGAAAAAACTTTAAAGCTGTTTGCGTTCTGGTTTGCAAGCCTGTTGTGTTACAATTTTCTTGTGTACTCTGGCAGCATTTGCTATCTAAGGGAGTCTGCACCAGCTAATGGCAGAATTAGCTGTAGTCATGTGGCAGACCTGTGATTATATACTGTTGCTGGAGATCCATCATGGATACAGCCCTGGACCTATATGCAATGGTAGATCCAGCGTCTATGGCTTCTTGGTGATGTGTGTTTGAGCAGGAGGAAGATGTGCTGTAGATTTTTGGAAAGATCATATTCCAGCAGGCCGTGCCCCCTACAGTAGGATCTGAGTGGATATGGGGAGAACGTTTAGTTGGGAGTCTGTCTTAAGAAAACCACAAATCAATATACCAAAGGAAATTTTGTATGTTGTTGGTTGGCATCTACTTCTAGTAATAAATGAGAAAGTAGAGCCATCTGCCAAGTCTCTTGGTCATCTTCTGTGTTTGCCTTTCCCACTGTGTGAGTAGAAATCTATAAGCTTAATATGTATTTTGCGTAGTCTTAACTTGCTCTGTATTTCAAATGGTGAATGAAGAACTGTGTTACAGCAAATTCTGGAGAAGATAAAAACAAACCAACTAAACACTAGAGGAAAACCAGGCAGAGGATTTCATGTTGCAGGGCTGAGAAGCTAATACAGACACGCAGCTGAAGTGATGTGCTGGATGCTGTGTGCATGGCCAGTGCTTCCAGTGTTGTTTCATACATTTTAAAACCACTGGTACTGCTGAACCAGGTGTAGGGTACATTCAGCTTTATTTTTGATTGTTATAACTTTCTTCCTTTGGACAATCTGAAATTAAATACTCCATGTACAAAGGCTCAACATGTAAATCAGTCCTAGCCATGCATGTAAAAGAAACCTCCTTGTAAACTGAACATCCCACTGCCACAAAGCGGCACTGTCACTTGCTGTGGGATGTTTGGTCTGCTAACAGACTGGAGCGGGACGGGGAGTACGTGGGGGCTTATTGGAATACATCTGAAGAGTAATGGCTTATAAAGACTTGCAATAAATAATAAATGCCCAAGGTGATATTCTTTCTAATGAACATTTTAATGGTTTCTTTTCCCCAGTAGGGAATTCTCAGTCTTCTTAATAGAGGCACAGAATGAACTCTTTGTGCCGCGGCTGTCTCTCCATCACTTTTTGTTTTCTTCTCGCCAGTCCCTTATTGCTGGCTGCTGCTGCTTCACTCTGCCTCCAGCTGTGAGGGCAAAGTTAACAGTGTCTTCAAAACCTGCTGTTTGTTTTCTTTGGTTGGGGTTAAGCTTGATGAGGGACAAAGCAAAGTGCCTCCCCTGCCCACTGGAATGCCCCAGGCAGCAGGGAGAACATTTCTGCAACTCAGCCCTGCTCCCTACATCAAGTATGAATGGGAAAAGAAGGGCCAAGGCTGCTTCTGCAGTAAGGTGCTGTTACAGGCTGTCCTGCTGGCATGATGAAGATTAGATGTGTAACTTTTTAAACTATCATCCAAGGCATATTTCAGACATTTTTACATGGAAGCAATGTATCCCCAGGGCATCCATGCTCATCTTTGTCTATAGATTCTTTGCTAGATGCAGGTTTCTTTCTTTTATTCACATTTTCTTCCTAAAATTTCCAGAGGCACCCTGCGTGATGGAAAACAACTTCATGTTCTGCCTTGCTGATCTACTAAATTCCTTAATAACAGAAAAAACTGAATAGCATTTCTCTATCAAAGTGCTTTGTATTAACATTCAGTAATGCTGGGCGATTATGCATAGCCACCTTTAAATGGTTAAGAGCTGTATTATTAACTGGAGTTAGAATATTTCCTAAAGGAACCTACAGTCTGGGATGGAGTCCAGATGTACATTTGAGATGGCTAAAATGGAAAGTCCTGATTTTTTATTAGGCATGCCATTCAGAGTGCAAAATGAAGTGTGAGCAAAGAAAGCATGTTGGCATGGCAACAGCAAGTATAATTTAATGCAACAGGTTTTGATTCCGACCTGAGAAAGGAACTATTTGTCCTGAGAGTCAGCTTGTAGCCCATAAAAGTTTTAAAAGACAGCAACTCATCTTCACTAAAGGCCAGCAACTGGAGAGATGGATACCTCAGAGCTTTTTGGCCGACAAAAGAATCTAATTATTGTAATGGTTGATGTTCTGGCATAGATGTGCAAAAAGGAATTGCTTCAGTAATGCATCTATTGCTCACATGATAACCACCTGCAGACAGCCTCTTAAGCCCAGGGTCTCTCTGTTATTTTTAATGAGGTATGTGATGTTTGTAGAAGATAATGAGGTTAAGTACTACACAGAAAAATACACACAGTGTTAATTACCAAGATTAAAATTTAGGGTTTAGAAATTCCTGTCTCTCAAATCTATGATGAATACACAATTCTGTCCCCACCACTAGTTACAACTATTCAACTGAAGAGATTGAGAAGAAACAAGTATGGTAAAGCAAGCTGTTTTCTAGATTAGTTTATTAAGGCTGGAACTAATGCCTGATAGCTTAAATCTGATGCCAGGTGTTTGGTTTTGAAGGGCGTGCTCATTTTCCTTTCAAGATTAGGTGCTCTGGATTCCTGAGAGTGGAGCTGGCTTCACAAGCCACATTCAAAACATTTGCCTCTAATTCCATCTGCTGCCACCTCATCTGTCTCCAAGGAAAGAAGCAAATTTACAGGAGCAAAAGGAGAAGCGAACCACTTTCAGTTTTTTTGGGCTTGCAGGAAGAAATAAGAAGCACCACAAATCTTAAGAGTAAATTTGATCTTCCAGGATTTGCAATTCACCCTCTGGACTAAAGACACTTGAAGACATTTGGCTAAAGGCAGGGTATAATCTTCCAGAAAGAACAAAAAATTCTGGACATGACTCAAAGGCTCACCATGGAGAGGACTTGGGTTATCCCACTGGAAGTCAAGCAAAGCATAGGCATCCGTGTGCACTTTGTGACCCGAGGATCTTTGTATTGTTTTCACTTCATTGTTTGCAGGTGTCTTCACAGAACAGTGGGCAAAGGGATTTGTGTTTACGAACCACATATGCACTAAAGGCAATAAAATCTTCCACTATGTAGATGCCTGTGAAGCAAAGCTTTTCTAGTCTTCTGCCACACCGTGCTGTGCTCTCGCTACTGTCAAATTTGAGTAGCTCAAGGTATATGCAGAAACCAAAGCATAGCCAGCTTGTTGCACCGTGATTTGTTGTAGGTCAAGACTTGTATGACCCATTAGCAGCTCTTTCTGTAGTGGAAATAAAATATTATAAAACACACAAGACTTGAGTCTGGTGCATTTCTGACACTGTGACTGCTGGCTGTATTTGGAAGATGCACCCTAGTTAATATAGGCCTATCCTGGCCTACATTAAAGTCCCTTTGTCTATACATTTAATATTTTTTTTTCATTTAAAAAGAAAGGTGCTTAAAATGTTCTAGCATGGCTGAAAGCTTTCAATAGAGGTACACTTAAAATGCATATTATTTGGCTTGTATTCTGTTGAGAGAAGGAAGAATGTTAGGTGGGCCTGCAAGCTGTGGATGTCAATGTCTTTTGAAGCAGCATGGTTCAAGTGCATGTCATGACCTGAAGTCCATTGTAGTCCTCTTCTATGTGGTTCTTCCTTTTCTGCTCTTGGTGAACCTTCTGAAATTTTCTCCTTTTAATGAATTTTTTTTTCAGAAGCATGCATATGTGAAGTTTTGGTGTTTAATAATGACACCTATATCCTCTCCCGTTGCCTGCTGAAATCAATGGAAAGAGCTCCCTTTCACCAGTGTCTTGGAAAGTTCTTTGCAGTTCTGATATTTTTCTGATCACTGCATTTTGTCTTGTTACAAGTATTTGGAATATAGCAGGAACCAGTGGTACCTAGACTGGGATAAATTTCATCAATCACATGCACTGTAAATTGCTGCCCACTAAAAATACATCAGGTAGACACTACCCTTGGCTCCATCACAGTGGGATGCAGCACAGGAATGCAGTGGATTAACAATACATGATGAAAATACTAAAAAGATAGTATTCTTTCCTTCTATTTAAAGTACACTATGTAGCACTTCCTTTGGAGGAACTGAGAAGTAATTATCATCATACCACCATTTCCTCAGTGTGACTAGATTAACAACAGGTTATGGGGGTTCAGAGCTGTGGGATTTAAGCCTTGTTACCATTTATAAATTCTCTCTGTGTCCTAAAATATGCTTTCCCATTGCTAAAAGTGCCATTTCAGGAAATTCCATTCAAGGGTTGGTTTGATATGGACTGGGAGCGAGGGAAGAAAGCAATTGCCCTATTCCACTATACTATTAGACAGTTGCTTCGTAAGAAGGAGGTATGGCATTTTCTTATCTGTCAGTTTTTTCACTTATATTTCAGTAGGATGGCATCTTCAGGAAGTTCATGAAGGCCACTTCATCTCATCCTTTTACAGGTAGTCAGTAATAGGTAAAAAGAATGAGGGGATGGTCATAAATAAACCTAGTTACAATTTTCTAGTTTTGCTAGTTGCTAAATGTTATTAGACAGAGACTGGAATATTAACCTTATTAATATTGATTAATCATAGCTACATGGAAAGACACCTCTTATTCTTAGGACTGGTAATTGTCCTGAGATTGTTTGTGCCATTATTGTTGCTGACAAGACAACTCCTGCTCTGGAATGGAATGGTTGCCAGTCCTGAAGGCATGTGTAACTTGAACATTTCTTAAAGACTTCACTAGTTTTGATTTGTCATTCGAGAGATTTACTTTCTCCTGTTCCATGTTTCTTCAATTTAGAAATTCATAGATGTCAAATAATGCAGGTGGATGTGTTTGGTCTCAGGCTCCAGCCTCAAATATATTTTCTTTTACTCTGTTTTTGGTTGTTTTTTTGTTTTTTTTTTTTTTAATCTTTCCTGTTACTGCAAATTCAGGAAGAAAAGCTTATATACATAAATAAAGTGTTTTTAATCCTGAATTATGAGTTTATTTGGCAAAAGAAATCTAGCAAGAAACTCTGGATACATTTGAAAGGCAAGAAACCCATAAATATCTAATTCCTTGCAGAGACATCATAAAGTAACACCAGAAGTAAAAGGCCAGCAAAGACCTCATGTGCTACATATGAAAGCCAAGATTATTTTTTTCGCTTGAACTATTCATGTAAATGTGGAAAAACACAATTTAAAATGAGATTACCTGAGAGAAAATTTGTCCCTAAACAACTTGTGAAATTCTACTTTCCAACTTTTTCAATATACTCTCAAAAGTGAATATGCTCTTCCAGCAATAAGTTTTGCACAAATTTTTCTGTGAAGAGAGGACTTCAGTAATGCTCTTGATCAAATAGAATTTATCTCTGGAAAAATTAATCTACAAATTGGTTTTTATTCTCATATGATTCATTAAGAACAGTTCATTTTTATGGGTTGTTCTCCTCCATTAATGGAGACAAACCCCACACCTAGACATAGAGAGACTATAGTGACTGTAGGTAGGATTAGTGAGGTTTTGTTTTAATTATGATGTAGAAAGTTGAAGCAAGAGTTGTCTGTTTTGATATAATGTGCATTTTTATTTTATCTTGCATAAAGTCTAATAATTCAACATCTTTATTTTCAAGAGTAATTTTGTTGGAGCCTTACATCTGAATGTCTCCTGGTCTTCCACGTGACTTAACTTCAGATAAAAAGTAGATCATCTATTTTAGTAGTAAATCTGGTCAGGGATGCTGTGCCACTTCATTTTTAACTGGATTTTAATTTGACAGATGTGTATTTAGATTTAGATGTGTATTTAGCCTATATCATCTGACTCCTGCACAAAACAAGTATTCCTCCAAAGAGGCCATGTATCTTCCACACCTTTTCCATCTCATTTATGCACATGTATAGATAGTGCTGGCTTTTCAAAAGATAACAATATGAAAATAATGACAATTTGTTTAATAATCAGAACAGGACGTGACTGGAGCAAATCAAGAATGCTTCAAAGACTGTGTGCCAGACCTCCTTGACAAGAGCAGGTGGTTGAAGAGTCAACGACATGACATAAGTGCTTTGAGTGTGATCCGAATGAGCATAATTGATTCACTACCACATGATATCCATATACTTTGTGGGGACCTTTATTTCTATGAACACTGCATTGAGACATAAATCAGCTTAGGGGGATGTTTCTACTAGTGCTGATCAATGAGATACATCATTTATACGTGAGATGTGTGGTTCTATACTTGCTCGAGACCTCTTACAGATGCAGCCCCCTTTAACAGTGAATATTTGAAGAATATGTTTTGATGAAAAGAACTCAAAAGTCCTAAGTCCTTTGATTTTTGCATAAAACTAATGTGCATGGTATTGCGTGCCGACGCTTGATTGTAAGTTGTATACTTGATGACAAAATCACCAAAATCTCTCAGAAAAAGTTGTGCAATTAGTGTCCTAAACATTCATAAACAACTAGAATGCAGCATAGAGGGAATAGCTAATAATTTGTCAAGAGCAAATTATGACAAAGCAAACTAATTTCCTGCTATTAAGAGGTAACAGGTCCACAGATACAGGGGACAGATTAAGCCTCCTGCTCTTACTTAAATTTTGGCACTCTCTTGAATGATATTCTTGTTGGAAAACTAAAGAAACAGTCTTGAGAGTAAATGTAAAGCTGAATGAAAAGTAAAATGCAGAACATAATTACCTAATTTTATTGTTTAATCAAAATATACTGAGAAGTTTCTACAGGGAGTTGTTCTTGATTAAATATTGTTGAATATCCTTATGAATGATCTGAATGAGAGGATAACAGTATACGCAGTAAATTTGCATATGACAGGAGATAGGCTCTGAACATGTGGAAAGCAGAATTAGAATCCCAAATGATTTTGACAAATTGGAGAGATCATCTGAAAAAAATAGGATTAAGTTCAATAGGGACTAATGCAAAGTGTGAGGCAGAAATAATGAATTGCACAAATACAGGATGGGGTAACACAGTAGACAGCAGTTCTCTGGAAAAGATCGGGGGATGAAAGTGAATCAAATTAAACATGAGTTGGTGAATTATTAAAGAGCTCAGTGACCAGCTAGCATGTATATGAAAGCCAGAATGCAGCCTGCAGAAGTAATCTTCTAGTATTTTACACTGGTAAGGACTCAGCTTGGAGCACTGTAGCAAAGGAGAACTTGAAAAATTGGAGTTATTAAACACTCAAAAGAAGATGGAAGGGTCAGGGCAATAATTAAGATGTAACCCCCCCCCCCACTGTTATAAAGCGGAAGGAAGTAATATGTCCTTTATGTTCATGGCAGACATAATAAGAAGTAACAAGCTAAATTACACCAGGGGAGAGTCAGAATAGTTATTAAGAAAATCTTTCTAAACATAAACATAGTGAAGCCTGGAGAGGTGGTGAAGTCACCATCATTAAGAACATACATCTGTCACAAGCGACACAAATATTGATTCTGCCTTGAGGACCAGATGACCTTTTGAAGTCCTTTCCAGCTCTACTTCCTATAATTTTATATCAAGACGGGTGCATTTTGCAACCCTGCTTATCTCAAATAACACCAAATTCCACAAGATTGGTTGAATCACAGGAAAAATTCTTAGTGAACAAGAGCAATACTTACCCGCATACAGGAACTAGATGTGGTGAAGTTACTGTTTAGCATTCTTGCCACGAGAATTTTTTTGTTAAATTTATTTTGGCTTATACCTGGAAGCAGCTTAAGATCAGTAGTTTAGGTTAGTACAAGTATAATAGAATAAATTGTAACTTCTGAAGTGATTTTATCTACTTAGGGAATAAGGGTGAGTATTCAGTAAAATAAATGCTTACTCAGTGACCCATGGAAAGTTTTGGGAAAAGAGAGGTGACTGACTCACTCCACCTTTACGTACACTCCTGCTCTTTCAGATTGCAGCCGTCTCAGGAGGTCGTGACTATGAGACCCACTCAGAGCACCTCGTACTTTGGTACTGTGTAGTGTGTCCATGACCTGAACCTCAACATCGCTCCCAGCAGAATGGGAAAAATGAGTTGCATAAAACCAGTGCACTGACTCTTTATCACCTGGACTTTTTTGTTTGGTTATTTCTCCAGGGCATCTTTTGTGCAATGCAAATAGGGTGATCGAGGGCCCAGGGAATGAAGATATAAATGTCTATCTGTGTCTATCTGAAGCTCTCTCTTTTGATAGCAACTTGATGTTCTGAAGCATTACTTGAACACTGCTTTCAGTCTTGTCGTTTGTTTAGGCTGGTGATGCAATGCTTAGAGGTTGTTGTGTTGCAGAAATATTTGCTGTATCCGAAAAAATATATATATTTCTGAATATTTAAGGAAGCTTGTGAAACTTTGTATACTTTTCTGTACCTTGAAGTCTGTGGTAACTCTTTTGTATGCTGCTTCCTTCCAGCTTTATGTACCACATGGTACCAAATTACTGTAGCAGAGATTGGGAAACCTCTGTTTAGCAGGTCTGGTTTATGGTTATGCTAAAAATAGAGGTGAAATAATGTAACTCATTTCAAGAACAACTTCTTCACTGAGATCACAGGATCATTTAAAGCTGTCCAAACACTTAGGGTGACTGTCCAGATAGTCTAGATTTATTATTTTTTTTTTTTTTTGCAGGAAATTTGGAAGTGGGACAGCTTACTCACTGTAGATGATTCATATCTTCATGTCCTAGTTTGAAGTGGTTCACCATACCGTGGTCACAACTCCAGAAGTGTCAGATGATCATCAGACATCACTCCTGCCTGTAAGACTGATTGATTTTTCCAGCTTTCTAGAGTTTTCATAAACTTTTTTTTACATTTTACTAACCACTCCCCCTAAACCCAAACCATTTAGGTTCAAGAACAAACATTATGAAACTTAACAAAATAATTAATATACTAAATTCCTCAATAGACAGAGTTCTTAAAGCCACATCTCTGGGGACTCAAGTGCAGAGATACTGCACTTCTCATGGATCTTAAAGCACTTTTTTATGTTCCCTTACAAAGTTTTTATCTTTTCCAGTTTTAAATCTTTTTGTCTAGACAGCAGTAAGTAACTGGCATACCTTTCTGTCAGGAATGGTATGGTTAAGTCTTTCAGATAAATATAGGCTAGATATTTAAATACAAAAATAAATGTCTGAAGCTTTACTTATTAGTAGCATCTGTCTCGTGCTTGATGTGTACTTCTCAGAAATATTCTAATACCTACAGGGGCTATATTTAAGCAACCTTGCTTCTGCTTTGCTGATCACATGTCATGCACTGCTTATATTGTTGATTTTGTTGCTAAGCCCTGCTATGAGTTCTAGTTTCCAGTGTTTCAGGTTACATGTTTAAACCTGGCCTTCCAACTGTTTCACACTATCCTGTGTGTCCCCATCTACTAAAGCTGATACTCTGGAGGCCCTCCCTTTCCATGCTGGTCCACACTGGCATGAAAAATTGAGTGGAAGAAGGAGTTAGGATTACAGATTTTTTGCTTACAATAGTTGTTAATTTTCCACTTTGGAAATGTCACTAAGAAGAAGCCTTAGGAAGCACATGTTGGGTGTATGTGGTCAGCAGATCATCCTCTGCTGCCTTTCCCCTTTCCCAGAGAATTGCAGCCGTTGAGGAACAAAACCCAGAAAATATGATTAACCTGGCAGACAGCAAAACTGAGAAACCAAAAAGGACTGGAGAGAAAAGATTCGACTTTAAAACTCTTTCCCATAAACCTTTGATTTGACATTTTTCATTAGGGTAGATAAGGAAAAAATTGATCTTACCGACCCTCCTTTGGAGGATTATATTTAGGCCCGCTTGCGTTACTGGAAGAGAGCTCCCTGTACACCTGTGAGGTTTCAAGTAACTGAAAATATCAGTGACTTCCAGTGGGACTTGGGCTATCCCAGTTAAATTGTGTGCATGATGACATATCAGTCAGCATGATAGGGCTTCAGTTCTGCAAGTAGAAACCCCTCATGCACTGTGTTACGGAAATTATTGCTCCGTGCCAAGAAACTGTATGTTACTCCATCAGATGCAACTCCATTCCTCTGACTCTCTGAATATTTTGTGTATGTGGCTATGGGTGGTTTGTGTTTCTTCAATGCAATAACTCTAGAGTCTGTATAAATGTTTTGATGCATTGTAAATTTTTTTGGCAACATGTTATTACTCCTTTGATTAGAGCAGCTACCGTTGTTTGCTTTTATATTTAGAGCAAAGATATGCAAACATCCTTACCATCAAGAAGGCTAGGCGGGGTAGTACTGAAGGTAGGTTGTTTTTAATCTCTGTGCTGCCTGTGTTCTAAGCTTATGTTTGTGCGTGCCTTTTTTGCCCTCTGGTCCAGCAGAAGCTGCTGTTTTTCAGGGTGTGATAAAAACTGTCTTCTGAAGACTTGCTTTTAGGGGGTGAAGGGCAGAGGAGAGGAAAAAATCCAAGCTGAACAAATCCATTCGCTGATGTTGACTTTACTTCAGAAAAGTTGTTTGGATTTTTATACCTCTACACCAGTTCATTGATCTCTGTGCCAAAAAGAGCTGGTTGGTTTTGATTTACAGATTCTACATTGTTTAGGAGATTATAGTCTAATTCTCCTTCTGCTGTGACTAGTCAGGGCATGAACTGCAGCCACAATGATAGGCACTCTGTTTCTGGATTTTAGCATGCCAGGCAAGGAAGTCACTTCAAAGCAAAGCTGAAACACGTGAAGAAGTTGTGGGGGAGAGGGCACTAGGAGGAGGAAATTAGATTGACCTTGGCTTATTAAAGAGTAGTATACACTGATGAATCAGTGAATTCAGGCACCACTAAGAAGGATAGTACGGGGTGAAAATTATACCTGGCTTTTATTAATAGAGTTGGTGTGAAACAGCAAATGGAAGAAAAAGGTAACTTTGAAAAGGGATCCATTTTAACGGGAAAATATTTTGTCGTCAGTGGTTGTTGGTAGCGTTTGTACTGGAGTTCTGTTCAGGGTCCGCTTTTAGATGAGAGCACAGGCAGGAGCCACACTGCAGTTTTCACTGTGCATCTGTCTACTGAAAGGTTCCCTGTCTTCAGTGGTTCGCAGCTCCCACAGGGGTGGGATAAAGGGAGTTCCTGCTAAGGGAGAGCACTGAGGGCAGGAGCTTAACTGCAAGACTTTGAAAATGTCCTTGAAATCAGTTGGTAAAATGTAGTTTATGAATGTGTAAAGCTGCTCTAGTCATTTTGGTTTCATTCATATTTTTCTTTTTTTTTCTTTTTTCTTTTCTTTTTTCTCTCCCTTCTTCTTGAGGTTGGCCTAAGATCTTAAAAGACAATGTAGTTTAGATCTTTGTATTCTAACAACATTCGGCTCCTTCTAATCTCTTACCTTCAGCCCACTCCATATGTTATTACAGCACAAATGATGTACAAGAAACCCTTGATCGGGACTCTAGATATTTCTTTGTAATAGACAACTTATTTGCTATGTTTTACCTCTTTCCTTTGATATTTTAACTGATTTCCTTAATTATTTCTGGGACTAATTTTTGGGCTGTTGCTTGCTCAAGAGCAGTCTATTGTGTCATCTAATGACAAAATTTGAGCAGATTAGGCTTGCTAGTACTTGCTTCTATCTAAACCAGACAAGTGTCATTGTGAGGGCTGATTTTCTGACACAATATTTACAATTACAAACTCAGAAGTTGCTTTCTGTGCATTTTCTTCAATAGCCAATTAAGATTCTTTGTCCTGGTTTCAGTCAGTAAATTTGCTCATTAGAGCTTTTTTATGTAACCACTTTTTGATTGAGACATCTACAGAAAAGTGACTGGAAAAGTGATAACTAAGGGAAAGGTTAACAAGTTAAATCAAACATTAAAAGGCTTCAATTTGTGAAGCATTAAAGCTGTCCTAAATGCAAAATAATTTAGATCTTGATTCACCGGTTGATCTTCATGTGGAAACCCTTCGGTTTTGTGCACTCACAGAGGTTTTAATTTAGGTGTGTACCTCTGCCCTGTTGAACCAGCCCAGCGTTATGTTGTTAACCTGGAGATCTACTTCCCCTACTAGACAGAGGCCAAGTTTGTGTTATAACTTGAGCATTAACGTATATCAGGAAAGCCAGATTTATTAAGAGAAACTTGATTTAATCTGAAAGCCAAAACACTTCCAATTGGATACACTTACCTCCCAGCTGCACACACACACATTCTTTGCTCCCTGGCAGTGAAGAGCACACGATGAAGCAAAGATTTCTCTGACATCATCATTGTAGAGCCTCTTTCTTCTTCCTCTAATTCTGTCCCTTATCCTTCAGTTTTGGATTTAGGGGTCAGGGAGGTTCAGTTTGGGTACTGAATTACAATGTTATCGCCATTTTGGAAAGGAAATGCTGGCTGAAAACATGAAGCCTTTTTTTCTCCCGTTTTGCAGAGTAAGTATCCCCACAAGTAAAAATTTATGGATGCAACTGCTGTGCCAAATTAAATGCTATCAAAAGCACGGTAGCTTTAAAATTGTAGAGGTATGTGAAAGACTAATCTTTTACCCGCTGTATGTGATATAATAACATTGATATATGTTGAGCAGCCATTTGGGATTTTATATATCAGACAGTCTGTGTATTTTGAAATTTAATCCTTGTGAAATATTTGACATCCTGAATGGGATAATTGACATAAGGACACTAATTAGGGAGTTGTAATTCAGAAGGTTCTGATCATGTACTTTATATTGACATATATATTGTTCCCCTGGTAACAGTGTTAATGGTGCTTAGACATGTGCATCAGGAAAAGAGAGTATACCCCTGGGAGCTCTGGAAATCAATCTCCTATGTAATGCCGTTTTTATAATGCTCTAGAAGGAGTGGATTTACACATTTTCCATTTATTAAGCTGATCATACATAAAATATTCTGGCTTTGGAATAGTTTGACTCAGCCGGTGTTTTCATTCTTAAAAATCTGCTGTGAATAATGTCTGCCCCTGAAACCGAGCTTTTCACCTAAAGTGCTTCGGAGTTCTCAGTGTTCACTTGAATTCTTGGGTGAAGCTATTATAGTCAGTTGAACTGAATCCTGTTTACCTTATGCCGGGATTATTTCGTCAACTCCTGAAATGCAAAACCTTCTGTGGCAAGACAGAAAAGTCAGTCTTGTGACTGTGGCTCTGACCTAAAGGACACACTCTCTCTAAGTATGATTTCATTCAGGTAGTGAGAGCAAGAGCTGCATTAAAAACCAAAAAGATTGGCCTTAGGCAGACAGGTGAGCTCAATTTTTTTCTCTCTTTTCCTCCTGGTTTTGTGATCACTCTATGCACATAGTCATACAGTCTGCCTGACAAACAGAATACTCCTTTATGGCATTTCAACAAATTTGAGAGCTCTTGGAGTCTGTTTCCTTCTCTTTACCAGACTTTTCAATTTTCTGCATGATCATAAGGCTTAACTCAGAAAATAGTTTTGAAGCATTCATTTGCTATAAGAGAAGAGAATACAGAAAATAATTAGTTAATACTGCTGAAGACGCAGTACCCTACCACTACAGAAGACAGAAAATCAAAAAAGAGGCTAAAATCCAGTTAAAATTGCTGGAGTCTGGCAAAATTTAAAACCACCTGGGGGATACAGATCTCACTCTTGAAAAATGTATAGAGGGACTTTTTACTTTTACAAGATTAAACATTTTTCATGTCTCCTTGTGTGCAATTTATCCAGAAGCTGGGTCTTTCTGCAGTACAGTGTGTCCTCTGATGCTCATGTTTGAACGTTGCTTAAGCAATGACTCAGAGCTCCAGCTATTGTTTCACTAACACCAGTTCCTGCTGTGCTGGGGGTTTCCCCTCTCATCTCTTTCCCAAATTATCAGCCAGACTCAACCCTCTTCTGTTCAGAAAATCTGCTGGGAGGCCCCAGATTGAGCTAGGATGGCTACAATATACAATTTATGCAATTCTAGCATTGCAGCTACCCTGCAGAAGAAGTAATGATTATTAATTTTCATATCTGAAGTAGAAACTTCAATGCTTCGAGGCATCAATGAGAAGAACAGTCATTGCGCTACAGTGCGGGCAGCAGCGCTTTGTCAAGGACTGCGCTTTGGTAGAAGTACCTCCTGTATTCAGCTTATCTTCTAGCTCTGTGCAGCTTCTCTGCAGAAGGGTCATGTTGTCATTTCTGTAGTTCACTTCAGGGGTAGAAGAGGCAGATAAGCTTAAAAATGTTAAGAATTACCAGTGTAAAAAGATCCACGCAAATTGTGGGGAAGACCCTTTGCCATTTAAACAGAAATGTGGACAGACAGAGAGACACAGTGTGTCTTGGAAACAAGACATCAAGTAGATTGCTGCAGCTGTGGATTTGAACTGGATGAGTCTGGAAAGAACTGAAGGTATTGACCTCATATGTCCGTAGCATAAGGAAGGACATGGCAAATGGAAAAAGCAACATGTGACGTACAGACTGAGCCAATGTTTTAAACGTGTCCACAGCCACCACAGTCAACCACCTGGCCTGGAACCCATTGTCATTTCGTCTAACACTAAGAGGGTTTACAAAACAAGCCTTTCCCAAAACCGAACCACCAAAGCATGTGTGACATCTCTTATCTGTTCAATACACATGCCCCTGAGATAGGACTGCTAACACGAACTTCTCTGATACACTTCATCTCATCCAGGATAATGAGAGTAGGTAGCCTTTACATGTGTTCAGAAGTATCCTTGACTTATGGCAATGCCCACATCTCCTATGGCTGCAAACTTCCTTGCATGTGGATATTTCCAGAAGATATTTTGAAGGGTTTCTTTTTTAACTTTTCATTTGTGTTTCTTACGGAAATACAGAAACACGTGCCTTGTATATGAGCTTTTTTCTTAATTAACAATTTTCCATATTCATGTTAACCCTACCTTTTTTCTCACCTCCATTTACAGTTATTTAATCATCTACAATATGGGTGACATTCTCTTTCGAGAAGAAGCTACATGCCCTTTACCACTCTGAAAAGTGTAGGGGACCCTGAAGTGTCATAAAATAATGGTATTTATCTTAAATCACATCTTTTCCATATGTCTTTAACCTTGCACCTCAGCAGCAGTCTAAATTCAATTCATTTTCTATTTAGTACTATCCTCAGAGATGGGCTAGGAGGTGGAATGAGAAGGTCTCCTCATCAGCCTGAAAAGTTGCTCAGTGTTTTGCTTCCTTTGCGGTGTCTCAGCATGAGACATATGGGTTTCCTTTTTAAGTGCCTTTGTGGGCACTGTTGGTAAATTCTGATGTTAATAAATATGATTATCCAGCTTGAGTATTAAACTTTACATAGGCTTTTTTGATTTTGTGCTGCTTACAGAATTTGGACCCTCAATATAACAGTGAACAATGCTTTATTAAAACAAGCTGTTGTATAAAATGTGTGCTTACTCAGCTGGAAGCTACTTGACCATTTCTGCTGCTGCTCTCAAGTTCCAGAGCTGCAGATGGAGGTGGGTTAATGTAACATAACTTTTCCCAAGAGCCTGCAATAGGACTTGATGTGCTTTGTGCTGCATATCCTCATCTTCCAAATTAACCTGAAGATAAATGAGGTCTGTTTATTTGCTACTTCTCTGAGACAGTGCATTTGGCTGTCATAGTAGTATCTGCTTTATATTTTGAGTAAACCTGAGTCCCTAAGGACCTGGTTAACTGAGACCAGAGAATACCCTATGTGCAAAAAAAGTCAATGGAACACTTCAGCATGCAACATGACAGGGAAAAAAAAACAACAGAAAAAATTGAAAAATCTTGTGAGAAATGGCACATGCAACTGATTTTTAGTTCAATGTCATCTTCTCTTTCTCTAGGCATGTGGCATTCAGTTATGAGTACAAAATCACAGAATAACTGAACAACAAAGCAGTGTGGAAATCAACCCAGGTACCCACACTTACTGAGTGGTTCCCGAACATGGGGGAAATTGTATTGATGGAAAAGCTGATTCATACAATTCTCCCTACTCTGAAAGTACAACAAACCACTCCGGTGTATTTGGAATCTGTCCACTGAATATGCCAGGTGCTAACAGACAATACCCTTGATCGTATCTTTGTCAGGACAACAAAGTACAGTATTTGAGAATAAAGCTTATGAAAACAAAGCCCATAACACTGTGGGGTGTAAGTTGATCAGCCTTTACCAGAGAGGACTGACAATTGTTATCCTTCTCCTTCATTACTCTTGAGGACAGACTGGAACAGTAGTGGATGTGCAGCTTGTGGAACTACTAGACCTGTACTGTTATCAGGCTGTGATGCTGACAGTTCAAGTCGTTACTGACCAGGCATGCCCCTGGAGATGCCTGTGCAACTTGCCTCTTGTGCCCTGTACTGTGCTCTGTAAGAGAAAGGACAGAACTATAAAAACAAGGTTGTGATGCAGCACTGAGCACCCAAGCCAGAGCTCATTGATACTAAAAGTTGGATTCCTAACGCCCTCAATGGATTCTGAAAAGATGACAAATCTCTTTCTTAAATACCTATCTGTATTTCTGCTGTTGGAAAGAGGGAAACTGCATTCACAGGGAGACATTGTGATTCAGTACCTAGCACATTTAGAGATGAAATAGCACAGGAAAGTAACTTTTCTCAATGCCTCCAGCTTGTGTGGAACAAAATAGATTATTAGTGTTACCACTTAGGACAAGCTGAAGCCATGTCAATGACATACAAAACTTACAGATGAAAACATATAAACAGCGTAGAGACTTCAACTTAATATCGCTTCATTCAATGCTCCAAACTAAGTGTTTACATTATGGCTAAAAGTATCAGTGAGTCCCTAACTCCCCCTGGTTGGCTGTGTATCTGCCTGTGGCAGCTGCTGCAAGACTGATCAACCAGTTATTCCGCAGCAAGACCACGGCGTCCTCCCACCTGCAGTTTACATCCCCACCCATTTGCCTACAGGGTTAGGCAAGGAAAGGAAATGGTCTTGCACTACCTATACCTATGTGACACAGTACGGTGTGTTTTAAAGAAGTGGTTTGTTGAGGACTGAAGGTAACTAGGGGTCTCCGGTTAACTCTGACAGAAACCAGAAACCACACTGGGTCTTCAGCTGCACGTTCTCCATAGCTGAAGGGAGCAGGTAACAGCATCAACTCAAAAGAACAGTCCCAACCCAAAATTGGATTAAAGCAAAAACATTTGAGAGAAATAATTTTAAAAGCAGAAACTGTAGGAAAAGACTCCAGGTGACATTGTGTCCATGAAAATTTTAGGACAACTTTGCTCTTCTCTGTGCATGAATATTGATCAACAAGCTGCTTTCTTTATTCAGCAATGCAATGGTGATAAGGTGGTGGTAAATTTTTTTGACTGCACTTTTTAATGAGATAAACCCTTAGCACTATTACAAGTGTTGAAAGGTGTCAGCAACAGCAACATCCAGAGTGATGGAAACCAGCACGGTTGTACGTTTTTGGTAATATGGGGAGCAGATGTAACTTTCAACTTTTTAGAAATTATTTTAGATACAATATTAATAATATTAAAAAAAAAACCAAAACAACAAACTGTGAAAATCTTAGTATTCAATGGGATAAAACCAACTATGGGACAGTTTGGTCTGGATTACAGAAGGAAGTTGAAGAATGCAGCTTCAACTCCAGCATCCAATAGGCTGTGAAGGAACAACATGTGAAAGATACGTGCAAACAACACATGTGACAAATTCCTTTGAGAAAGTTATTACTCTTCCTCTTTTCTGTTTCATTTAGAATGAAAAGAGAGTCAAACAGCCTGTTCTGTTGTGTTCATATTTGCTGTTTACACTTCCTGTTTAATTACTTTCTATAGTTTAATGGAAAGAAAACTTCAAATACCTTGTTTTAAAAGCCATACCAAAGAACTCATAAAACTCACGCTCATTTGTACCTTTCAGTCAAAAATAAGATCTTTTGAGAGATTTGAAGAAAAAAGAGCAAACACCAAAACAGACTTTAAAATGCTGCTCATGCTGAGACATCAGATAGGAAATGAAATTTTAACAGTTCAAATAGGGAATATTTCTTCAGCTTCTAGGGCAAGACAGAGTTGCTCAGGAAGCGTGGCATTCTGCCAGAGCAGGGAGCCTCCAGGAACTGAAATAGAGCAGTACTGGTGACCCTTCACTGCCTTAGACCAGCTGTTAGGGAGAAGGCAAGCACTGTTGTGTGCACTGCTATGTGAAAGAGAAGAAACAAGAGTACATGGAAATTGTCACATCAGCATTAGGCTGGGAATGTGTATCTTTGCTGGTGGGAATGTAACATTTTCAGGGTTTTTTTTTCTGTAATGTTCTTTTATAGTCTATATCTACAATGATATCCCGCCACCCCCTCTAGAATTCTACCTGTATTTGTGCATTTTCCTGTGCCATTCTTGTCTGATCATAGAGAATGAATATTGCAGTTGATGGGATCTGTCCTTTACAATTATTTAAGAAATGTAAAGGCAAGCTCTGGGGAGTTGGTTTCTCCCTGTCCTCCCTAACTAATGGAGTGCATAGACTAAAGAAGAATCAGAAATGGTAGTTGCAACATTTTGGGGACTCCAATGCTATTCACCCAGGCAGGGTAACTTCTTATTCCTGACTGTATCTGCTCTGTAAAGAGATCTGAACTGAGTGATAGGGACCAAATGCATAGTGATTCAGCTGACTAATTGTTGGATACCTACTCTCCATACTGGCTGAGCTGGGGGGAAGACATCTGCACTGTCCCTGCCTGTGCTACACACAGCCCATGGGCTGCATGAAGCCTGCAAAGCAATGTGTTGGCTGGGCAGCCCAGAATCATCTTGGGATGTTTGCTGCCTTCCTGGGCACCAGTCAATGTGCTTTTGCCTCTGGATTGTTGGGCTAGCCAAAAGAAAAAAAAAAAAATCAATGTAGCTAAGAGGAAGAAGTTTAAGCCATGCATGCTGTGATATTGCAGATAGGTTCACAGGGCGTTTGAGAACAGGGATATTTCTGTTGGTGTAAAAGAGGAAGAACCAAACAGCCAAACGTTCAGTGGAGGACATACGCTTGTTTAACTTGCACAGTGCTGACACACAGTGGAGGGTTCCACGGTACCCTTTCTGAAATTCACACCAGCCCCCAACAAGAAAGGAAAGCAGCATTCTGAGTACAGAGGCAGCAATCAGCAGCCCTAGAAGGAGCAGCAACTGTTGAGCCAGCTACAGAGAGGGCTAACCAGAAAACACTGAAAGCAGATATCAAACAGATGAAAATGGAGCAAAGAAGCAGCAGGAGAGACAAAAGGATGCAGCCCAATGGGTTGTCTTGAAGGCAGTTCTCTCTTAATCCAGAGTGACCTGGATTTGGTGCTACAATGGGAAGTTTTCCTAAAACACTATTAGCCCCGAATGGGTATCTGATTCCACTTTCTTTATTTTCACTGAGATATGTTCGTTAATACCACTGAGGAATGCTGTTTTCAACATACTTTTACACCTAGAAAGTTATAACTATTCATACTGCTATATAATTATCTTTCTGGAGGGGAAGGGGCAGACATGCTACAATTAATTGATGGGTACTTCTTATCCATATCACCTGGATAAGAATTACACAGCATGGTCTTTTTTGGAAGTCTTCTTTTCTCACCTGTATGGGTATGATGCTGCTAGCTTAAATGGATTTCCTTCTGTTTTGAAATAAGTCACATGAGAGGATACTCCTAATGTTCTTGTCCAAATTGATAGTGCTGCATCCTACCCTGGGAGCCATGAGCATTTGCTGTATTCTTCAGAGATATATATTTGTAATTAGTCATCCATATGAGGGGACTGTTTAAGACAAGCCTTTCCCCCAAAGCGGTTAATTCTTCAAAATGAAAATAATCAGATAATGAGTTCATTTCCGATTTCACATTTAATGCCAAACATTTTTGGGTAAACAAGATATGCTGGCAGAGCTCTGCTCTCATTGTATGTTTTTTATTAACTGGGAAACAGACAGTTGATTTTTATCCTCGCTATCAGCTCAAATAAATTACACATATTTTAGAACGAGAGACTTGTGCAAACTGGCTGGCTGGTTTCAACGTGGGAGCCCATCGGTCGGTCTGCATGAACTGCACCCAGACCATGCTAGTGAGAATTAAAAACCTCCAAAGACCCAGCCTGGGAATCTCCCACTCGATGGAAACTTTTATCACAGTAACTCGTATTTCTGCAGCATGAATATAAGTGAGGTAGCGAAGAGTCTCTCTCTGAAGCTTTACCAAAGCAGACAGGCCCAGTGTCTGAGCTGCTGTGCCGGTTCTGCTGACAGCCCCTTGGCAGCGTGAGGGAGCCCCCGACCACGCGCAGGACAGCAGATACTGTTAGGCATTTTGGGGTTGTGTTTTAAAGAGGTTGCGGAGGGAGGTGAGAATACAACAAAGCACAGGACCCATACTGTTTTTCTTCCCTAGAGCTCAGCTTTGGTCAGTGGACTTGCTGTGGTCTCTGCCAAGGAGAACAGAATCTGGCCCTGAGTCTGTGGCCCCTGAAGCTTTCAAAATCAGTATGGCTTTCCAGGCAGGAGAAGTTGAGAAGAGAGAAATTGAAAAGTTGTACTTAGAAGTGGTATTTATGACATACGCTATGTCAAAAGCATTTAAAGAAGATTATTTCTAAGATGTCCCACATTTTAGCAGTCAAAGTATTCACAATAATTTTTACTTTTGAACATTGTGGATTAAAATTCCGATTGATGTGTAATGTCTCTTGTACAAATAATATTCTTGTTTGTTCACAATGAACTCCAACGTGTCTTGAAGAGACTGTTCATTCATAAGCAGAGCAAAGCTGTCTTCCCCGTTGATCCTTTGTATTAGCTTAGGTTCATGGTGCTAGCTCCTCTCTTTATCTTCTCTATCTGAGAAGATAAAAACAATCCCTGCACTGAAGAGCTCTCGATTTAAATGTACAACAGTCAGGAGATGGAGACAGACAAGGGGAGGGAGTATCAGCGCAGCAGTATGGATCAGTACAGCCTAAGTGTGGCAGTAATCACACTGCGGTTAAGGTTTTAAATGGGTTTTGTAGAAAAGAAGCATTTCAAGGTAAGATTTGAAAGAGAGCAATGTGGTTATACTTATAGAGGTTTATCTATTTTTAAAAAATAGTGAGAAGTGTCAGAGAAAACAGGTTGTCTGAATCCAGGCTGCATTTTTAGGAAGTCATAATTGACCCCAGAAGTCTCAAATTCAGATGCTGGACAAAAAAAAACCCAGTACATTTTATTGAGATGATAATGTTTTTGTGCTGTACAAAATAACATCCATGACAATGGAGGGTAAACAGCTATGTAGGTGCAGCTGGAGGAAGACTTCAGCTCTGCAAACTAGACAAGTCTCAGCTCTGACAACTTTGCTGTGTAGCTTTTGAGGACTCATTGAACCAAAGTCACCTGCACTTTTGCAGGGGTGCGGAGCAGAGGGAGTCTAATGCCCACAAAATAAAGCCAATGAATACTGTAATTTCTGGAGAAACAGTATTTGCAGCATGGGCTCCAGCCAGGAGAAGCTGGGGTATTTATTAATAACGTGTGACTGGAGGCAGTCTCAGCAGTACAGCTCTTGCTGTCAAGAGAATAAAGGTGTGTCTTGAGAGAACCACTCCTTTCCAATCCTCTTGTTAGAGGGGGCGAAAGTGCAAATATTTTTCTTTCTGCTGCCATTCTGAGGATGAAGCCACCATTTGCATTTTCTGAACCGAGTGTTTAACTTTCAGGTGACAGAAATACAACACTTCATAAGAACCTAGTCTCAGCCCTCACACATATCCTAGTTAACACTTTTGTGGCTGAGTTAAATGCTAAGTAAATCTAAGCTGCTTTAAGTAAGAATTAGGCAAATTACAACCACTCCCCTCAAAAAAATCCCAACCAACCAATCTTCAACAAATGGAGATACGTATCTCTTTTGTTTCCTTTATAGGACCTTCTCAGATTGTTTTCTTTACTTTTTCAGTAAAAGCCTGATTTGGGAAATTATTGTCTAGAGCCTGTATTTGCAGAACAGCAAGTAGGGTTGACCTGCATTGTCCAGTGTGAGGAAAAAATAACCTTCAGAGAGAAGGAAGGCGATTTGCCCTGTTGTGAGTCATCAGGAGCTGTTGTGCTGAAGGAAAGAAACTTTATTGAGGAAAAAGTTGCCAATGTAGGTCAGCAGCTGGGAAGCAGCAGTGTGGTACTGTGGGTATGGTTTCACTAGAAGAACGGTTAACAAATTCAGTATGTGCTCTGCTTTTCTGTTCCCAAGAGGTGATGATCCCTGGCCGATTGATAGTGATAGTTGTTTGTTGCAGTGCTTCAAGGCTGCTTCAGCCACTTCAAGCCATATGCTTAGTGTTTGGTAAAGAAGTTTGAATTCAGTTAGATGTCTACCAGTTTTCCATATAAGCAATGATAGGCTCTGGGCCTCATATACTCTTGATCAAAAAGTGTCTTTTGTCTCCTATGAAATTTCTTGTCCACACTTGTTTTAGAACTTGTTTTGTAATCTGTTTGTTTCCCATCTACAGCAACTTTAATACTATGTGTTTTTTCAGTGAAAGAAGCCTGTAAGGTGAGGGAACTGCTTCAGAAAAGCACCCAGCTTCAATGCTGGGTCCTTTGAGGAACTCTACTGAGAAAAAAACAAATGTTATACCTGAGTGGGTTGATTTTTTTTAATGGGTCTTAATGCTTTACCATTTAGTTTGCCAGACTGTTCCATCTGTGAAGGTATATTTGGTATGAGCACCTCATTTCATCAGATAGGAATATCACCATGTAGTATAAGCTTTAGTGGACCACCACATCCCTGTCACGTTAGAATAGGTATGTATGAATTTGAGCAGGAATACCCTTTTAGACCAGTCCCCTGCCCACTCCAAGGTCTGCCACAGAGCAAACGTCTCCCTGCCCAGACTCAGAGGAGAGGGCCCTCGCTTCCAGGAGAAATGGCTCAGTACCAGCACTGTGACCTCCAGCTGAAATGTCTACACTGGTTTGTCCTTCAAGCGCAAAGCCAATAAGGACTCTGCCACAGTTTTTGAACATATTTCCAAGTATGGCAGGGCGCATCGGCAGGCACATAATAGGGCTTTTGGCATGTAACACACTGTGCTCAACAACTCCACTCTCTGATCCAAACATGCCCACCAAAAATAACTTAAATGAACAGCTTTTATTTTAATTATTCCAGTGTGGGACTCATGAAGTTTTGCCAACAATCTGGTTTGTAAAGCTTTTTGTATCTAAGCACAGAAACCCGTTCCTGAGCCGGTCACAGGTCTATTCGGCAACCTCATCTTTACCTATCACTTGCTGTTAATGCTGCTCACCCCAACGACTCCTTGAAATATTGCCCTTTCTTGGCTCCTGTGACTGTTCTTTCCCAGCTATCTATTTTCCAGCTATTTTTTTTGTTTTCAGCTCCATATTTGGTGGTTGGTGGTGGTTATTTGGTAGTTCTGCAGTAGTTCTGATGTCTGCAGGGATCTCTGCAGAGATCTGTATGTAGATTCTTCTCCCCTGCTTTTCACCCACTGTCCAACCTACCACAGGGTAAACAGCTGCACTTTTGCCAATGACTTGCAAATCTGCCTTTTCCTATCTGATCTGTTTCGTTTTGTCACTGAGTCTTTCTGTTTTCTTCCTCACCTGTCACAGTCTTCCAATCTCTTTCCCTTCCTCCCTATGTCATAAACCATAAAACAAACATAAGAAAAAGGACAACCCTGTGGTTTGATGGGGTGAGCTGCTGGGTTCTGCAGAAAGCTTCCAGGGCCTTGAGTGGGCTGATTATGGTAGTTTCTTTTTCTTCTTTATGTTGGAAAATTTATATATAAC
Organism: Microhierax caerulescens; assembly: GCA_035590215.1. Classification (NCBI taxonomy): domain Eukaryota; kingdom Metazoa; phylum Chordata; class Aves; order Falconiformes; family Falconidae; genus Microhierax; species Microhierax caerulescens. The sequence continues at coordinate 19,314,299 of JAVJGJ010000032.1, forward strand.
TGTTCCTTTATCAGACTCTAATTTGCTTTGTGGGGAAGCACATGCAATTTAGGACATGGCAATGGTACAGTATTTAAGGAAGTACTTACTGATACTTTGCATATAGCCCCAGAGAGCAAATAAATCATTGCTTTAGGAAGATCAGATGTGAAAGACAAATATAAAATAGAAGTGATATGATGTTCAGTTTAGGCTGAGTCCATTTCCCAAACATGCCAAAAGAAACAGCTTTAGAAGGAAGAGGAGGACCTTTCCAGAGCAGGATAACCTATAGCCTGATAGTTTTTGGTACAGGTGTGGATAATGCGGGTTTGGAACCCTTCATGTCTAGAGGGAGCTGAGCTCAAACCCCCTGCGGCCTGAGGGAGTGCTCTGGCTGTAGCGGGTTTGTAAAACAGGCCTGGCAGCGACAGCACCCACTTCTCTTGCTGTTTTGGTGGAAGAGGTATGGATAGCAGTGGAGGAGGGTGGGGATCCCTGCCTTGAGATAGATGACTAAATTCCAGAAAGGCTTAAGCTAATTCCAATACCCTCCATATTTCCTAATGGCTAATTTGAGCAGCTCTGGCTCAGCCCTCTGTTTGGGGAGTCTATCTTCTCTGCTTCCCCAAACTCTGCCCAGCATGCAAGCACACTCCTAGCACTCAGGAGCTGCAGTTTTCAGTGCTGTGGGTCCTAAACACTGCTTGTGTCCAGAACAAAATATCGATCTGTATTTATGTAAATGCTTAGCTCTAAAGGGTCTGGTGCTTGATTACCTTGATAAGTGCTACGAATAGTAACAATATGGACAATATGATGTTTATATGCAGTATTCATATAACTTTCACATGGCATCTGTTGCAACATCTATAACACAGTGCTTAAATTTGTGAAGGAAAGCCAGGGGAATGTCTTTGCACCAAGGACAGACAGTGTATTTTTGTATATTTTTGTGAGAATCCCTTTGCATTTGAGATATTTTCAAACTCCTGCTTACTAGCGTGCTACTCGGTACTTGACTAAACCTGAGATGCAATATCTAAAACTATTTTTTTGGGGTTTTTTTTTGGTCTGATGTTTGGACTGTCCTCTGGTTCTGCTACCTTAAGTTTCTGCGCATGTGCAGTGGCGAGTATAAAATGGAAGATTTTTCAAGGGTCCAGTGGGTCCTTCAGTGTCAAATTACTTTTGAAATTCTACTTTAACATTTCCATAAGGCCCCCAAATATTCTTGGCAATTTACAATAGTCCTTGTCCCAAAGCATTTAAAATACATCTCAGATGTGCTTAGAATAATAAAGCTAAAAACAGGGAGAAAAAAGGAATTAAATAATTCAGGATATAGTTAGAAGATCAGTGATTATTCAGGCGTTCATTATTTTATTTTTAAGGCTTGGATAGAAGGATGCTTCACTTTTAATTATTTTTTATTGACTCACTGATTGTGATAGTATAAGAAATGTTTCAAGAAGTCAGATTTGAACTAGAGGAGGGTTTCCCATGAAACATGAATGGTTTTGAGAGAAAGAGTAATAAACACTAGACTTCATTATCTAGTACAAATATGGGAAGCAAAACAGTTCATTGATCTTCTCATCAGTTTCTTTTTTCCAAATATATGGGTGTATTTACCCATCTGTGTTTAAAAATGTATAAACTGTTGCCTAATGGTTAATTTAAAGAAAACAGAACAAAAAGCTCTGCTTTACAGCAAGCAAAGAGATGCTGCAATATATGAGCAAGTATCAGCCAGCAGCTGTTTTTTTTTAAAAAAAGCATAAATCTGAAATAATGGAAGAACTGCTACTTTAAAAATTTTAAACTTTTAAAAAACAACATGGATCGTGTAGATTTGGTGCCTACTCACTGGAAAGTCACCAAATCTCACTTGTTTTGCTTGGGCCTCACTCAAACATAACTGGCCTCAAGCTAGTAAGCAAGCCAGCAAATGTCCTGGCTTGTAAAGAAATCTGATCCAACTCTGTAAACCGAACCCAGCCTAAGAGCCGTGGTGAGGGGAACATATGGAAAATTAATGACAGATAATAGAATGGTGGGACAGCCTTAAATTAAAAAAAAAAAAAAAAAATTGTTATTAAGTTTATGCAACAGTTCTAGCTATTGGTCTTTTGAGTTAAAGTTACAGAGTAGCTGAGTGTTGGTTTTGACTTTGCCAGCACCTAAACTCTAGAAATGGCTGCTGTGTTTTCTTGCTCTGCAGCCTGAAATTCACCACCGCACATTCTTAATTGATACCTGTAGCAGAATTGCTTTATAAGCTGGTTCAGCTGCAACAGGCTCTGGGAAGCACAGAAATTCTGGTCCCACCTGTTTAAATAAATGGGAGCCTCAGCAACAGGAGTGGATTGGAATTCTCTTGGGCTCAAACTGGGTGTAACAGCAAAAGCCTGACTGAGAACTACAAGCCTGGCCAAGCACTAGGAGGAGGATGTAAGGGTGGTGTGTATGTTGTTTTTTGTTTTTTTTTCTCTCTGTGGACCTCCAGGCATTTTGCAAAGATAAGATGCTTGTGGTACTGTGTCCTGGATGGGCAAACAGTCCTAGGGAGCTTGTAGTTGCACAGCCCCAGTCTAGTGGAGGGAGTTGGTTTCACAATGGAAAGAATAATTTTGAGGAAAATGTATTTATTTCTGGAATACTGAAATCACATTTTTATTTAGCTGATGGCCTGGGATGCTTACCTGGGGTAAACTTTGAAATGTGGCACCAAAGAGCAGTTATTTTGTACCAAGAGAAAAGTGATCTTTTTCCCTCCTGTTCCTCTACTTTTTTTTGTTGAAGACCAGCTAAAATATTATTTTTCCTCGACCCTAAAATGTCTATCTCTCCTATTGTTTCTGAAGAATCACCTGTTCACAGTGGAGGAGCATCAAGCTGCCTTTATTGCTGAAAACCTCAGGTGTCTTCATTCCTAATCATCATGTCTAGCCCCTCGCCCCCGCATATTTAACAGACCATGCAGTGCTGGGGTAGCCTGGGTGATTCTGTTTGGTGAGCTGATGCCTCTCTTGCTGAAGGTTTCCTGTACGTTTTAGGAAAAAATAGCAAGGATGTTAGAGGGAGAATAGTAGGTATTATTCTCCATCTCTTTATTGCTAAGTGACATGCTATGGCTGCTGGATTATTGTCTTTGTCTCCTGGTGAGTAACCTAGCAGGAAGAGCCCCAGCTTTTATTTTGTGGTTGTAACCTCTGTGCAGGAGAAAATTTGTTTGTGTTGCTTAGTCTTAAATTTGTCTTGTCTCTGTTCTTTTATAAGACAAAATGAGGACTGTATGCTGTTATCCTTGCAAAGCCATTCCCATTTCCAGGGAATTTATCATAACAGTAGCTCAGCATTTAGAGTATTCCCCATTCATTGCTCACGCTTGTAATATGGAGCATTGCACACCTTGTTGTTACATAAAAGGCCATGTCAACTGAAACGGAGTGGCAGAAAAAAATGTTTCATATATGGCTGTGAGAGAGGAGCACGCCCTCACCCTGCTGAAGAGGAGCAGTATTACCAAACACATTTCTGGCTGCATCCATCCTGCTCACATGAGCAAATGTTGAGGGTGATTAGCCTGCTCAGAGAACTTTTAGGGCCATCAGCTGGGTAATTCACCTGGTCATTTGAGTGCTTTAAAAAAAAACCAAAACAAAACAAAATCAAAAACTCTTGTGCTTTTTCTTTTTTCTTTCTGAACCTGCTGCTCTATGCCAAGATAGTATCTTAGGTTCTGTGCCAGAAGAGCCTTGAGGAGGCTCTGGAGAGGGCCAGGCTCGCCCCAGACTCCTGAAGATCATGCACTGGGGGTTTCTGACATCAGCCCTGAGCCTCCCTCCCTGGTGTCTCAAATCTCAGAAGAAATGAATTTTCAAAAAAAAAGCTTTTTAGTTGCCTGTCTGTATCTTTGTTACAGTTTAAAGAAATGTACTGGGATTGGGGTGTAAACAAACCAGTGAATTCTGCAGCTTACATTAAATAGATGATCACATTAGATCATCATAAGGATTCATACTAACTATAAAAATTGATGTCCATAAAACTAAAAAAAAATGTGAACTTGTATAGAAAAAAATGAATATGTAACACAAGCATGTAAATACACATTATATATACACATACATAGTGGTAGTAGTAATACCAGTAGTGGAGCAGAAAGCCTTAACTGTGTGTGTGGGGTGGGGGTGATTTAGCAGGCAATTTTTTTTTCCCTGAGAAGTAACTTTCAAACCACATGGCTGAAAGACTGGGAATTGGTATCAGTGGGGAAGGAAAGAAATAAGAAATATTTAGAAATACCAATGTTTCCAAACATAAATATTTCCATTTCTGGTTTGATAAATCTTTTTAAATCCTTTCAGGTTCCTGTGGAGGAGTACAACAGCCCAAAGGTAAGACTTACGATGTAAAGGAGTGTTTTCTGTGACCTTGGCAAACCTAAGAGCTGACCGAGAGAGGTGATGGCTCCAGAGTGCACAGTGCATGTTTTGCTTTTCTAATGTCTAGAAGATTCAATACATCTGAAATATAACAAAAAACTTTCCTGCGGGGCAGTGGAGATGCCCTACTGACAGGAGGGAGCTGTATTCTTTTCTCATCACCTCATAAACAGTGGGGTTCTGACTGAGGATGTTAGGTAATGCTTGCCATACACAGAACTCAAAGAGGGTATTACTTTCCTTGTATAACCCTTTGAGATCTGAGGCGGTGTTGTTTAACAAAGCATATTGTTTTTCCCTCTTGCTTTTACTGAGCTTTGATGCTGATTTTAGAACTTGACAGCTGTGTTTGGACTTGTCTTACATCTCTCATACGGGGGGGCAGGCATACAGATGTTTGGGACACCAGGCAACGTAAACTGTGGAGGGAATAGAGCGGGGAGGAATAGAGGCAAGGTTTGCTTTGGGAAACTGTGGGATAGGTCCGCAATGATGAACTTCTAGCCATCCTTCTTTTGGGAGACTCCTTAGAGCTGGATGAGGTGCTGGTCCCCTATACCCTTACCCAGGAGAACTGTGTGCCTCAGAAAGGGACTCATTGCCACCTAATGTCGTGGCAGAAAGGTGTGAAGTCTGGCTAGGCATCCTGCTGCTTTGGGAAGATCCCTGTCTTTGCTTGGGATTGTGATCCCAAAGACCTTAAGTACTGCTTGATCTTCCCTGTATTGCTCTTCTTTGTGACACTACTAGGTGTGACCTTTTTGTGTGGCAAGATAAATAAGGTGAAACAATATCTATTATGAATAGACTCTGAAAAAGTCAGAACTTGTTACAGCTATTGTAATAACTAGAAAGAAAATAAACTATCATTACTTTCAAATCCCTAACATCAAACTGAAGTTAATTCTTGCAGAATATTAACCTACTAACCTGTTTCAGTTCATCTCTTATGGCATAAAGAGAGCTATAAAGAGTCCATTTTTGTTCACTAGCTGAGTTTTTTCAGATGGCTCATCTTGGAATAATTATGAATACCTGGTTCAGTATCTGAAAACTGTGGCGTTCCCCCATGTCTACAGATACCTGAGGAGAATGTCTTGAATAAGTCAGTGGGACTGCACACAGGGAACCAGAGACTGGGGCATAAATAGAAAAAGAGAAGGAATCAAGGGATATTCAAAATTCTGATGAAATAACGAAGTCAGGCATAATCCTGATCAAGGTCTGAATCACTCTTTTCTCTTCACTGTCCTATTTAATGACAGCAGACCTGAGAATATTCATCCTTCTCAACTTCTGCAGGACACCATGCAAACAAGGGCTCTTCATGAATTGTGTATCACAGTATTGTTTGCTTGTGTTTGTTTTTCCTTTGGAAGAATGATCTTTCCATGGTGTTTGAGTAAGTCACAGCACTCTCAGGAGAGGTCTCCTGAGTTTCAGCAAGATTATAATCTAAAGGAAGATGCAAAACCCCAGGTCCCTTTAGATGTTTCTCTCTATGCTGTTTATGTATGTTGTTGTTTCCAAGCCAGAGTGAATGTTACAAGCACAGAGCCTTTGTATTAAATTCCCTGTAGGAACGCCACCTTCCCAGACCAGAGGCATGTCTGTTCTGTAAATACATTTCCCCCACTCTGATATGGGATGTCTTCACCTTTGTTTTCTCACCTTCTCTTCAGAATTTGTTTGCCTTTGGCCACTGAAGAATGGGACGTGTTGGGTAATCCTTGCCACCCATTGCACACACTTTGAATTAATTTTGATTGCGTATCGGAAGCAAGGATATTTCAATGGCTACTATTATTAACCATTTCATGACTAATCAGTTTAGCAGGAACATAAAAACTGTGTACTTCTAAGCCAATATTATCTGTCACTGATTTGCATCATTTGTATCCTCTATAAATGGAAATTAGCAGTTCATAGGCCTTATTTGGGCACTGCACACAGAATGTGCATTTATTCTCGCAGAACAGAACATACTACAGGATTGTTGCTTCTAACCTAAGATGTAGAACAAATGTACCCAGTAGCTTAGCCCCCGAGTTTGGGTCATCTTAGAGAGGAAATAGCTAAAAGTTATTCAAGTATTTTGCAATAATTAAGAGCCAGACCCAAATTTCATTGCTTGCAGTGTTCTTAAGTTCCAAACCACTGTGTCTGGTAGAAATGTCTGGAATGTGGAGTATTGTATTTAAAAACAAAGCAAAAGAATCCTTAATAGTCACTCTACCATTTAGCTAAACAAAATCCTGTACCCACACCGTTCTGGAAGGGAGAAGTGGTGAGGATGGGAGAAGTAGTGGAAAAAAAAATCTGAAGTAAAACTGTGTGTACAGTGACCAGAATTAATCACTTTGAGGTTTGGAACAAAGATGAAAATATAAATTAAACAAAACTGCCTTTATCCCACAAAACACTTAAAATGCTACTTACAGAATTCAGAGGGTCCAGTGTTTAGTTCCAAAGAAAACTGTATGAAAGGCCAGGAAGCCACTTCTGCTTGGTTACCCTTACACTAAAGATCAAAGCAGAAAGGTATCTCATTTCCATGTATAACTTTGAAGTATTTTGTAAAGAAAGTCAGAAAATGGATCTTAAGGGTAGTTCTTACTAGCCTGCCTTGCATCAGAGGAATGTGTAAGAAAACTAAGTCTCTTTCCTAGATGATGTACCAGTACTGTATTGTAGAGCAAACTTCTTCATTTGTCTCCTGTAATTTTTGGTTTGTAAAGACCAAGGAAGTCATACAAGTTTTTTTTATCAGTTTGGGATCATTTTTTCCCCTCCTGTGTTCTCATAAACCTTCCATATGCTTCTACATCCATGTCTTGTTTTCAATTTTAGTGAAGGGGTTTTTTTTGGAGTCTCATAAAATTCTAATTTATTGCAGCTTCTTTTTATGAAATGGAGAGGGGAGGAGGGAAGTATTGAGATAGCATGTGCAAGGCAGTCCCAAGGAATGCATTTGTGAATTTAAAATGGTCAGTTTATCAGCCCCTGCTTCAGTTATTGGCAATGACTTTTCCTTGTGTGTGTTCTCACTGTGTGTGTAGAAGGACTAAGTGACTAAGTGTACTACTATACACTCATTTTTGGGGGTATGGAATTCAAGTGCTGAACTTCTAAAACTTTTAAATAGGCCATACTAATGCACAAAGTGCATCTTGAGAGATGGCAAGGAGAACCTGCTGTCCCAATGTGCCACATCTGGCACTACTTGGTAGTAACTTCTCATGCCTTTTTGCGCATTACAGTCCTTGAATTCCACTCAAATCCAGAAGAGGAATGTTAACTTATTGAGTAGCTGCTGGTTTCACCAGCATAAAGGAGCGCATGTCTAGCACAGAGAAAGGCATAGCCTTTCCTTCTGTATGGCAGAAGGCAGAGCAGAAAACCCTAAGGTGTCAAATGAGCATACCAAAATCAACCTCAGGCAAGGTCTGAGTAGCATCCAAAAGCACGGTGAACTCCCAGATCTATCTGCTTCTTGTGCACGTGGACTCCTGCACAAGGGATGTCAAGGGGCAGTCTAGCTGGATATGCCTGGGGGGAACAGAGCACCAGTGTCTGAATGTATTTTGGTATATGGGCTTATGCATCAATTGATTTGCATTTTTACGTTTGCTCTTTGCTTGGATAGCAAAACTGGTCTACAAACTAATATCCCTCTGCTTAAACAATGAAGTCTCCTTTTCAGTCAGCAAACTGTCTGCATCCACAGTAGAGTGAGGGGAAATCAGGTAGAAGAGCCTCCCCTCGATATGTGTGCTGCTATAGCAGTCAGTTCTCATTGGCCTGCTGGGGACTGATTTCCATCAGTGAGCACCATTTGTTGAGTACCTGTAAGACGTGCCCTCCAAGACAGCAGCGGTACATCCCTCTGAAGTCCCTGATGACAGCTGACCCTTTCCTGGGTCAGGAGCAGAGGGTTTGCCTCGGAGGGAGCAGGAATACTTCCAGGCTTACGGCCTTCCTGCTCTGTTCAGAATTGGATCAGGGACCAAACTGAATCAGAAATCCTGTTCTAGAGCAAGATTTCTACACAAAGGAGCAAAGCGTATTTCCTGCCAGCATAGTTATTTTTCTTTGCCCTTCTCTGGTGTTAGGTTGATCAACCTGGATGAAAACCTCATACCTAAAATAGTGAAGAATTGGGGTGCTAATGTGTTACTGTGGTTCAAAGTTACTATGACATCTCAAGTAGTCCCTGACTTCAGGAGGATAAGCACATCTTTTTTTCAGCAAGGAACTACATTGCTTTTACATAACTACATAATGCACTGAAATTTTCTGCAAAACCTGTCCCAAGTTATTGGTATATCGCACCAGCACGACCTATATAGATAGAAGGTGTCATCTGTCAAAATGAGTAGTTTAAGAATTCTGTGCAAATGACACGTATACTTTTGCATATGTTGTATGTTTGATAGACATAAACATATATGTGCAGGCATTCTCTGAACATATTCTTCTTTATGAACCTCTTCCCACTCTCTACACGTGATTGTATACATTAAGATATGTCAGTAATACAGCACTGGTGTTGTTCAAATGTTTGGAGAGAAGATCTCCTGGAAAAAGTTCATAGGGGTGGGTCAACGTAAACACTGAAAGAGAAATCCAAGTCCCGTAGCACATTTCAAATCTTTTCTTGCTGAGGCTGTAAGGAAATAAGAGAGAAGCTCTGCTGCAGAGAAACTGCTTGTCACTGGCCTTTTTTCCCCCCTCTAAATAAAACCATAGAATAGGCTTTTAACTGCTTTTTCTCCATAATAGCTACTTAACCCTGTTCACTAGCATTAAGGGACAAAAAAAAAAAAAAAGAAAATTCCAAGGAAAATTCCTGTTCAGAGAAAAAGGTATAAATTAAAACAAAGTGCGCAATGCACACCCTTTTCTTTCCTTCTTGTTTTGTTTGGTGTTTTCTAGCTCTGCTTTTTGGACAGCTGAATGGGGGCTGGGAAAGTGTTTACAATATTTTCACATGATTGAGATGGCAGAGTTCTTGCACTCCGTGAAAGGCCTTCTGTTTTCAGATGGCATTGAAAGTTTACCGTCTTTCCAGACAAAAGGAAGAGAGCCCATTGCCAGCGGATGAGTAATGGGCATGGCCTCCGCACAATACCTCCTATCCAGTCCTAAATCTACATGGTGTTCTTAGGCTTCCCAGCTTCTCCAAAGCAACCTTTGTCTCTGCTCTGGGAGACCAAAACTGCTCGTTGGGCAAGTGGGGATGCAGCCAAGAGGGGAAGGCTCAGTGACAACAGTTGCTCAGTGCTCACTGCCCAGTATCTGCCTTCTTACTATGCTACTATAATAGCTGGAAACCCATCAACAATTGGGCATCTTCTATACAAATATGCTGCAGACCATCTGTATAGTTTTCAGTTCCAGAAGATTCCAGTAACTCACTAAGTTTTAGTACATCTTTTTTTTTTTTTTTCTTGTTAATCTGATGGGCTGCCCTGAGATAAGTGACTAAAGCAAAAGCTTGCCATAATTACTTTGAAATTAAAACTGCACAGAAGTTGCCAATTCCTGTGTTTGTTTTCTTACAAGCAACTTGAATCAGGCATTTTCCACTGTTAATGTATTTTAGGTTCTATTAAGTAATATTGTGGGGTTTTGTCAGAAAAATATTTTGGTGAAAATGATTGCTAACACAATCTTACAGAATGTTAGAACAGGCAATTCTAAAGTTTGTCCAGAAAACCTGTGTGCTGCTTGGTGTTATAGAGACCAGTAGGTAATTTTTTTGTTGTTTCTCATATAAAATTTCCTAGAGCTTGTCTGTTTAGAATTTATCTATGTGTATGTATGTGCATGTAGGCTACATGTGTGGGATGTGCGTGTGCTTGAACATGTCTGTCTACCATCTAAAAGAACTTGCATTTCACGCTCATGTACTACAAAGAGCACGAAAAAGAGCTTTCTAAGAATTAACTAAGCGTTCGTTAACTAAACTTAATTTTGACTGTGTGCTCAGCTAAGAATTGTCAGTATTAATTTCTTATTCTTTCATGCTAATTTGATGTTGCCCAGCGACTGGTTTATTGTTGTCAGGAAAAGAGATGCAAAGACATAAAGGATGCTGGATTTCTTAAGGGTTGGTTGTAGCTGCTATCAGCAATTTACTGATTAACCTGTAGTAACCTATAGTGCTGACAGTCCTGGCTATACAAGCAATGCATTAAAGTTATTAGCAAAACTATTTTCTAAATTACCTGAGTAGAGTTTTCAAGGTAGCTAATTCTATTCTTTGGAATGGCCTTTTTTTTTTTTTTTTTTTTTGAGGAGTTAACTGTGTAAAACAGCATTAAAATAATTTGGCTTCATTTCCTTTGCTGAAAGAGCAAGTCAGCTGAAACTCAGACTTTTTGCTGAGAGAGGGGGAAAAAAAAAGAGGTAGTTTTTCTTTTAAAAAGCATGACCATACACATTCCGCTCTGGTGCCTTTAAAGGGGACTTCCCTGTTTTAAATGCCCTCGAGCACAGAAATACCAACACCTTTTAATTGTTTAATATATTACAGCCTAAAACATTTACAGAAGTGCTTTCCAAGTATTTCACTGTTCCAGGTGCTTGGTCTTGCACCTCCTAAAATAATAGGCTATTTCCCCTCAATTTTCATGTGCTTGGTGCCACAAGGAGACATATGCTCTGTATCAAGGGAAGGGGAAGTGAGAACTAAGTGGGACTGCCTGACATCGGTGCTTACACTTGCGGCATACACAGGCTTCTCTATCTTGCGTCACACAGCTTGTAAAGAAAAAAAAATAAAGTGGCTTGTACTTGGACTGTAAGATCCGAGGAGAAAAATATCATATTGTTAAGCATTTGAATGTCACTCTGCAGAAAGACCCCTTATTGCTGTGTCCTCTGAGCAGTACCACAAAAAGAATAATAGTTCTAGTGATCAGCTGTGCTGAACATGCACCAGTCTGTGACACAGCCGTCTTGTGGCCATCTTAGAGCCATGGTCCATACTGTATTCATTGTTGCGTGGAGGTGATGTCAAACTGAAGTCTGATGTTTGTCACATGCCACCGTGCTTCAGGCTGAGCAAAAAAAAAATATTCTGAAAAAGCATGACACCTTATTTTGATTCTGTGGGGGCAAAGTAAGGAACAACAATTTGCTTGGACTATGCTTAACTAATTTATATTTCAACTTGTTTACTAAAAATGAATTCTTGCCTGCTGGAGAAAAAAATACCTTAATATAGAATATATAGGGCTCCCTAGGCTCCTGTGGGACTCTGCCCTGACATAACAGGGTCCAAGGTAATCTGTCAGCCTTATTATCACATTGTACTTCTGCTAAGAGTCTCAGATGTCGCCTGCTCACAGGCTGTGCAGTTCAGACATCCACATGCCACGAGCACGGGTAACCTGAACACACTATGATTCAGTACGTGGGCACAGAGTGAAAATGGGCAGTCAAAGGGACTTTGTCTGGAAATACCTGTTAAAAAAAAAAAATAATCTCCCTTCTCCTCCTTCAAAATCCTCCCTACTGTGCAAATGCAAGCTAATGCAGATAGTTTAAAGAGTTGGGGTCTCAAGCCCTTCTCCTAATAACTGTGTGAGGGAGCAGAAGCTGGACACAGTTTCCAGCAAGGAGCTGGAGGGAGGGTGGCTCTGGCTGACCCGAGGGAGGAGATAATGTGAGGTTAAACAATTCTGTGAGAGGGGAGGACTGAATCTTTCTGTGGCTGCAGTTTCAATCATGCAGTTCCCTGCTAAGTTGCTTGCCATCCCTTTGAACCCACGTCTCCCATGTGACAGAGCAGTGATCTGGCTGCTGAGCCACTAGACTAATATTGTCCTTTTAATCTCACAAAAATGTGTTATAAAAGAGTTTGATTCACATGAGAAATTAAGTATAAGATCTGTCCTCATAAAGACATTATACCATGAATGCTCTCTTTCTGCTGGCTGCAAGAATAGGTGGCTCAAGGGTGAAAGGCTAGCATTTACATTTAAATACACCTATTGGAATCACACAAACAGAAGGCTAAAACTACTGCTCCCTCTGAATGCTTTTAGAGTTGCTGCTTTTTTTTTTACACAGCAGCATCTTTTTTTTTTTTTTTTCCATAATAAAAAATGGGAAACGAGATCCTTAAGATCCCATAAATTTAAACAAAGAAGGTCTTTGTGCCAGCAGGATAAATGGATGAACCTTTTCAAACTAGTTATTTTACTTTTTTTCATCTGTATGTGCTGCTCAGGAGGTGAAATCCAGATATGAACCAGAGCTTTCTCTGCTGTTACACTTAACTGGTAGTGCTGGCTGGGTGTGATGCTGTTTACATTTCCCAGAGAAAGTGAAATGCACTTTTTTTTGTGTCTGCCAAACCCAGACTTACCCTGCGATAAAACAGAAAGCTCTTTACCACCTAGAGAAAACAGAAACTGAAACAGGGTGGAAAGAGCTCTTGGTGCCAGGGTGGCCTGGCAGCCAGGGTGCAAGCTCAGTGAAACACACACACTTGACCCAGGCCAGGGCTTCAGCCCTTTCCTCTGACATCTTCCTCCCCTCCACGCAGCGACAGAGGCTCACAGGCTGGAGTTGCAAAGCTCTGGGGTTGCCTTTGCCCTCTGGGGCCTCTGATTGAAGCAGGGGTGGGGGTGGTGCGGGGTGAAGCTCTGTATTTTCCTTTAATTTTTCCTCACATTTTTTGATGGCTCTTTTATCATGATTTTCAGCCACCCAAACAAGGGCCAAAACCAAATAGCATGAATTAAGTGCCTTTAAAAATACAACGTAGCTAGAAACCACCAATCAGGAGCTGCATTCTGAACAATTTTTGCACACAGTCTCTAATCTGTATGAAATTACCACATAACATATAGCTAATAACACTAATCAATAAATATGTTCCAGATGCCTCTGAACAGTGAAGAACTTAAAATCCAGTTCTGGATGTGGCAGTTTCTTAACATCTGGTTAATAGTTTTTCCTTTGAGTATGTATGTAAAACTGTTATCTTAATATATAACCTTGGACAGTGGTGAATCCTAAAGCATTTTTATAAATTTAATGAAATGATATGGGCATTAGAATCTCTTCTAAGTGGAATGAAATGATCAGATCTTCAAACTGCAGGCAGAGAAAGAAGCAGCGAACGAGTCCGTATGTCCATGTTCAGTAGCCTTCTATGGGTCTTTTTCTTTAGAGCATAATTGTATTTTGTTTGATTTTTTAATAATTTTGGCCTTTACAGCATCGTATGGCTGTATAAAACAGAACAGAATGTCCCTTAGTCTTCCTAGTCCAGCATGCATTACTCTTTACTAGTATGTCATACTAGATCTCATGTTCTGAGAAATGCTGAATAATTCTTTCCTGTATACTTTCTTCAATTTTATTTCAAGTACTTGTCAGTCATCTTTTTTCCAGAAGAAGGAATCCTCTGTCACCTAAACTCTCCATGTAGAGACGTTTTTCTCCACATGAGATAATCCTTGTTGCACCCTATTGTAGCCCTCCTCCTCCTGCTAAGCCATTGTGGAGGTGAGGGGATGAGGGGTGTCCTCAGTAATCACCATGAATTTATGAAATGGCACAATGACATCCTCTGTGTTGTTCTCCTTTCCTTTCCAAAGGACTCCTGACATCCTGTGTGCTGACTGCTACCAAGCATTAGGATGATGTTTTCATGGAGTTTAAAGGTCCACTGTAAGAAGGAATTATTCTTCTTACATGGATATATAGGGCCACAGTACCTGAATTCAGAGGATTCTGTGTCCTTTACAGGGCAGTTTAGACAACCTACATTTCATACTGATGTTTTGATCCTACAGTGCAATGAAAGTGCCTCAGTGTTCCTGAGGGAGAAGTCCCTTCCAGCCAACCAACAGCCAATATTATGCACCTCAGCCCACTGAAAATTTAGGTAAAAATTATCTTCTGAGGGATAAAACATCAAGTAAAGCTCAGTTTTAAAAAGTGGAGGGGATGGTAGATGCTTGCAGTTCTGGTTCCTGGCCTCAGTTTCCTGTTTTTAATAATAGTGTAACATGAAATATCAAGTTATTTCCAAGAGAAAAAAACAGAATCTATTTACTGCTACTGTCTGATAGATTACTCCTCTCTCTTGTTTCCCTAGTGGAAACTTAAGTGTTTCCGGGGAAATGTGGCAACTTCCAGGTCAAAGAAGGAAGCCTGTAGTTGCTTTTGAGTTCTCCTATCATTAAACTGTGTGGGTAGAAGATGGTCCAAATAGCTGTTTGAGGTTAGAATCAGACACCTCCATTCCAATTCAGGCAATATTACTGGATATGGACCAAGAAGTTTATGCTAGAAGTTTGCTATCATTAAGTTATATCAAGCGTAGCTCAACTGAAATCAAATACTTATTTACTGGCTTAAGGCTCTCATTTCACACTCTGAATGAATAAAATATAGCCTGACAGAGGTTGTGAGACAAGTGCAAGCTCTACTTAGAGGTTAACAACTTGATTTCTCTCTCATACCAGTTTTACGGTCATTTAGCTCCATTGACTTCAGCAGAATGAGTCCTGATTTACAGCATTGCTTCAGTGCGGGTTTAAAGCTGTGTTATACAATAGCCATGCTGGTGCCAGGTCTTTGGGAGCAAAGCATGTTTGCATTGTGCGTGCCACTACTATTGGTTCTGAAGCCCTAAAGCAAATCTTTATTAATTTTTGCTCCATAGAAAATAGATTTTCAATAAATTGTTTGGGTTTCTCATTTTTTGCCTTACTTTTATGGTTTAGTATCAGTTATGGGTTGGTTTCTTTAAGTGATTTGTCATTTATCAAGGTAATCCTGGGGTTTCAAATCAAGTATATAGGCTAGAGGTTTACAGAGTCCAGATTTATGTGCATTTTCAGTAGGAACAGACACCCTCAACTTGAAATTAAATCTCAAAAAAATGCCGTCATATTTAAAAACAAAAAGCTAGCAACAAACCAGATAGAATTAGTTATTTTAGAAACTACTTGGAAATTAGTCTATCTCCTGTCACCTCTCCCAAGGGTGATGTTAAGTTCCCACACAACAGGCTACCTTTTCTTCAGTCTGACGTGCACCGCCATAGGAGGTCTCTGTGCTGCTTCTTACCTCATACCGTCTTCCTAGTGTAGAGCAGGCAGGAGAAAACCTCTGAGTGAATCCATCTGATCAAGGAATGAGGATCTGTGTTCTTAGCTTGACTCATATTGACACAAAATATTTTTACTGTGGGAAAGCTAAGCAAGCTGAACATGATAAGCCTGCAATCCACTGTTAGGTAGATACAACTGTGCCTGTTGGAGTTTTCCTTTAGGAACTTTAGCTTATGTACACTGAGGATGTGGAAAAGCTGGTCTGTCGCTGGGAAGCTGTAGGAGGATCTTATCTTCTTGGTGAGCCATCCCTCATCGTCTTATCCAGTGTAATGGCCATGTCCTTTAGAGAAGAGATCAGCTAGCCTTCTCCCTTCTCTTTCCCCATAAAATAATCCGCAGTGGTGCAGAAGCGTCAGGAGTGCAATGCAGTGGTGAAAAGAAGGACTTGCTTCCTGAGAGATTTCATTGTTTCTCAGTTCCCACCAGCAGAAACTTTAAACTAATGATCTTTCCAGAACATGTATGCCAGCTGAGCCCAACACTCGTGTTCATGTTGTGATGATTTGATGTGTTATCAGTATTTCTAGCAGAGACTATATTTTGCAAAATCATATTAAGGATAATAGTCAATAAAACTGTATTCCCTTTTCTCCCTAAAACACAACCTCCACCATGGTTATTTATGCAATAGATCTTGGGGTCTTCAAGACCTTTATAGATGTTAAGGTTAGTACAAGGCAGACTTTGCATAAGGAACCTGATGGCTGTGATGCCACCTCCCTACTTCTCTTTCTTTCCCCCCTCAAAATCCAGACTTTAGGGAGGGGATATAATTTTTTAATATGTGCCTGGTTTGCTGGGGGAGAGCCACGTAGCTGTGGTCTGTTTGCTCAACATTAGCTGTGCTGCCCAAGTGTGAAAGCAAGCATGGAGGGTAGATTGTCCCTGACTTCTGTGGGATCTGGAGCGGATCCATGAGGAATGCTACTGTTTTCAGCACTTCCCTTGCTCTGCCTAAGACCACGCACACTGAGATATGAATGTTGTTGCAGCTGCCACATACTATACATAAGCCACATGTTTATGGTTATTGCTTTAAATGAGAAGGTCTTTGTTTAAAATGTTTTCTTCCATCTAGAACCTACTGGGTTTTGTGTTATACTTAAATAGTTTCTATTTTTAACGTTAAGAGTGTACCTGGTATTTACATAATATCAAGTCTGTATTTATAAGAAAAGACCAACCATATATGTATTTACGTACAGTGCAGACAGCTTTATAGTAACAGAGAAATAGCCCCAAATTAATTGAAACAAATTGACCTATTCATTCTTCAATTGTTTGTATCATTTTATGTTGTGGTCTGTTCATTAATTCTAGGTCTGCTTCAGTCCACTCCCAAAATAACAGTGTTTTTCTTTGAAATATAATGAACTGTGTTGCATTTATGAGAGCTGCATCGTTAAATCACGCTATTCCTGTCACCCTGCTGTACACCATGTCACACTGCCAATGTTTGGACTGAACATTGGCTGCTGGCTTTGCAAGACTGGAAAGAAAGACCTGGACACTCTGCCTACATCTAAACTATTAAACAAAATTAGTCAAGAGACTTTTTCTGGAGGCCAACTGGCATGGAAGTGCTTGCATTCACACAGCTAAACTCTGTTACCCTCCAAATCACAGTGACCACATCCAAAGTACCTATTGAAGATGGTCCCTGAACCAGGTTAATACCCAAGTTTTGCTTTGGCATTGTCTGGAAAAGCACAAGCAGGTTTGGGGCAAAACTATGCCAGGGACCAATTTAGTAGTATGACCAGTTTCTGGCCTGAACCTTGCTGGTCCAGTTTAGGTTTTTTAGTGTCAGAGTGAAACCTCAGTAATTCCACCAGGAGTCAATGGAAAACCCCTATTTGCCTCATTGACCAGAAGCCACTGAGAAGTATAATCATTAGTTCACCTCCTTCACATTTGATTCCTTTTCCTCTCATTCTGTTTTTTACCAAATGAGTGTTGAAATTAACATTCTAAAAGTCTCATAGAGCAATAAAATTGGGTTATTGCCTGCTCAAAACTTGTTAGTTTTGAACTACCAAGAGGTTTTTCCCACAAGCTGAGGTTCTGGAAAAGCCAGCTTCAGCTTTCATCCCTGATGGAGGATCTCCTACAGCTTTGAGCAAGTAACTAAGATCTTCTGTGACTCAGCACCCTATTTAGATTAAAGGGTAAAAAGCTGGGAGGTGTTGAGATACAAACACACCAGGTGCTCAAGGTCACACACATGCTAAACTGGTGTGAACATAAAACTCCCTTTGATTTGTGTGGCAACTTTTTTCACGTGTCTGGGAGGGGAATTTATTTTAAATCTTGCAAAAAGGGCATCAGTGTGTTCATCCCTATGTCATGATGTTTTCACAGTCAGAGCACTGGGAGTGGGTTTAGATAAGCTTGAAGCCTCCTATAGTGTGAGGTAGAGCACCAGCTCCCCAAACTGTGTTTCTAGGGCTAACTCTGCACCTGGTACATCAATTATCCCATGTAACACTGTCCTTCACAGCACTATGTTATACTTCTTCCTGCAGCAGTATAAATAAGAATCAGGCAATTCATGCTATCATCTTTTTCTCTATTCCAAAGATAAATGGCAGTGAAGGCCAAGTAGGTTTAAAAAGCTCATCAGAAAAAATGATTATATTAGGCCATGTTGTATTACTGAGATTACAGAAAATTACCTACATGTATTGAATTAAGCCATGATTTTCCAATGATCTCAGCAACAGCAGCAGAATTGGGACATTTTAATCATTGTGTTATCAGTTTAGTAGGTAACTACTATACTGAATTGATGCTCAAAATGAAAAACTGTATTGTTTTATCCATAAGGTTTCTGTTTTCTAGCACTAGCTTTTACTTTTCTTAGAGTTCAGTCATACAATTGAATTACTGAAGCTGACAAATACTGATTTCAATGACATTTAAGCTAACACATATTTTGCCTCAGGTTTGTAACAGACTAAGGGTGTGCTGTTAATTAATGCGGTCATTTGATGTGCAGCACCTTGCTGAACTGGGAGAATGTGATTGTGTGCTTTTGCCCAGTGTTCCTTTTAGAGTAGAAAGGCTCTTTTGTTTCTTAATTGACCTATTCGTGAATCAGTCTTATAAAAGAGGCTATGGAGCCTGACATGTACGTAGTCATACCTGGCCCAGGCTATGCAATTCTTACTTAATGAAAATGTTATGAAGAAAAGGATAGAGTTGTCCAGAATTATTTACTTAGAAATTTATAATTTTGTTCTGAGCTGGATTTTGAAAAGCAGAAATTATGTCAAAGCGGAGGAAGAACATTTGACCTAATCTACCTTCATCTCCCTTTCCCTTCCCTTTCCATGTTGCCCCTCAAGACTGAGGCACTCTCCCATGGATCCTTGCATGTAGCAGTGGCTCTACTCAGACCTAGTGAGACCATTGCATTAGTTAGGGTTTGCAAGGCCATAATGTGTTTATTTTTGCAGTTTGATCTTGCAAGAAGCCGAGGAGGGCTTGTATCTCCCTCCTACTGATAATGGTAGTGTTGAAAGTGCTCAGTGCATTCCAGGACAAAGCATTGAAGGCTGTGGATGAGAGAGCTGCTAACACTCCTTTGGAACTACACGTAGATTCCTTTGGTCTTCACTGGGGGAAAGCCTGGGTGTCCATTAAAAAAACAAACCACCAAACCCACAACACAATAGTTGTAGTGGCCCAAATAAAATATAAAAATCCCAATCTGAGCCCAAGCACTCAGTTTGGGGATCCTCTGGAATTAGACAGGGGCTTGAAGCTTGACCCAGGGGCTAGTATTTCCATGGCCTTTTTGTGAACAGAAGGGTGCAGGATCTGCCCATGGGTGGGTGGGCTGTGGCATGTGAGGACATAGCCCAGTGGCCCAGACAGGTATTCCCTGCCTGCTGGCAGAGAGTATTGCCACAGGCTTGATGCTTATTTACACTGCACAGGCTCTGAGCTGTACTATGCAGCTGTCACCCCAGGCTTCATCTCAGGCTCTTTTTGACCCTTTTTAGCTTTTTTAAAGCTGGAATCTTTCAGCTTATATTCTCTCTCTAACAATTTGCTCTCTTTTCCCCCCTCTCTCTCCTTCCACAACTGAACTTGCTTTGCCAAACTCCCCACTCTACCATCTATCCACCCCATATGTTTATATTTTCCTATTGCTGAGGCATGTTGTGCTGACCTGCCTGGACAGAGCTCCTTTATCACAGAGATAAACATGATGTCCCCCTCACATAGAGTTTCTGTCATGTGTGACCTTTCATCTTGAACTGCTGTGACCCTTTTTTTTTTTATTAATGCTGTACTGTGCCGCTTGCAGAAGCCAGGAAAGAAAATCTTTTGTTTCTAGATAGAATACTGCTAAAGGACATGATACGGTCTTGTTTTTAATCCAGCTAATTAAAATCTGCATGTGCAGTGTAACTGAGAACGCAGCCTTCGCCCACCACTTTCCCACAGGCAGGGAATAAAGGCCTTTAGTGCAGCAGCAGCTAGCCACCCTTGGATAACAGAGAACAGAGCTCACAATTCATCCCAGCTTTCCTTATCATATCCGCAGAGGGCTTTCCCCGCC